>NW_019059980.1:877393-898997 GCF_000696155.1 Zootermopsis nevadensis | reverse complement strand
GCTTGAAAAAGATAAAATATAATACTCTTGAAATAAAAAAATTATAAACCTTTAGGAAGTAAAATGCAGTGAAACCAAAATTTAAGGTTAACCTATGGAACAAGCGTATTGTACATTAAACTGAGAAAAACCTACAATTGGGTTTATATCAAAATGAAACAGAAAATGGTTCCTTAGGTTACAGTAACACTTGAAAAATGTAGGCTCTGCATGGTATAACTGTATTACAACAAATTAAGTACTACAACATAGCTGGTAGTTCCTGCTCTATATAAGAATGACACTAACCTTGTACGTGAGGTAATAGTGTTGTTTGGTTTCAAAGTCAAGGCAGCTCCCAGAGCCTGGAGTTGAACACTCAGCAACAGTTATTACACCTGTCTTATTGTTCACAGAAAACCTGCAAATAATGTAACATTATTATTTTGGATCTTAGAGAAATGGGCTGTAACAGTTCAGAATAAGGTTCTTGGTTCCATACCAAGATTGTAAATGTGCACTCCTTGGAGCACAACATTTCAAATGTGTTCTTCATGCCACATTATATGTCACTGTTGACTAACATAATCCAAGGTACCTGCCATATCTCGGGCTTCCCAAGTCTGATACAGGGCATAAAGGGACCATTAGAACAATGAGTTCTAAAATTGATAAATGCAGCTGAGCAGATGAGAACAATTATGGTTCATCTGACTTGCATTCAGGATGTATCAAATCCCTGACTAGAGATGGGAATTATGACTCAGATTCCTCCAGGTCTTCAAGGTCTTTAACAATTGGTCCAGAGAGATACTGGGATAACACCAAACAAACAGGCAACAACCTCTTTCTCTCACATCATTTCAAAATTGAATTGTTCAAACCAACTGTAACTCAAAGATTTCCGTCTTCTGGGTTGTTGCGCTGTGTAGTCTGGTCGATGTTTACCAACGTTTCAGAGGTCATACTGCCTCCATCATCAGGGCGATGAATATTCGCCCTGAATATTTGAATATATGAATGATATTCATCGCCCTGATGATGGAGGCAGTATGACCTCTGAAACGTTGGTAAACATCGACCAGACTACACAGTGCAACAACCCAGAAGACGGAAATCTTCATACTCACTGCTGTGTAAACCTCAAATCTTACAACTGTAACTCCTTTATGGCTATATAACTTCAACAGTTGATAGACGCATAAAATAACGAAATATACAATAGTAATAAATACCAAACTTCTAAACGTTATTTAAAACATAATGGAAACATTAATAAGAAAAACAGAAATGACACTAACTTATCTGCGTCAGTTCCAGAAAGTTGGTAGACAATGCCGTTCTCGCCAAACTGACCACTGTCCCTGTCTGTGGCCATAATTGTTGTCACCAGAGTTCCAGGTGATGCCATTTCTGAAACAGAAGCTGTGTACTGCTGTTGCTGAAATACGGGGACATTGTCGTTAGCATCTGCTATGCTAACAATTACCGTGGCTGTAGAAGACAGACGGGGATTCGTGTTCTTCTCCTCTGCAATGACCTGCACATGAATATCACAACACATTACATAATGACTTCAGTTCCCCTCATGCACTTGCTGAATAATACAAGTTACCAAGTGTTGAAAATCCCTTCTTCCATGAGAGACCACACTGTCCTCGGAAATAAAAAAATATGGCATTAAGCAAGCCCATATTTATGTGCTATTTGCATATAATGAAAATTATGAACGAACCAGGTGAACATCTGTCCATCTGTTCACATGTTTTACCTCCATAACTACTTAACACCATTAAGACATAAAAAGTTATTTGAATGAAGAAGAAGGGAATTCTTTTATGACCGTATGATAAGATGCAAAACAGTAGATATTTGTTTGTAATAAACTTTAATATAAGTAAGTGCCTTATTATTTCTAGTGGAAACACTTTAAATGCTGGGTAATGCCATGTCAAATCTAACAGATAAATTCACTAGTCATAACCTATATAATTTGAAATAAAGGATTTTGGATTTCTACTGCACCCCAAATATCTAAGCACAATCATTTTTTGGCTACTGTCAAACTTAAACAAATGTGAAGCACAGATTTAAGTGTCTTCACCATTTCCATTGCATAAGTGTACTCACAAGTATTATGAATTTCCTCTGATTTGGATTTTCATAATCCAGCGAACCATTGGCCACACGTATACTGACTGAGGTAGATCCTGTCGCACTGGTTGGCTCCACTTCAAACGCTCCTGTCACATCATCAAGCCGCAATGTGAATTCCGAGTTGGTTCCCTATGACAAATGTAGAACTTAACAAGAAATTCTTATATCTACGCACATCCTTTTAATTGTATGGTTAATCTGCATTTACCAATGTTTCAATATTCTAGTGTTTATGATACGACAAGTGAATAAATGATAAACTTGAAATATGTGGGCCATCTTATTTACTGGATCTGTTTCAATGATACACACGCAGTCACGTGCATGCACGCGCACACACACACACACAAATACATAAATATATACACATACCAATTCAGATTATTTGTATGAATGTACAAATAAATAATAGACAAGCTTCGGTGTAAATTAAATATGCAAATTACCCTTCTGATATAATGTGAAAGGAATGTGACTTTGTCTTACTTCAGCGTGGTCCTCTGACAGACAAACACAGATCCTCTAAATGTGGGCTGGTGGTATAAACGTAGAACTACGTATTCTCAACTTACAATGTCGGGATCACGAACCACCATATCGAGGTGAGGCAATGGTGTGCCATCTGGAACATTTTCAGGAATCACAATGCTATACTCGCGATTATTGAAGGTTGGCGCTTCATCATTGACGTCCTTGATCGTGACAGTTCCTTTCTTTGTTGTAACGGTAAGAGGGTCGTTGCCAGGTACTCCATCAACAACTTCATGTGCCTTCAACAAAAAGATTAACTAGTAAGTAAAGGTACGTAATTAAATAAAATATTTCATCTATAACTACGACTGATTCAGTATGCCCTTACAGGCCATAACACAAAGTCAGTACTGAAAAAAACATTCCTACGTTTATCCTAGAAAACAAATAAAAAAATTTGACACAGTATCAACTTCTGCCATCTTTTGACTGCATTTTATACTGTAAAGATTTTGATTTTCAGCAGAAAGCACCAAGTCAGATTAAAACTGATTTTGAAAGTGTTAACATAACAAACAGGACAGTACATATAATACTTACCCTAACAGTAATATTTATGACTCCTGTTGAATCATCTAAGGCTTCTTTATCGAGTGGTTTGGCTGTCCTGAGTTCTCCCGTTTTGGGATCAAGTAAAAAATAGTCCATATAATCTGTAAAAGAAAACAAAGTTTACATGTATTAACAAAATGAATGATAATGAAAGTGGCAATTTAGAATCCATCAATCTATTTACCATCTTACTAAGCAACGTTAAACTTGATTGGGTACTTGTGGGTTACCGGGACACAAAACGGGGGAGTCAAATACCTGGAGTTGAATTGGCACGGAAAACTGTGCAAGCATATCAGTATACCTGTATACTCAGTTGTTGTTATCTCTTAGTTCATTCAGTTATTTATTTCTGTTTGGTACATGTTAAAAATTTGGGATTTACCTAACACTGAGGAAGATTCTGTCTCTTAACTGCAAGATGAAGGAATACTACCGAAAGCGAGGTACTGGCAAATAATGCGTACAAATGATAACCGAGATATTTTTAAAACAATTCGAAAATCTATAAGCGAATTTTGGCCTCCGGAGACAGACAGTAACAACAATTAATATCGCATGCATATCAAAATAAAATATAATAATTTGTCATTTATTGAAATAAAATATAATAACTTTCAAGTATATATTATTTATTCACACACATTAACCTAACCTAACCTATTTTTAAAACTATGTGTCCCGATAACCCACAAGTACCCTTGATTTTATTAATACAAGTATTTAAAAATTGAAATTAGATAAAAAATTTGTATACAACCCCCTATCCCCAGCATCAATTCCCATCAAAATAGTTGGTATGAAATGTACGGATGAAGAACATAGATCAATGTCATTTAATGCACTGCGTGCAAAGAACAAAGTGTACACATAATTACAGATCACTCACTTTCAACAAGTTCATACACAATCTTCCTGGGATGTTCCTTGTCGCCATCATGAGCTTTAATGGTCATTACTGGAGTACCAATGTCAGCATCTTCCCTGACAACGCCCGTCAGCGAACCCTCAAACACCGGCGGGGAATTCTGAACATCCTGAACCTTGATCTGAACCCCAGTGCTACTGTTATGTTCGCCATCCTGCAACCATAACCGATGATGAAGGGATCGTAGATGGCAACCTCACTTTATCAACTGTTGAAGTTATTTAGATTTCAAAGACACAAAAGGATAATTACACTCAGGGAACTTGAGAAAAAACATGTAATATTCAGTCATGATAGCTGACAACCTGGCAAAGACTCAAACCAGGTACTTCATAATACAGTGTTAACCATTACACCAACCTGTCTAAAAAGTTAATATTAGCATCTATCTAAGAAAATAGGTTGTAAAGTTGTATTTTTATTTATTTATTTAATTATGCTGTCAGTAGTTCATACAGTGTGGCATCAAATTATTAATGAATTGGAAAGGATACAAAAAGAATAGCTGGTCACTGGGCCAAGATTTGAGACTAGGCCCTCCTGAACATGAAGCAAGAGTGCCAAATACTAGTCTGTAACATTCTGTATGAAGATGTGAACTAGACTAAACAGACTCTAGTAACGATAAAATTTTAGGTTCCGCAATAGAGTTTTTATTGATTCACTAAATTACTATCAATCCTTCGAGGATTGTTTTGTTGTTAATATTATGGGTGTCGCTGTTAACATCTGAAAAGAAAAATAAAGGGGGGTTGAACAAATATTTATTTGGTGAGTGGCTTGAGGTGTGGCTTTGTATATTCTTAATATCACTTAAGATAATACTAATAAAATATTTCTGCTATGCATATTAATATAAATACTAACAGTGGCACTGAGCAGCAGTTGGTAGAAAGGTTTGACTGAATAGTCCAGTGGCTGCTGCAGAATCAAGGCCCCCAAAAATTTATACTCATTGGAACTAAGTTTCTTGACCTTAAATTTACTGCAAGCATCTGGAAACTGAAACATAACAACACAGCACATAAACATTTTACTATCATGTCTGGTGGTATAGACTATGAAAGAAATGACAAGAGTATTTCATACAAATTTAATAAGACAAAACAGATCTCTGCCCCCAGATAATACATAGGAAAGGAGGTGCTGCCCATTGGATACTATCCTTCATCTCTGCGCCCAATCAAGTGAATCAACTCTCACGCAATTCCCACTGTCAGATCATTTATAAGGGCTTCCTTAACCTCCTCGCAGAGATTTGCCTTGAAGACGGCAACTGCAAAGTTTGCTAAAATGCTGTATGATCTTCAATAATCAATGCAGCTTATTCATAAAACCCAAGGTAATTAACACCCATTCTCTGACCTGTGGGCGATCTATACAGGTGACCTCCAAGATATCTCCTATGATGTCTGGGTCGACAACTTTGATTCCCTGAAAAACAGTGGTGCCAACATGTGTATCTTCAGGAACTTCAATCTCATATGGAACCTACAAAACAAAAATTAGCATAATTAAATTGTGACTTAAAACAAAATTGTAACAAATACACTTTCATGGATACCGCGGTGACTCATCCTGTATTTGGAGGGGACAAAAGGTAATACAGAAATACTCCTGCTATTCTTTGAGAAAAATCTTGGAATGAATAAACCATTGGCGGAAATGTTGTATGAATAACCAGGATTGGAACAAGTCAAAGTAAGGGCCGCCCCAGGCCATGAGAAAGTTAGCCTCCCCTGCCATTTTAGTGAAACGTGCGACACAGTCTAGGGAATCCAGCAGATACTTAGGGAGAAACGCCGAAAGAAACTGCACTTTCAATGATTCCTGTTCTTCGTGTATCTTACAGCATTAACTCCGCTGACTCCACGGTGGGAAAAGTGAGGTTAGTTCATAAGCAGCAGATATGACACAAGCATTATCACTTTCCACTGCAAGCACTAATCAACTCGAGAGCGTATAACCAGGTTTTAATTTTTTTGACAGTTTCCAGAAACAACTGTTGGACCATTTTAATTTTAGTTTAAATCAGAGAATTTTAACCACAACTTTTGAGCTTATCTCAAATACTTATGAAATAATTGAGCAAAAGTATATTCGCTTATTACACAAACATGAAAATTAAGGTGTAGAAATGGATTTAACTCACTGTCATCAACATTCACTTCAGTATTAATTAATTAATCGAATAAAATTGAAAATCATAACAAAAAATGGCGCCATGTGCAGCATAATTCAATTTTCGTCCACCAGTTAGTGAAAGCTTACTTTTTCCACCACGCGATGGCTCTGCCAGCTTTATTTTATAGAAAAGGGAATGCCAATTCTGCCGTTTCATTTACACCGTCGTATACCATGTTTACACGTCCGTGACTGCCAATTAATGGTAACGAGAGGCACAAAAGAGCGGCAGAAATTAATTTTAATTTAAAAAAACAATGAAACGGTGAAACATGCTGCCTCAGGCTACCGCTTGTGTCGACTGTGCTGTCGCAACGGTCATGCCAATAGTTTTAAGTTATTATGATTCTAAATTTCCAGTAGAGTCCACGACTGTAATCTTGAGACTTGCGGGGTGAGGAAGTGGGATGAAGGAGGAAAGGTAGCGTCTGCCTTTAACGCTACGGACTTACTGCATTCCTTGCAAGTCTCAATATTACAGTCGTGGACTGTACACTCAAATATTTTGAATTAAAGATAAAAATACTCACGTCTTTAAATACTGGAGCATTATCATTTTCATCCAGAATGATTGCAGTGACAGGAATTTGCACTAGGTTGTTTGAAAGGCCTTCGCCCACTTCATCTTCTAAGGTTACAACGAACTTCAGCGTGTCATTAACCTGGAAGTAACATAAGTAAATAATTACATTAATTAAAGACTGTAGCAGTAAACAATTAGAAAAGAGCTCGTTTGTACAGAAACTCTTTGGACAGGCAATAAATAATAGCAGGCCCCGCCAGCTGTTAAGAAATTCAATTCGAGAAGATCCTTTATTGTCTTCACAAGTGACAGTCAATTCAATTCACTTAATTTGAAATTAACCTTTCCTCTACACCGTGTTTTCTGACAATATGAAACTGTGGTAAATACATTTTAAAATGAGCTTCGTTGCTTATCTAGTAACGCCGTATTGACATAAAGAGACTGCAATGAACTTAACAGTTCTGGGCCTTCCTTGAAACATTTACGTGATGGAGTCTGCATTATAACAACAGGTTATTTTAACATACTGTGCGGTTTTTCATTTCCATACTTTAAAAACCCACTACTCTCTACCTGCAAAATTCTATATCTCCAAGATTAAGACAAAGAATGTTATGAAATAAACAAAAGATTTCAGTCTTGTCGAAAAGAAGTGACGAAAGATTCACATACTAACAGGAAAGAATAAAATGGAAGGTTCTGGGAACAGACTGGCCTCGGACACTCCTAGAACACAAGGAGAAAGGGTCTCGGACTAGTGTCATCTCCCAAGTCGGCGATAAAAACGAGATAACACGAACAGTGGCGGACGATGGAATTCACAATTTATTCTGCAAACAAACACGGGATTAAAATGCCTTAGCAAATAGAAGGATAAAAGTTAAACTTTTCGTCTTACAGAACATAACAGAGTATTCTATAATTGATACAAATGCTTTATTTTAAAAATGAATAATAACAAATTCTAATAACTTCAATTTCAAGTGAAAGAAGTTGGAAACTGTCCATTGATTCAATGAATAAAACATTATTAATGTTATTTCTCCTCCATTAAAAATGTGTTCCATTGTAGATGATAAACGCCACTTTAGAGGCGAAAATTTTTAAGATAATATTACAAATTATTTTAGGAAGACATGTTGTAATAGTATGAACTGGTAAGAATCGATTCTGTAGAGGACCCAATCGAGATATTTGTGGTCACGTAATGGGCCTTCTGATCCCATAACAATACTAGATTTATTGAAGAATTGAAGATACCGAGTAGGTTATTACAGGAAGCCCCTCCTATATCCCAACGAAGGCGAATGGTTAAATGGTGAGAAATTGAATTATTCATTTAACAGAATGTGTTGCTATGCGACTTTACCATTCCTTTCGTTAGCCATATACACCAGCAACCTCACAGGCTAACCAACCACTGGACTTTGTCGGAATATAATAGGGATACTGATCGATATGATATTTCATATCGATATCGGAGGTGGTTATATCAACATCGAATCGTCATATCAGATTAGAAAAATGTAATTGCCCAAGCACCTAGAATCTTAAATACCATATTTTGTCACTGTTTATATTAAAAATTGAAGGTCCACAAATTTACATTCCAGTGTAACGTTCCACTACTAATTAAAATGTTTTCTTCCGTTACTGGTGATACGATTAGGTGATATTTCACGACCGGGTTCAGGTTCAAATTTTTAGTGTAGCGAGTGATATATCGATACGCTAAATTAATATCGATATAAAATATCTTTGTGCGATATCATATTGATTTACAGATATTAAATGACGTCCCTACAATATACATACAATTTCTGATATCCCACTGATTGAAACATGATATGGCTTGCTGGCGAATTGCTGTAACCACCTTAACAAAAGCAATTTTCATATCGTCCAGAGTATAAAAATCTGCTGCTAATTATCAATACATTTCACACAAAATAAAACGAACTGTCCCCCCCTGCTACGAATATAATGATGGAAAACTGTCAGTTTCTTCTGTATTTATTTATGTTTTAGTCGACAAATCCAAGCGCTGGCTGCTGTTTATAAAGAACAACACGAACGCTTCCTTAGAAAACCAAGTATCAAGTTCTGGAATACTGAAGCATACCCTGGAGGGATGAAGGTAGAATGACCAGCATTGTAGTTCAGCTTCGCCATCACCTGCGACTAACTGCGACTCAAGAAAATGGCTGATTTAAAGCAGAAAATTGGCATACGACAAACAGGTTTATTGCTTTGACTGTGACATCCCGTTTTGAGATCGCGAGCACTTTTATGTGGGAAAATTCGGCAAGTGTAGTAGCAGTTCACAAAGCATCGTCAAATAAAATAAGAAACATGCAAGAATACAGTTTCTATCTATTGTGACACATAAGAAATCCCTTTCTTAAGGTTACATAGTACTAGTACAACTAGCTATGGTCTGGGCTGGCGGCAAGGGACCTGTATTGACAAGTGCTCCACGGTTCGCAGAGCAAATATTAGTCAACGTGACAGCAAGCGCAGGTCTGATTCTCACGAACATGCTGACACAGCTCTGGCTGCTGGCAAGTGTTTGATATGCCGAGTCCATACATCACTGTTACGAGCAAGGCAAACAGCGTGATATAAGGTCTTCTAAAACACACCGCCAGCACCAAAGATAACAAGATATTCTGGTAAGAACTCAAATTTTCTTCTCTTTAAATCTATCGTTCCAGAACTGTGGTTCGTGAACCTACTACGTTTGTACACAGCGAAAGAAACTGTCTCTTCCCTGTTCATTACGTCCCTCTGTCCGCTATGCCGTATAGGTCACTAGTTAGTCGTCGGCCCCTTTCAGATCCCTCCTTAGGAGGTGGCCCTTTTCAGAGCCTGCTATATAAATCCCCCTTCCAGTCGTCTTCCCTTTTGCTTTGCCCTTTACATCTTCTCCAATTATATATATATATATATATATATATCTCCCCATCTTGACTCATCCTAAAGATGGACGCCATACGTCCTCCTGGAACACTGCACGGCGCCACAACGCAGAAGACAACAGACTTTTTCACCTACGTGAAAATCTCGTACCAACCCAGGAACTGCGAAGGTGAAGTGACGTAAGGTTTATGACAAAGAAACTGCTGGAATATGGAGATGGCACGACGAAAACACGTCAATTTCTTTAAGACTGGGGTGGGCAGAAGCGCCCGGACGTTTTCATACCTAATACCATGTCATCGAATATAAAACAAGGTTTGCGCAGATCTGATGGAGGAGGAATAGTCAGCCTTCCGAAACGTCCAGTATATTTATGCAGACAATAAACAATGCCTAAAATAAATCCGCCCATAAAATTGTACATTTGATAAATTAAAAACTGTTTTTTTTTCGGATTCAAAATATAAACATAATTTGGATTCCTTTGAGGAGAGACAACACAATACGCCTACTTGCACAGAACAGCACACCAACAAAAACGCAGATACTTGCCCTCAATGGGATATGAACCCACAGTCCTACTAACCGAGGGATCCCAGAACGTAAGCGTCTCAAAACGCAGTCACTAGGACTGGCATTAGGCCCATCACTGTAATATAGTTTCGCACTCTTCAGACAGCGATAAATCGCACAGAGTACTTACAAATGCAAGTGCCTACTTGATAGCACTTCGCTGATTTGAAGTCAGCCCTACATAGAATATGAACTATGCCTAGTTATAGGCCGTTCACCAATGAAGGTAGACTACCAATTTGTCACCTCGAAATAATAATAATAAGTGTATTACCATAATCTCTAAAAATATTAAAATTAAGATATTTCATTTACTTATATCCGGACGTCTGTGACAATTTCCCACAAAGCAAACACTGAAAAAAGTGTATAATCTTAAACAGCATATTCTCAAAAAGGTTGGTTTTGATCTCTTTACCTCCAAGTACGCATTTAATAATTTTTACTTTCACTCGTCACGAACCCAAACCGAAAAACAAAATTGAAAATAAATGACTTGAGAATTTCGGCTCGCAAAATCAACACGCGTGTGGCGAATGAATGAGCGATCGATTCAGCATTACTGAACCACCCATTAGTCTGTACACTGAACTGAGAGGAAGTTCAGATATCTGATGGTACCTACGCACGCTTTGTGTATCTTCGTGTGTTGCTGGGTCGTCCCTGAAGTTCCAAGAAACGCAACAATACCAATCAAGTAGAAAGCCGATGTTCACCGTACGGTCCAGTTCACAAGTGCCAGAGCGCCGCCAAGCTTCTCCTCTGTTCAACCCATGTCAAAATGCAAGAGTAACATTTTTGTACAGAACGGGTATAAACGTGTTCAACACATCTGCTGCGACATAAGACATAAAGAAGTTCTCAATGAGCTGACATTTGTAACAACGGACGAGTCATCTTATCAACGCCATGAAGAAAACCAACCTCCAATAGCATCTGCTGGGAATGGATCCCCACGCATTCTACATTACAGTGACCGACGGAAGGCGGGTGGTGTGCAGACAGACAGAGAGAGATAAATACAAATTTCGACATTGTCCTCCCTAACAATTCTTTGCACACTTTCAGTGTCCACATCGCACGTCTGTTTCACGTTTGAAGTAACAGAATACTTTATACACCAACTACCCGAGCGAGCGTAAAGAAAGTGACTGAAGCTGATTGGCTTATGAGGGCACGTGCGCAGAAGTGTTCAAAACTCAGCCGATCGGGTCGCTTTATTGACGGTGCCCATTAAATAGGAGGATAAAAGGGTCGTAGAACAGGTACGAGGAGAAAAAAGTCCTTCCGGAAAATCGAATACTGTTCTCACAACCATCTCTGCTAATACGAAGAAGGTACTGTTAAAAAAGGGAAGAAATAGACGTAATAATGTTGGCGACACTGTTATGCGCATTTAATAGTCTCGTAACGAGAAAGCATCAGGTTCCCTTAGTAATTTGTCCGTATCTCAAAAGACCATGCTATCTCTCAGGAGGTTGGTTAATCACCAACTGCTCACAGCGAAGGCCCCGTCAGTCCATGTGGTTTCGTGGCGGTAAACGGTTCTCTTCCCTTGTCTGTATAGTTTCACCTTAGCTTAAAATTCACTCATACATCTGCGGGGTGGACAAAGAACTCGTTAGAAGCTCAGATCCACAGAGGCAGTCTCATCTCATCGAACAATAAAAATAACCCGTGCGTAAACACAAGGTTAGCGAATTATTGTTCGCTGTAGTGTTGTTGTGGTTTCAGTGTCCTGTAGATTGTTCTAATCATGGGGGAATTTCGCAAAACGTTTGCTACTCTTGGGCATTATGATGTGAACGACGTTTTTAGCCACGCAGTCTAATTAACTCTTTACCTTCTCCTGTCGTTTAGGCTATGACTCTTTCTTTACGTAGACAGGAATACGACGTTTTTACGCCACTGAATCGGATGCGAGAAACAGGAATCGCAAACCTTAATAAACACGAGGAAAACTATAAACGTCCTGACTTGTTATCTAGAAAAAAAAAAGAGAGTTGTCGGTAATTTTACGGCACGCCATAAAACACAGCGATCTTCTGAGTAAGATCAACAAAGGAGAAGCAATCCTGAAATGGCCTCCACCCTCTCCTGTGATCTATGCAGACTTTCTTGTGCGTAAAACGTATTTCTGAAAGATATAATCTTTGCTTAATGGCACATAGAAAACAGTTTAATAATGTTTATACGATCTGAATTGTGTGAGATCTGCCATAAAACTACTAGTTATAGAGAAACAATGGGATAACATGACAAATTATCATCCACGGCAAAGTTATTGTGTTTCAAAGCCGTGTTACGGAGAAAAAAGGACCTTGTATGTGAGGTCTGCGATACTGTTCACAGGCTGAGAGATAGCGAGGCTGTTTTACTCGAATGTCTGCCACTACCACACACACACACTACCTCCTTTATTTGCTAACATAAATACATGTCGTCAATACTTTAAAGCTCCATTAAAGGCTTACTTATTAATACCCTAATTTAGGTACTCACCCTTTCACTTTTAGCTCAATTTTCCTGAAAACCTTTTTCAAAAACTTGTTTGTAAAATACCTCAGGCCATTTAAAAATTTGTGGGGTTTGAGGTTTTCGCGGTGGTGAGTACCTTCATCTCATCGAACAATAAAAATAACCCGTGCGTAAACACAAGGTTAGCGAATTATTGTTCGCTGTAGTGTTGTTGTGGTTTCAGTGTCCTGTAGATTGTTCTAATCATGGGGGAATTTCGCAAAACGTTTGCTACTCTTGGGCATTATGATGTGAACGACGTTTTTAGCCACGCAGTCTAATTAACTCTTTACCTTCTCCTGTCGTTTAGGCTATGACTCTTTCTTTACGTAGACAGGAATACGACGTTTTTACGCCACTGAATCGGATGCGAGAAACAGGAATCGCAAACCTTAATAAACACGAGGAAAACTATAAACGTCCTGACTTGTTATCTAGAAAAAAAAAAGAGAGTTGTCGGTAATTTTACGGCACGCCATAAAACACAGCGATCTTCTGAGTAAGATCAACAAAGGAGAAGCAATCCTGAAATGGCCTCCACCCTCTCCTGTGATCTATGCAGACTTTCTTGTGCGTAAAACGTATTTCTGAAAGATATAATCTTTGCTTAATGGCACATAGAAAACAGTTTAATAATGTTTATACGATCTGAATTGTGTGAGATCTGCCATAAAACTACTAGTTATAGAGAAACAATGGGATAACATGACAAATTATCATCCACGGCAAAGTTATTGTGTTTCAAAGCCGTGTTACGGAGAAAAAAGGACCTTGTATGTGAGGTCTGCGATACTGTTCACAGGCTGAGAGATAGCGAGGCTGTTTTACTCGAATGTCTGCCACTACCACACACACACACTACCTCCTTTATTTGCTAACATAAATACATGTCGTCAATACTTTAAAGCTCCATTAAAGGCTTACTTATTAATACCCTAATTTAGGTACTCACCCTTTCACTTTTAGCTCAATTTTCCTGAAAACCTTTTTCAAAAACTTGTTTGTAAAATACCTCAGGCCATTTAAAAATTTGTGGGGTTTGAGGTTTTCGCGGTGGTGAGTACCTACGTGTCTGTCTTCTGGGTTGTAGCGCCGTGTAGTCTGGTAGAAGTTTACCAACGTTTCAGAGGTCCTTGCTACTTCCATCATCAGGGCAATGACGATGGACGACTGCCCTGATCATGGTAGCAGCAAGGACCTCTGAAACGTCGGTAAACTTCTACCAGATTATACGGCGCTACAACCCAGAAGACAGACATCTTCATTTAAAACTTTGTTTCTACATTGCAACACATTTAACTTCTTGTAAGTTACTTTCGATAAATTTTCACTGTTTTCTGTGTAGAAGGAATTTTAAACCATAGATCTATAAAAAATGAAAATTATATTAGAAGAAGAAGGAGAACTTTTGGAACATATGACGTTGAATTTGTATACTTTTCCGACTAAAGTTCAAAAACTTGGTGTTTCTTTCTTTCGACCCATAAACTTTTATAGCTAATGCTATATTTCGCTGCTTACATTTTTACAAAAATGAAGGCTGTTATCGCAAATAATCACTTAATCTTTCACTTTTAATTTTTTTTCAGCATTCTTTATGACGAGAAGTTCTGACTGACGAAATATTTTACATTTATGAAAACGTCAAAGGCGTTATCATATCAGCTGACAATTTGGAGTTTGTCTTTGAAGTCTGACATCACGCTTGAAACAATGACAGCATATCAAAAAGAAGAGAATCGGCTGTCATGTTTCCTAACAGAAGTTTGTTTCGATCCACAACTTGTTTGAAAAGTAGATGTACACTAATATCCCAAAGGTGAATTCCAGTACTCTGTCCAGAAAGTGAAGTAAAGCCTTCCCTGTATTAATTAGGCAACAGACCACGAAAAGGTATGGCGAAGTAGTGGTAAGACATTCATAACATCGAAAGTAGTTGGAAGGGAGTGCTTAAATTCACAATGCGGCCGCTGTACATCGCGGTAGAAGATCCTTAGGCACCAACAGGATAGAAGACTGGGTGGACATAAGGGTCTGTCTGCACGCGGTGGCGAACATAAGAATCCCCACAGCAACACGGAGTTTCCCACATCAATTTCTAAGCTTTATTAAAATTTCTAAAGAAGTCTGGAAACACTTCACTTAAGAGGTACGTCAAAGATAAAAGTGTAACAATATATATTATTCTATCACAATAATCCTGTAATTGGAAGATTACAGCTTGGAATCCCGACGGTGTGAGGGTACATCCTGAGGTTTTATGTGTTTTTTTCCTCGGCCAAACCAGGCGAATGTCGAGATATAACACTTAAATAGAACACGATCTCATCCCTTCCTAGATTTAATGAATTCTTCTCGGGCTACCAGCCGTATCATGTGGTTGAATGGAGAAAACACCAACGTTCCGAGAACCATCTTCGTCCTCATCCTCAGGGTACTCAAGTAAAGAAAAGGTGTTTTATCCATTAAACCACCTTACACGGCTGGTAGCCCGAGAAGGATTCATTGTACTTAGTCGCCGTGAAACGTTCAGCAGTATCTAAATAACCAAACTAAGTATTTCTCAACCTCTTCACCTGATGACAAAAGCAGAGCCAGTTTCTGAAACGTTTATTTTAACTTTAAAAAATGGTAAGATACAAAACGTCTAAAACATGTTTGAATTTAATAATATATGAAATAAATATTGTATTTCACGCGCCATATTTTGCCTGGTCTTGGACCAAATCTTCGACGGATAATTAGGAGAATCTCAATGTCTCTCCACCAATATCCTCGTATTGTGGGCAGCTTAATGTCCAGTTTATTGCTGCGTGACATGGCAGGACCAGTGGTTGAGTCAAGACATTTATTACAGATTGTGGATTGGTTGATTAATAGTATATTTCACAAAAGAGACAGGGAAAATGTGTTAAAAATTACTGAAGGTTCAATCTCAAAACACAAATACTACAAAACCATTTTAATGTACGGTATTCTAAAGTTTGCTAACAGCGCTATTGAAGGTAGCGTTAAAATGCCCTCTGCAAGTACGAGCCCTTTGACAATAGTACATAAGTACACTTGTCCAACGGGATTCTGGGAAACTTTTTTTTTTTTTTTTTTCCAACAACGACTAGTGTTCGATAATGAGCTAGAAAATTTTACACATGCGCGCGGAAGCCGCGAGTGGCCTCGAATCGGCTAAGTAGCAGCATGAAGAGTCTTTCCGTAAAGTCCACTTAAACTTTCACAACAAACTTCATCCTCTCCAGCATCATCCAGTATTCCTGAATTTTACCGCAGTTAATTAAATTTCCAGTGTATATCATTATTAGTGCAATGACCGTTGAAAAGTCAAGTCTCTTCATCGCTATATAAAACATCAGCCCTGAATACGGAGGTGCAGCGCGTTCACTGATAAAGTTAAACGCAACTTCACTTCCCGGTTCCCGGCTTGAACTGCGTGATTCAACGTCAAGCGCTGCAAAGTTTATTAGTAACTACTTTTTTGGGGTTGTTAAATCACATTTTGCGGAAGAGAATTTTTGTTATGGGCCCCCATTTTTATTCGCATCAAACCAGCTTTAGAATAAAAGAGTTTGGAATACACTGATATAGACATATAGAACATGCAAGTTACCTTCCTTGTCTGGCAGGGCCAAGAACACGCGAGCAGACTTTCTACTGACTGTTAAGAAAACATCAGTACAGTACACCGTTATTATTAACGATGTCCCTCTACTTTCTGACTGTGAATTACTTTGTTAAACCTACTTAAGCTGGTGTCAGCCATTGCTGACGTGTGTCACCTCACGCAGTACAAAGAGCAACTTGCCGACGGATCGGAGCGGAGTATAAATGTTTTTTACAAGACTCGTACCGAAACATTTTTCCGATCCACAACTCCTCCCCGATAGTCCCTTATTTGGCTACCAAGATAACCTGCCTGTGTAGTACATGGCCACTTTTATGCAGTCGTAACATTTACCCAAAATTTCGTATAAAGTTTTCGGACTGAAAGTAGTTTGCATTTTATATTCAGATGAAAGCAAAATGGAAAGCATTCTGTATTAATTTATACAACAGCTCTTTATTGCTTCTTTGTGCAGTGATGAGCAAATCTATTGCACGACGTTCAATTTAACTTGAGCTACAGTACAAACGAAATACACCGTTTGGCACTATTGAACTCATCTGCTCTGAATCGACGTGTAAGTGTTAGTAGGGAAATAAAAAACTAACTTTTCTGACTTATCGTCCTCGCGTGTTCAGTAAACTGAACACAGTTTATAATTAACAAGGATTTAATTAAAGTACGTCTATATTTAAACCTATATTAATGTAGCTTGAACTGACAAGGCAAACATTATACAGATACCTTCCTAGAAAATTTCACAATAAAATGTTTCTAGCTGTGTGCTCGATGATCGGTGTTCGATTTCTGCCTCGAGCATTTTGATTTTTTCAGCCACCAATTCAGCAAAAGTTGGCTACCTCCTGTGTGAATTACATTAATGTAGCTCAGGATAGGGGTGGGTGAGGCTTTTGTGAACACAGTAAACTTTCGGTTTAAAGAAATAAGCAGGTATATTTTTGACTAGCTGAGCATAATATTAACATTTTCCCCCATGGAGTTAACTAGTCAAATATTAGGTTCTGGGGGTTGGTTGCGTCTGGTATCTGAGTCATGTGACTGAATACTACCTGGGCGAGCAGGATCTGAGTCCTTCGGGGAGTAATCACATGCAGATGAGCCACGGGATCCGCCCAGCCTCCAATCATGTGGCTCCTTCCGGAGCGCTTGATCAAAAGACGGCGCTTGTACGTGGACTTTGATATCCACGCTATATATCCACTATTCTTGTGCAGAGTTTAGACACGGGGAAAAATTTAACTGTTCACCTTTGTACAAATTGTTTATAATTTCTACCAGACAGCTGGTAACGGTCAGAAAACTTACATTTTTTGACGACTCATTCTTAACAGCACAGCTACGTAAAGTAGGGTGTGGAGAAAGCTAATGGCATTAAGTGACAGTGAGATTTAAAGGATTAGAATGTAAGTAACCAGTCATAGCGTATTTTAATATAGTATCACAGAATTTGCTTAGAAGGGTGGACGAAAATCTAGAAGCATCAAAATACCTGTTACCCTTCTGTTACCTTACGTCCAGTAGATCCTGGTAGTGTTAAGAATCATTATATTAAATTATTGACCAATTATATATTACTAATATATCATATTATATTATTATTATTTACATTTTTAATTTCTTACTAGAATCAGATAGCAAATAACAGAAAAGGTAATACAGCTCCCCTCTTTAGCGACTGTCAAACGTGTAACGTCCTGAATATAATCTAGAGCTAAAACATGTGATTTTTCTGTAGTACAAAGTTGGTATTTTCATAATACAACTATTTTCTCTCTATGTTCTTAAACTTTCGGATTAGGCCATACGAACTGTTCAAATTCGGAATTAACTCTGAAATTAAGGACACGTTTGAACATTTGTAAGACTTGGATTTATGTCACAGATTTTATAAACGCATCCCTTAAGTTTAACCACCACCTTACATTATTTATTGATCTATAACATCACGACGACTATTTTCGGTAGTGTAGACACGTCTCCGAAACGTCGATATTTTTATTTCGCATCGATGCGACTAAACGGTCGACTTCATTGCGACTGATTTTTATGTGGTTTTTTGAAGAAGAAAAAATGTTCTCGCCCCTTCTCCGCACATCTTCGTACGCTGTCTTCCGATATTCTTCTGAGCTGACTTCTGCGACATCTCTTTCAGACAAAACCACGTTTGGAAGATTCATACTATCCAGAAACAAACTCAAGTTTTAATTGAGCTGTCATAAGAGAACACTTTTTGATTATATATTAAGAAGATAATTTCAAATTATTTGCCTCTCTGTCTCTCTTCTCCTTCAGACAACAAACAAATTAAATTCTACTTAATCCCACATTCAGACTTCCTTCGTCTTCTCATTGAAGTGTTATTGTTCAGCGTCGATCACAGCCGAGCGTGTGCCTTACAGTCACGTGTTTCTGATTATCAGCTCTTTCCGCCTGCTGATGGGAACATAATGACACGAGCCATAGAGCAAAGAACCACTTTTCACTTTTATATCACTCAAGAACTTTCAGGAAGGCGAACTCTAATTTCGGACAGACTTACCGAATGCAATTGAATAATTCGAAGACTGTCTTAGTCACTAGCGAGTAATGGCTGCCTCAGTCTGACACTGACTGAACTAGTAACTAGCTTACGAAGTGACTGACAAACTGATTACTCGAGGGTCGGTTTACGTGGGGCCTACACAAAAGGGAGCTCATGATAATTGTATCTATTAGGAAAATAAGTGGGATTTCACAAGTCATATCAGTTACAACGTTAGGCACTTCCTTATAGGGGACACAATGCGATAAGCAGATAAACAAAACCAAAGGAAAGAAGAAAACAGGGAGGCATAAAAAGGAAGCCAGAGAAGGAAAGAAAGCGAAAAATAAGAAAAGTGAGTGAGAGAGAGAGAGGAGAAACGAAGGAATAAATACTCAAGAAAAAAGAAAATAATCCTGCTTTAAGTTATTAAAATTCTGAACCACTCACAAAACAATTGTTTTATTAGAAAAAGAAGAAACATATTAGAGAGACATCTTGAAAAACGTTATCTCTTTTACAAACTTGAAATTAAACTAATTCCATCTGAGTACTCTATACCAGTGGTATTCAACCTGGGGTACGCGTATCCCCGGGGGTACGCGAATACATCTTAGAAGGTAAGTGAAATTTAAAAAAAAATATATTATTTTATGATAAACACTGAATAATCAGTAATGTAATTTATTTAATTTATTTTAGATGTAGATTATATACTATGTATAACTTGAATTATAAATCAACAACTTTGGGGGTACAAAGTTGAAGAGAAATTATATCTGGGGGTACGCGAACAAAATAGGTTGAATACCACTGCTCTAGACTGTCTCCCGCCCCTTGCTAACATCTGCCCTCTGAGGACACCCGGCACGCCGACAAACACTAAAGCAACCCCCAAGAAAGACAGAGAAGTAGAGGCTAACGGCCGTCAGTGGTTAAGAAAAAGAGTTGTCTCCAAAGGGCACAAGTGCATCCTCATTACGCAAAACATAATTTGCTGTTTGCTTGCGTTGACACGTGTTTGGGTTCACTCGAGATGGGACGCCTCAACCAGTTCAGGCTAGTCCTGAACGACAGCGGTTCGATTCCTGGCATGGCTACGTCGCTTCGCTCTGCTGCTCACGCAACTTCCTATAGAAATGGTACAGGAATCTTCCTTCGGGAGTAAAGCGACCGGAATGTGAAGCTAAAACCACTCACCTCCATCCACTCCCCAAACGCTTTCATGCCATAGCGTTTTGTTAGCACCGGGGACAAATGTACTATCGCCTTTACTTCGGTTGCATCTATTATTTTTTTTATTATTATTATTATTAGTGTTCTGTCTGACGACAGGTCCATATGAACAGGATCCTTCCATCCTTTTCTCGGACTGGGACCTGTTCATATACGTTCTTGGCAGATGATCCAGAAGGGGTTTGCCATTGCCTTCTTCTGTGTGTGAATGGAGTAATTGTTGGGATGCCACGGAGGAAAACTCCGTGTTGCCTAGACCACGGCCTTGCCCAACACAAGTTATAAATTCGGGCACCGCCGGGAATCGAACCCGAGACCCCAGGATTACAAGGCCAGCGTTCTGACCGCTAGACCACCGTGGCGCGGTTGCATCTACAGAGTCCTAAATGTTCTTAGCAATGGCGCTAGTTCGCCGGTACCATAAGGCAGCTTTTAGAAGTATTTGTAAAAAGGAAACTGTTGAACAACGTAGTACGTAGCACAGCTATTTTCACTGCTGTTCTCAGATGAAAGGAATAAAGATAAAAGAAAATCATTCCCTGTTTCATTTTCACTAGTATCGGACAGTTAAGGCCCTGCTTTAATACAAAAGACTCACCTCTCTGTCTAAAGGGCTGATGACTCGAACTTCACCCGTGTCCTTATCCACACCGAGTCGGTCCGTACCCACAATGCCGTAGTGTACTGGAGATCCTTCCGGGTCAGTTGCGTGCACTGTGAACAAGACCTTCCCCACTGGAGTGCTCTCACTGATGGCCAAATTGTTGATGTCATCCAGTAGCTGTGGCGGACGGTTGGCATTCACTCCTGAAACGTAAACAAAAGCCGAGTTTCAACGTATAAACAATGTCTGTGGAGTGGACAAACACTGACAAAGCACAGGGTCTGACAATTTCAAAGCCTAGTTCACAATGAGATGACAGCAAAACGCCCAAAAAAATTATCAACGCCAATTATCACAATCACTAATAACTGTTCTTGTGTCACTAATGCACTTAAACAGCACCTATGTACGATTTGATTTCCTGAATGTCTACTGTTTATTCTATACGGGAAAACCATGACGTCACTCGGATGCTGACCCATAGGGAAACCACCATTTTGTTTCTATATGAAATATGAGTACGTTCTTGCCACAAACACATAATAAAATTTCTGTTAACAGTACTTGAAGGTATAAGACTTCATTAAAGTCTGCGTTACACGATGTCACCAGACTGCATACTTCATTATTACACCAAAACCGTTCAACGTTACAACCCGAACACACGAACCGAGGCGAGTGAAGACAGCTCAGAACACGCAGCGCAGTAAAGCAAGCAATGAAGTGTTGTCGACGATCGG
>NW_019059980.1:851535-877377 GCF_000696155.1 Zootermopsis nevadensis | reverse complement strand
CAAATTCCCTCCCTGGACTTGAATCATGCAATTTCATGATGACTGCCGTAAACTTTAGTTTTGGCCTCGAAATGCGTCTTCTCTGACACGAACAGGCAAGCTTATTGCAGAATACAGGGGTAGGTCACTGCGTGTTTGGTCTTTTGTTTTCTTAAGAATGATTGTCACATATTTCTTTGTCAGCTCTTAAGGGCGATAGCTTAATGAACAAGCTTAAGTCATCCAAGACAGATGCAGATCAGTATTAAGTAGTAGGATGCACAGCGGACTCACATTAATGCGACTTAATTAAAAACAGAGAAAAATGAATGTAAATTTCAAAGTCTTACGTTAAGCTAAAAGAAAGGAATTTAATACTACTTTTTGTTCTCTCTCCCCCCCCCCCCCCAGACTGTAAGAGTCGTATTCTTCGTTGGGTACAAACAGAGTAAAAGAAAGTACACTAACGATTCTTACTGCAAAACCAGAAGAAAGGAGAAAATCAACAGAAGAAAAATGAGTTATAAAAAGTACTGAAGCAGAAAACAGAGGATAATCGAAAGGGGGAAAGAATAAAGATGGAAGAAGAACAATCGGAAAGAATCAGTTCAAATCAACGAACACGCAGAAATAAATTGAGGTTCATTAAAGTCATATTTTAAATATACTCTCAGTCCACGAAACATCATCCCGTCATTCCACCTAGCTATGTTATACGTGAAATCAGATGGCATTTATAGTAACTGCCGAAGTTTGCCTCAAGAGACTTGGCAATATCGGATGATTCATGACAACGCATATTTTGTGGAATCTTTAAAGCAGTATTCCAAATTTGACCTAGAGCAGTGGTTTCAACCTGGGGTACGCATACCCCCGGGGATACGCGAAGACATCTTAGGGGGTACGTGAGATTTAAAAAAATATATATTATTTTATGATAAACACTGAATAATCAGTAATGTAATTTATTTTAGGTGTAGATTATATACTATGTATAACTTGAATTATACACCAACAACTTTGGGGGTACAAAGTTGAAGAGAAATTATATCTGGGGGTACGCGAACAAAAAAGGTTGAATACCACTGACCTAGAGGACCCACGTAAACCGCGAAAATAAATATCAGCCAATGACACATGGTAGAAAAGTCGCCATGCCTACATATAATTCCAGCAATAATCTTGGGAGATAGAACATGAAAATTACCTCAGTCGAGACTCAAATGAAGTACAATCCGTTCTGATACAGACGTATGAGCTACTCTGATCATATGAGTTATGTTACGGACAGAAAGGGCAAATTACGTTAGAAGTGAAGCTGAAACCTAGACAGTGTGTGTATGTATATCGTTATGTTGTATATCGTAGTAAATAAAATAAACACTGCACTCTCAACAGTTTCCAAGAAACAAACTTCAACACAATTGTAAAATTAACTACATACTAAAGCACTTGTAAGGATGTCTACAAGCTGCCATTATATTAACCATAAAAACACTATGTAATTAGTATTCCTTAAATCAAAAGCAGCTACACGTAATTAAACTAACGCTGTGGTAACCTATATTATGAGGGTCTGGATGACTGCAGTCGACTTTCTGCCACAGGCCATGGATAAGTAAGTTGTGGGCTTTCAGGACGACTACATCTGTCCACGTATCATATGCCAGTGGCATCATTAAATTCTTCATCTTCTTTAACGAAGCTTTCTCTCTTTATGGGTTCCTGTCCGTTTCCTACTTCTTCCTCAGACAGGCCTAGCTTCCTCGTTAATTACGTTACAGCCTCACCCCAGCACCCTAGTGGACCCCCAGCCCAACGCCTGACTTGTAGTCTGGGTTCGTCCATTAGACGAAAATGGTTATATCACATCATGCAATTCATGTTCTGATATGAAAGGATATGCCACGAAACATAATTTATACTATTTATCACCGTGCCTCCACACGGTAAAAAAGTCTTGTACATATTAACTAGATCGCTTTATGCATTAAATCTATATGGTCGAATAGTGACATAACAACAGGAGACAGACAGCTTTATGCAATATTATTATCTTAGTACGGCCTTTTAGGAACCACCAGGAAGATATGGAGACAGAAAGATTCTATAAAGTAGTGGAAAGTATTGATTATCATCAAAACCAAAGAAAAAAGTTGTAGGAAGAAAGCAATGAAATAGATTTGTTATTTATTTAGTGTTCTGTCTGACGACAGGTCCATATGAACAGGATCCTTCCATCCTTTTCTCGGACTGGGACCTGTTCATAAACGTTCTTGGCAGATGATCCAGAAGTGGTTTGCCATTGCCTTCTTCTGTGTGTGAATGGAGTAATTGTTGGGATGCCACGGAGAAACCGGGGAAGCCCCCGGAGGAAAACTCCGTGTTGCCTATACCACGGCCTTGCCCAACACAAGTTATAAATTCGGGCACCGCCGGGAATCGATCCCGAGACTATTAACAAATGCAATACAAGTCGTCGCAGAAAGGAACTGGAAGACGCATTCATTGACGACAGATGATGAAACTAGATTTGTGAGTCTAAAATCCTACTTCAAAAACAATAAGAATGACACAAGGATACAAAGTAGGATGATAAGCTTAATAAAAACAAATACATATTACCGAAAGTTACAAAACTGCCATCTACTGACAGAGACTGCATATATAATACAGCGCAAGTACAAGACAGACAAAGTATGTTCTCGAAACTACACACCAATAAAACGCGATCTACGGTACGTGTGTTTCACGGGTGTTAGGAAATTTCTGTTAACTTTGTTTTAAACTTTCTGTCCATAATAATGGAGGCACGATGTATAATCACTACAATGCAGATTACAAGTATGTATTGTATTTACAGTCTGCTTCCTTTCAGGGAACCAGACCAAAACACCTATTCCATTTAAATGGCTCTAAACAATGCGAGACTGTTGGAAATTATATTTCACAAACTGAAAATCCTCAGGCAACCGTACGCCGGGGTATTAGCGGCTCATGACAATTGAAAATACCTTCTTTTTTTCGAAAAGTTTGCTACATTCGGTATCTTTCAGGGGTAGATTTATTGCGAAAATAATAGGCCTGAACAGAACTTCCTTGCACTTTATTTCTGCTTTTAAACACACATTTTTCCGAAGTCTGTATCACATTTTGTTCGAGAACAGAGTAGTTTAAAAATCCCTATGAACCTGTAAGACTACATATTTCTCGTGGAAAACTTATGGTCGTGGGACTGAGAGATGGTTTCTGTAATTTGAATGCCCACAATACATCACACTTATAGTAACTATGCATTAAAGTAATTATGTGATATCGCAACGCAGATAAAGCTTCATTGTAACTGGCAAAATCTATAGTGTTGGCAGAGCAACTCCGGCAATTACCATTAAAAGCCTTCCAGTCATAGCCATGAGAAACTCGTCTGAGGGTCCATAGATCAGATCACAAACTAAACAGATCTATTCAGTGAATTGTTTAATGGAGCAACCAACCCAAGGGGAAACAGATCATGATATAGTGGACCAACGAAGCCTGAATTAAAGAAAATATAAGTGTGATGATATTTGAAATGTTCAAGGTGGTGAGGATGATTTTCTGGCTTTTGGCGCCGTGTACTCTCATAGATAAAAGATCCTACTTGCCTACAGCCTTGAAAACGGTGACGGTATATTTATCCGAAACGTCGGAATCTACCTACAGGTCTACAAGGCGCCAACAACATCAACATATACGTAGTTAGTTTTAAGAAATTATAATAATAGTGACGGTGTTCAAGGAATTTCTACAAAACAGCAAGAGAGATTTATAATAATCTTATATCCTTCTATTTCGTATAGCTTCATACAATATTATCTTAATTCAAATTAAATAATCTAAATTTGAATTATAACTGCATGACATCTGAGGTTCTCAAGGCGATAAAATGTCGATATTAATATTTTGTGTTGTAGTGCTGTGTAAACTTATACGTAGATACCAACGTTTCGGAACATAATGCCTCTATCCTCAACCCTGAAACGTATAAAGTAAATGTGTCCCACTACAAGACATGGAGACGTTTTGGGGGCAGTAGACAGGGGTGAGTGGTCAGCGTCACGCCCCGGCCACGCGTTACCCAATGGGAAAAGACCCCCGGTACCCATTAGATAGAAGGCTGCGTGGGCCCCAGAACCGATCTGGACGCAGAAACCAGAAGAAAAATCGGTTGGCCCTGTTGGGGATCGAACCCAGTCGCTCAGAACGTAGTCAGACACTACAGTGAATTACCATCCCACACTCCCCTAAAATTTATATTTACTTTAAAATATAAATTTGTATGTTTTGTATTTATTATTTATAATTACACTTTCTGTAGTACGTATGATACATTGAAAAGACTGTAACAACATCGCTGTGGTGGGACAGAATAAATATCTTTTGGAGAACCATATTTTATCCACTCTTGAAATATACGAATCAGCAACAAAAGCTTTGTATTGCATTCGTGTCGTTTGCTTGTGGTCAGAATTACAGGAGAGCACTAGCTTCTGTTACAAGAAATCACCCAAAATGCGACCGCGTGAACAGACATTTTATCAGGAAATTTTATCTTATCTTCGCGGAACGATTCCATTCAATCGAATGAAACGGAGAAAGTACGTGACCAACTCAGGTCTACGAAGCAATCACGACGAAATAAATTATATTACAAATTCGACGACGTAATCAATGGATCACATAGAAAAGACCTAAAAGCCGAAATCATGCAGGCAAAGTTTCAAATGAGCATTGTTACGTTATTGTTCGGGCTGAATCCAACATGATTGTATTAACGTTGTTCTGAGTTCTGATGTCGTGTAGACTTGCAAATAGATACCAATGTTTCGGAGTAACATAATGCTTCCATCTTCAGCCCTCAAGTCCACACGGCGTCACAACGCAGAACAATAACACAGACATCTTCACAGCAGAGAGAGGACCTCAAATCTCACATGATTATACTCCATACCTAAATCATCTGTAGATTTAAAGCTTTCTTTACCTTCGGAGGGCAAAATACATTAAAAATGATATGGAAACAAGAAACATGGCGTCGGGGCAGTGTTGCCATCTTTTCATATCGAGTTTTACAAAAGAAATCGGTCATTTGTTGAGAAGATATTGCCTTTTTTTTCCCGCCCTTTACTTAAGTCAGTCTAGCACCCCCCTCTTGCTAACAGATGCAATTTTCTTGAGTCGCGACGTACATAAATCCCAACTATCCCGCCTCGAAACTGGCTAAGATACTTTTAGACTTGTTAATGCAATTCTGTTAAAAGCCTCCCTTCCTTATTAGTGCCCTGTTTCTCTTTTTATACATAGCAGAAGAACTAAAGAACTTGATGAAAATGAAAGGCGAACAGCCATATGACTTATATTACTTGGGGGAACAGATTTACAAAACCAGATTTTGTAAAGTTTCTGAGCCACGATTAACTACTTTTTAATTAATGAATGAGGATGGCGATGCGTTAATTAGCTCCAACTGTCATGGCGCTACAAAACGAATCCTTAATATTTAAACACCGCAACTTCATCGTCTCAGTGTTGAGAATTAAACATCCCAAACTCGGATGTTCAGAAGCAGTTAATGATACGATCAAATTCACAGACTCTGTATTATTCCTAACTTCATGTATTCGCTTCTCATTTATAAACCAGACTGATGAAGACGAGATTAACGCAAGTCAGGCAGATACGCACAATTAAAATGAAAACAGCTGCATTAAACATCACAGCATCTTGGACCGCCCATAACCTCCAATTCACACTTAACTTAAGAAATTATAACCTGACCTACTTTCAGACATTTGTCATGGTTCCTTGGGCAATATGATTGTCATATTGCGAGTTAACCCAGTGCAGTCCCCTAGAACACTAACGGGGTAGACACTTCGTATCTGGCACATACGTAAGTGTCCCGTATTAAACAGGCCTACGATAGGTCTCGACGTAATAGTTATTCAACAATGATAGTGATATACTTTCAATTTACTTTAATTAAACTTTATCCTCTATTACCCGCAGGTGTCGAGGTTTTTATTTATTCATTTGAACTATTTGGACATTGGTAGGACTCCTTTGGATGAGTGATCAGCCCATTTCAAGGCCTCTACCTGTACAAACACAGAAAGACGCGGACAAACATCCAAGCCTTGAGTGGGACTCGAACCCACGGTACCAGCGGTCAGTTGTAACAGCATGTTACAATTAAGCATAATAAATCCCGTAGGCGTAAATGAACTAACTAACAGTTGAAAAACACAAAGCTAGAGAACATAGAGACGTGCTCAATAGTCGAAAAAGGTCTATCAAAATTTTAGGTGCGTTTTAAACTAAACGTTGCACAAATTCGACTATTAGCTTCGCTGCCTATAACTCGAAAAAAATATCTGAATATATTTGTATAACATATGGAGCTAGGGAGTTTCAACAAAATTTGCTGACATATACCAATTTTAGTTGAGATCGGTCAAAAATAAAACACGCGCAACAGAATAATACCTTAAATTAGGTTAAGAGTGATTCCTATTACATTATTTCCAATCCATTACTGATTAACCATGAGCCGGGATAGCTCAGTCAGTATAGTGACTAGCTAGGCGCTGGACGACCAGGGTTCGATCCCCGACTGGGACAGAGGATTTTTCCTCTAGCCTCTGTGTCCAGACCGGCTCTGGGGCCCACCCAGCCTCCTCTACAATGGGTACCGGGGTCCTCTCCCGGGGGTAAAGCCGGCTGGGGCGTGATGCTGACCACTCACCCCCATCTAGTGCCGAGGTCAAGGAAGAGAGGAGCTATACCTCCACTCCCCCCAAACGCCTACATGGCGTATAGTTTGACAGCTTTACTTTTTTTACTGATTAACCCTGCAATCAATCGGAACAATATAGTACAAGCTACTGACATCGTCGTTGAATAAACAATAAATTGATAAATTAACACGTGTCACTGTTTTATGGGGCATCGTGTGAATGTCGGAACGAAGAGTCCCGCTATGGAAATGCGAAACTTTGTGGCCGAGCGCATCGTTAAATAGCTGCTTCGACTGGGCACACACAGTTCAAATATCTGCGGTTATGCATGTTTCCCGGTTATGGAGTGAGAATATAAATGCTTTATCACTAAAAATACAATCTGACCCCTTGCGATATTAACTACAATGAATGGACACTGCGGTTAGAACTCTGCATGCCGCTAAACCCCGTTAGACAGAATAATAATCTGGCAGTGCACAAATTTACGAAGAGGAAACGTATTACATCTCACTCGAATATGATATTAGACATTACAAAAAGTGTCTTAATGTTTTTTTTACAGAGACGAATCGGGGAAAATAAATAGTGAAATTTTAAACAAGAATGTATTCACTGTTTTAGGTATATCAACCCCATAATATTAAATGGCTTTATTTTCTGTAAGAACAATTAGCAACTCATACTGAAGAATACTGAAAACTTTTGTAATTTCTGTGTAAGCATTATATGAAATAATACTACTACTATTATTAATAATAATAATATAACCATTTATTTATTAATCTGTACTTTAAGTGAAAAAACAACTGATATTAACGTTGGCTAAACTATCGTTGCCGGCAAAAGGCTGAGTTCGTTGCTATGACAACTGTCGAGTGTCTGCAGTATGAAGTTACTAAGTATTATCTGCACAGAGGAAATCATTCGCAAAATAGTTCTGTAACTGAAACCATGACTCTCTGCCTCTAGCACGGATAACGATTTCCAGTTAGTTTTGAGGCTTTTGTAGTTATGAAACTGAGACTCAGAGGGCACTTCAGTCGCTTTGTTTAACTTTGCGGTAAACACGTGTAACAGACAGAAAAACTGAGGGGTAATGTTTCCGGGAGAATGCGAATAAATGACCTCAGTTTCTCAACTCGGATTCCAATTTCAGCACGTGCGCAACCCTGCTGAAAGCGTATTAAAACAGTTCCGTCGGTCTGTCCGTAGCATAAACAACTCAAGAATGGATTAACCTATTTTGACTAAATTTAGTGTTGGAGAATTTTATGCGAAAAAATCATACAGCCTTTTCAAGTTTCACTTAAATCAGACTGTTTTAAAGGCCACTTTACACAACAGCGCAAGATTTTCTTCTTGTTATGATATCACAATAACTAATTCTACACAAAAATAAATAACTCGATTGTTTCATCAGAAGATAACTACAAACTGGTTTCTTTTATTCTGCTAATTTACTGGTCTATTACAACACGAATTTGAAATAGTAATTAGACATGTTATTGTCAGGGTGATTAAGTCGAGAAGAATGAGATGGGCGGGGCATGTAGCGCGCATGGATGGGACAAGAGATGTGCACTGGGTATTGGTTGGGAAGCCTGAGGGGAAGAGACCGCTGGGGAGACCTAGACGTAGATGGTAGGATAATGTCAGGCGGGGTATATGGGAGATAGGAGTTGAAGGGAACTGGATTTTGTTGGCCCAAGACATGGTCCGGTGGAGGGCTTTGGTTAATTCGGTGATGAACCTTCGGGTTCGGTAAGCCATCTAGTTAGTTAGTTATAAGGTCTATGTAATTAGTTTTGTCTTATTGTGTCTAAAAAGAGTGAAGCCTTAGTATAGACCACGCATTCGCGAACCCCTGGCATTTACAAACACATATCTAGGAATATTTCGTGATCAGAGGCTAGTACCAACACAGATTCCAATTTACTAGGTAATACTATCGACTAATGAACATGAAACTCGACGAGTTTTGTCATGTACATAGAATATAGAAACTGTAATTCTATGAATCAATTACTGTTGTTGTTAGATACAGCTCAATGGCTCTACACACAAATTCCGATCTTGACCTGAACTCTAACTTTCATGACAGAAGTTGGGGCAGTATTATGATATTCAGTGTACTCAGTTGATTTGTGCATACACAAATGGCGTCTCATACCGTAAACCACGGATGATTACGTCAGGATAATCAGCTACATCTTGTACAGGGTGATTCAAAACTCTAGTATACAATAATTCAGGGGGTTGAGGGGGAAATCCGACAACTGACGCAGTGATCGCACAGAGTGAAAAGACGGCACAGTGGCTAAACATCTTCACTATACTTTTCAATGGAGTGATATTTAGGTTTTGAGCAAACTTTACGTTTAAACCTTTCTAATAATATTAAAGAAGCCCAAGTGCATCGACTTATGTGCTGGAGTGTACTTACTTTTAGTGAAAACACGTATCCTACATGTAAGTAGTTGAGAACTAGGTATTTCTTTCGATTATCGATGAACAAATTGAGTCACAACAGGTGTTTGCGTTGTCTTTCTCTCCTTTCACAGCATTCCATCATTCGGCTGTCGATTTCCTCCAATTTTCTATTAACGAAATGGATTACTTTGCTAAGGCAATCCATCAATTTCTAACTGGCTACAGCAACCATTTTCGCTACACCAAGCACTGCTCTGAAACAACAATAATGGACCAAACAGCTGCTAAAGTAGATTACTAATCGGATTGCTACCAAATGGACTATCTCTAAGCCACACTGCTCACATTAAACCCCCACAACGGGGACACTTCTGCCCGTTTTAATAGTCATCAGTGTTCCAACGCAGCTGTACTGTACCTCTGAGTATTTATGACACGCAGATTTGTAACACGTCGAAATCAATTCTAAACCTAACAGGAGCATGAAAATACACGTGTTTAAAAGGTGCGTTTGATCTACGCGTGCCGGTTTTCTTCTGTCTACGTAGATTTTTGATTATGGATGATTTATATCTTCGAAATGGCAGGGTGGCTGACAAAGGATGGACGACATAGTTGATGACCCATGCGTAAGGATTAGTAGGTGCCGTTATTACATTAGCAGTACTCACGAAATTATTACAAGTATTGTGTAAGACACGTCATGTGTCAAGTTGATTCGTACTACTTGACATTTCTAGAAAAAAAATCAGTACCGAACTCCTTTTTAATATGAACGAAACGCTAAAAATAGACGCCGCCACGCCTCGGAACCAACACAAATACGAATGAATTTATTTATTTTATGGTTTATCTAACGACGCCATCAGTAACTCAGACAGCGTCGGATAATATCATGATTAATGAATAATAAACTGGAAATGATGCGGAAAAGGCGCTAGCATAATTTATAGCACTATACCCAGTATTTGCCTAGAGATAACGAAGAAAATCATGAACAACCTCAGTTAAGATAGCCTATCCCCGTGTCTGAGAGTAACCTTATCGCTGGGAATAAATGTTTCTATAACGAGCATCAGGCCTGTCTCCATTAAAGGCTTTTTTCGTCATATACCAACTGAACCGAATGGGAAGATGTAAATCAATGCTGTCCATTTGTATCTCGTGTTCCCAATCAGACGGAATAATATGTGGTAGCAACAGGACAGACCTGTTGCTGGAGAAACCATCCAGCGCGAAATGCAGAGTCCTTTATTGGTTTTTGATTATTAAAAAAACGCTTTCGATACTAAAAATACGTAGCGTGTTATTGGGAAAATCAATTCCAAAGATTCATCCAGCAAAATGAATGCAATTTCACTTTGTTTCTGCCTGTAATAATTTCATGCATATTGCAAATGACTTTTTAAATTTGTTACAAATAAGCTACAGGTGGTTAAGGATTCATCAACTCACGACATTACCACCCATTTGTAAAGTGAGAGGAATTTCAACATTCGTGTATTAAACTTCTATCAAAACAAACCGCAATTGTGGGGTGTTTCTGTAAGAGAATTGAAGTCGGTACCTTAGGTGGCAAAGTGCATGACGACTGAAGGATGTTTCCAAAGTCGAATAGACGCATGAGGACAAGCTTAACGGAGCGAAAGAATATTTAACTCGGCAATAATATGGAAGCCGTGACTCTAAATTTAAAACCACCAAGAAGAGTGTCGTTTGTAAGCTGTTTCTCACTAAGACACTCGACAAAAATCTTCAGAAGGAATGCAGCGATGCTGAGGAGATTTCTCTCGAGGTTGTCCCTGCAAATTACTACAAGTTAATAGAAACTTCCAGCTAATTTAATGAGTGACAGATTGATTTACTGACAATCTAACAAACACATTAACTGGCAAAGTATGCAAGAAACAAAAGTATTAACTAGCTAACCAAGTACAGGTAAATCGCTATAAGTTCGGATATGACCTTGAACTTCGCGCATGCAGCCGTAGCGTTAGATGTATGAGCACAACGCGATTTCAACTTCTGCGAACACAAGTTAATTTGTTTCCTGACGGCGACACATCTATTAACAAAAAAATTATACTGCAGAAGCCGCTTACTAAGTGGATAGATAACTGAATAGTCTATTGACCGACTAAATAACTAATGAAACTTGCTTACAAATTCACTAATTGACTGGCTGACTGATAGATTAAGTAGTGTACTCGTTGGTTAACGGGTATTTGTTTAAATTATTGGGCTCAAAAACTATTGTTCGCGTTATTTATGTAAGTTTCTTAAAGAATGAAACCAGAAGGTGAACAGGTTAACAAACGTTGCTCTGCTGATGCTCTACTCAGTGTTGCAGACAAAATTATATTTCTCGTTGAACGCAATGTATGGAAATTTTTCATTTCAAAAATTATTTTCGATAAATATGGTAATAGGGATCCATACTTAGAGTTGTAATATGAATTTAATGCCCAAACTCCGTGCCTTATTGTGAATTACTTTCGATTTTGTCAATATTCTTGATAGAAAAATTTTAGTTCATACATAAAAATTATACGTTTAAGGGGGGGGAGTCAACATTCGATACAGAAGCACAAAACATTGACATAGAGAGTCAAAATGTTTGCAAGCATCACAGCATTTAAATTCTTAGTGTGAATCACGCAAACAGGAAATTAAGCGAAATAAAGTAAAGCCCTGAAAGGGGACGGAAGTAAGAGTTTTGCCCGAAACCCACCCTCTTATTTCGCCTTCAATTCTTATCTTTCATGTTATGCCGTTCCACGCTCATTCTTTCAACGACAGAAACTTTATAGAATACACAGCAGAGACGAGAGACTGGAACAAGTTATATTCTTTATTATGTTAAAGGAACGGAGGCCTAGAAGTTTAGTTTTAACTTCTTTGATACAAAATATTCTTACATCTTTGATAAAGAATTACACAACTTCACGAGCTGTTCTCCTTTATTTCTTTTAGTACGCTTTGTATTAAATTTCAGTAGAAAGTGAGTTGGAAAAACAATTGTTTCTTACACAGTAAGGGCAGACATGTAAATAGAAATGCCTGTAACGAGTTGTTCAGAACATCCAGAGAATAGAACAATCTCCGTATATAACAAATTCAAAAACGCAACAACTTCTCCGTATTTTGTAACTCGCTTTTGTCTATCGTGATATACTTTCATTATTACTAACTTCATGGAGTAGAGACCCACTCTGAAAAACAGCTATTCGCTCAACAAGCCTTGAAATTTCCTGTCTTTTGTGGAACAGGAAAGTGTTCATTATCGTGTCCACAAAAGCCAGTCACTAGCACCTTTTAATTTAGTCGTCATTCTCACGGTATGTTTATTTAAGATCCATTTTAATAATATTATATTTGTGTAATTCTTCCTAATGGCCTCTTCAGAAATCCGTCAGAAATTTTGTATGCACACCAGTATTCATCTCTATGCGTGCTACATGACCCAGCTACCGAATCCTAGTATTATCATCTTTTATTTATAATATTTTATGTAACAGACGTGTTTGGTCTTAGTGGTAGAGCATTTTCCAAATGTAATCAGTTCTTAATGTTTTTAAAAATATAATTTTAATATGTTACTGTCTTCCTCACGTATGTAAACTTTGTGAAATTTTCGAAAAATATATTAACTGTCTTTATATTGGGCTTTCAATGAATCATAAAATAAGACGACAATCACGAATTTACATGTTCGTTACTTTTTATAGCGCGCATTATAAACATTGCAATACAAAAAATTGAAAACACTAAGATAGCACAGAATATAATCATCAGGAGTACGGATCTGGTGACTGAAGAAGATATCTAAACCATCTGAACACGCAGCAGTAAGAAGGCTGTGTTTGTACATGCGGGGGCTCAGTCAGTCAGGTATAATTCATGGCTACAGCGCAGCGACACCATAACAATAAAGTTGGCATAACTAAATCAGAGAGTCTACTCGTATACGTTCAGTCCTGTGGCAAACGTGTACACTGTGCGTCACACACTAGCTTTATTGTTACTGCAACTTTTCTCTCGTCACCCCTAAAAAAAAAACTACGACGAGGTGTTATAGGTATTATTATTATTTATTGTAACAGTCTTCTGGTATGTTGCGCCATGTAGGCTGGCAGAAGTTTACGAATGTTTGAGAGGACCTTGCTGTCTCCATCATGAGTGTACACTCAATGTCTTGATGATGGAAGAAGCAAAGACCTCCGAAACGTAGGTTAATACTACAACCAAGAAGAAGCCATCTTCGTAATCACCGCCGTGAGAACCTCAAATCCAAAATTGTATTTTTACTGTCCGAAAAAAACCCTGTTCATTCCCGTCAACTTTAACGGGTCATACTACGCTAGAGAATAACATAATTAACAATAACAATAATAATGATGATGATTATAATAAAAAGAAATATGGCGTCGTATGAAACCTCAAAGTTCTAGGCTCAGGTGTGAGGCCAGCTCAACCAGGGAGTCAAACATGTGGGTTATCCTGACCCCCCCTTTACCTGATGACAGAAGCAGAATCAGCTTCCGAAACGTCACATTTTTTTTTAATATTTCGACGGTGGTCGTAATTCATAAGAATGGTTTAACACAATGTCAGAAAACCTCACACTTTGACACTAACTTTCAAAATTCGACCGACAAATATCCATAATCCAAATTAACATTTTCCTTATAAATTTTAGAATAACCGCGGTCTTAGATTTCTTACAAACAGATTCAGTAGCTTCGATAATAAAACACGAGGACGGACAGGTTTAAAAAAACACCTTTCCATTTTGCTCTCACGTTATGTACCATTCAGTCATCCAGTGGAGACATCTTTCGGGTATGTCGGGAGTCTGTAATCGCTACTGCACTCGACGCATTTTGAGGCAGAATCCTCGATCCTGGAAGGGCTTGAATCTCGGCACGTTCGATTGCAACATTGATCGATTCTCGGGCCGCTTAGATATTTCTCGGAACGAAGCGACGAATTCCGTAAGGACTGCTTGTCACGAAGAAAGCTTTTGTCTGTCCAGTAACCAGTTTCAGTGGCGCTGAACCACCTAATGGTAAGCGACTGTCGGTCCAAGTGTCTGCCTACGGCAGCAGCTAGTCGGATCCGGCCCGTGGAGTCTTTCCGTAACAATTTGTAAATTTCCACACTAACACAGCTGATGTTGAGTACTTCCTGTGTTACGAGATTTGCTCTACGGACATTACAGAATTCCGTCGTTATGGAAAAATTTATTTTCGCTTAAAAGACGGGGTTTGTTCTACAGCGCCCCACGAACATGAGGGAGAGATAGAGTTCACAGATCAGACAAGTCGCAAAACGGCGTTGTTTACTTAAAATTTTGAAGGCAAACGCTGACTGTTTCATATCTGGCCACTCTTGTGTCCGCTAATGACCGAAGGTTCAGGGCAGAACTTGTCTGCTTGGAGTAAAAGTGAAACAGAGATTAGAATGACGAGACTTGAGGTTTTCACAGCGGTGAGTATGAAGATTTCTGTCTTCTGGGTTGTTGCGCTGTGTAGTCTGGTCGATGTTAACCAACGTTTCAGAGGTCATACTGCCTCCGTCATCAGGGCGACGTTCTTGTTTCTTAATAACTGTACTCACATTTTCCATTGCGATGTTCGCCATCTGTTTCTCTCACGCTGTACAAAGTCGAGTTTCACCCTCCGCAGTGTGTTAATAACTTCCCCCAAGACCTTGTACACTTCTGCTCCTGACACGTAACAATAATATGCACGAGCAACCCCGGAGAAAAGTTCCCCATCAGAAATGTCACCTCATCCCTTCTTCTTTGTCCAATTTTATGCGCAATAATACTCCGTGAATTTTAGTTTACAACACTACAACCCGACAGATTACAGCATTTATCACCATGCGTTTTACACTGAATGTTATGGGTTCAGACTCCGAACAAAAACACGAATTACTTCACCTACTATGTTCGTTAATGTAGTTTGGTAGTCAAGAGTTCAAACTACGATTCCTGAATAACCGCTTCAGTTGAGTGGACGTTAAAACAGACAACCAACTATCGAAAATTCACGGTGAAGCTAACAGTCGCTCAACCAGCCCAAAATTCTCCACCTTTTATGAAACCCGAATGTTCATTTCTGTGATCACAAGAGCCTGCCAATTATTTCTATCCTGAGCCAGATAAATCCACTCCTTGCCTTCAGACCATATTAATTTATGATCGATTTAATACTGTCCGTGCACCTATGTCCATGCCTCCCGAGTGGTGACGTAACCGTAGATAAATTTAAGTACAATAGCTAAGATAGTGTCTTAAGAAGGCCAAAACCGCTTCCTTCCTACTTAAATTTTCTTTTCGATCGTCCTGTTAATGCTATGAGACATGTCGCTGAGAAAGGTCCTTAGGTAAATTAAGGAATAAGATAAATCTAAAATGTCTACTTCTACCTAAAATCTAACTTAAAAAAGGAAAATTCCGTGTGATAGTATTCCATATAGTATTAATTGTTCACAGATCGGGAACATATGGAATTAAAAAGAAATGTTATATAGAGTCTGAAAAGTAATTTTCTTTCTTGAATCTCGTATTTTAAAGTGAAAGCAGAGACCATGTAAGTATAGTGATGCGAATAATGCCACTACCAGTGGTTCCAGCTGCTGGGCATTAAAATGCCCACTGAGAGGGCGAACTCTGCAAGAGAATTTGGGCACAGAAATACAGTGAGTCGGACGGGTCGGGGAAGGGGGTGTCTGGCTATATTCCCAAATCAGTGAGTATGACCACACGCCATTACAAAGGCACAAAAAACTACGCACATGGAGCGAATTAGTTCCGAGGTGACGCGTCCGACTGGCAGATGCCCAGATGCATGACTCAGTTATCTTCCATTTGTCGAAATTTTCATGGAATTTTTTTTAAATTATCAGCGAAGAAAAGATAAGAGAAAGTGTTCAGATCGATTATATAAATTTAACCTTTTTTTGTTTGATTTGGTTTGCCTCTCATAGGCGCTTTACTTTTGGAAAAACAGTAATGAATGAAATGAGTTGAATTGAACAGTACTGAATTATTATTATCATTATTATAATTTTATTTTTTTGTAATTAAAGTTTCATTTTGTATGTATTGTTTATATTTAACTGTTTTAATTTAATTATTATATACTTAGGCATATTATTCAGCTCATTTGCTTGTTGATTATTAGCAATAAATGAGTTGGATTATTTGTACATTTATATAATTAGTTTATTTGTTTGTTTGTTTTTTGTATTTTAATGTTTCACTTTTAGGCATATTATTTAGCTCATTTACTGTTAATTATTTTGTAACAAATTAATGAATTGATATATTATCATTATTATTTTGTACATTTATACATTTAATTTATTGTTTTTGTTTTTGTATTGTTATTTTTAGTACTTGGCTGTTATTGGCCTCTTTTGGCTGTTGCCAAGCACTCTAATAAATGAATTGAATTGAATTGAATTGAATTGAATTATTGACTTTATACTTTCTGAATAACTGAGTGGACAATTATATATTGTGAGACAGCCTATCACTGAAGCAGTTTCGAAACCGCTGTTGCAGGGCATCCAAAATGACACCGTTCACCTACAAAAGAGTCTGGATACCCCTGGAGGTAGAGGCACATATGTGAAGTTCTCACAGCGACGGGAAGGGTCCAACTGCAGAGAGCTGCTGACAGCACTTCCATAGAGCCATCAGGTCTTCTTACTGTAAGCTGATGTGAGACTTCCACGTCTTAGCGGGCCTTTGCTTTCTTCTCTTCTCCGAAGGTGTTATTCATACCATCATGAGCCCCGCGTCTAAAAACTTGGATCCTCTGTTCGTCACAGAAAGTTCCGTTAGCGTTTTGGCCAAAGTTAGAATTTGACCCTAGTGCATTATTTTGTATCTCGTACCTCAGGGTCAGAAGAACTGAGACCAACATTCTTTAGAAATCAGTTAATCTACCTCTAACATCATGATAACTACTCGTCTGCCTGAGCACTATAGATATGGTATTCAACCCCAGAACTTCTCGCCTGCATGATCTAAGAGTTCCAATAACATCAAAATCCACATGCACAAGTCTTATAAATTATAATCTTTAAACGAAAAGCAATCAATCTTGTCATGTTACTACTTTACATGTCAGACTCCGACGATCTTAGTAAACGTTTTAGAACATAATATTTAATACTTATTTTAGGTACATTGCATAAAATACTTCCAAATAACCCGCTAATTCCGTCACGTCCGTCCGGCTATCTGCAATAAACATCAGATAAACTGTTTGATTGATTTTGATCAGTACAGAAAGTAAAATTAGTAATAACAAAATTTTTGCGCGTGCCGTCCTATGATACACGTGTCACAGGTTGCTGATCCCTTCCTTAGTCGACTAAATTCCGCCTTGAGTCTCTTGAAAATCATATCTTATTTAGAAAGTTACTACAGAAACAAAAACACACTTGAGACATCAGACTACGCATTCATTTCGCAAGACTATTCTCTTTTGAAAACAAGAACTGTAAAGAACAGATTTATATGAATACACCAATATAATTCTATTTTGTCTTAACATAACTTTCAGTGAAAGTTAAGATTTTATGATAACGGAAAGGAATACCACGTAAAACAGACAGTAGCAAAAGAGATTCACGTGATATTCACGGTCAATTTGACCACTTGATTTCATAGCAAAATGCACTAGATATAAGCACGGATGAATTTCTTCTCGCATCTCAAACGAACATACGAAGACAGTAACTATTCAGAACACTTGCTAGCGAGTTCTCTTCGTGTATTATAATACGACGTAATTCATGGTCTGACTGAACCTGACAGCAAATGCAGTATCTGTACAATATACCTCACATGTCTATTATAGATGGTGGTTCTGTGTAGCCTAGTATTTTCTATATTCTGGTAAAAGGGAACTGCCATTTCAAGTAGAAAATTACAGACCGGAAAAGTTATTCAAACACGGAGAGTAATAGCTAAAAGCCTCATTACCACTGTTGAACAAGCTTCCTCTAGTACGAGTGTCTGCCGACGGCTCTCAAATAGTTGCAAAATGTAGCAGCCATCAGATACGGTCTTCTGGATCTCATTCTGCCACTATTCTATTTGTAAAAGAGGGATGACGGGGGATTTCCGCTCTTGTGCACTGAATCGATCTCAGTGATGTCACCGCGCGCTTCGAGTTAAGTCGGGGGAGTCCTAGGGTATTTACATGTTCTGTACTCACAATATAAACTAACAACATGGTAAGGCAGTATCTACTTTTTTTTTTCCCTTTGAAATGCTGGTAACTACTCAGTTGATCAAGGAGCTACAGGTTTTAACCAGGTTTTCGATTACGTTCGAACAAAAATGCAGAAAAATTCTCACCTTCAGAAGTCTGAACCAAACTTGTTGTCATCATCTTACGAAGGCGATGAATTATATTACTACTCTTCTGTGGGGATTATTTCTAGGAAAGATATCAAATTTCTGATGTGGCAAGGAAAATGATTGGATAACAGCTGCAGGAAATGCATTACTGAGGACGCTCCAAAGCGAGGAACTTCGAAATTCATCAAATTAATATGAAACCGTCAAATGGGTGGGTCGTGTAGCACGCATTTTGGATAAGAAAATTCGTACAAAATTCTGATTGGAAACCCTAAGGGGAATACACTGCCCGACATATATAGACATAGGATAATATTAAAACAAATCTTGAATAAAAAGTGTCAGAGGTTTTAAACTGGATTAAGTTTTTAAGGCTTTTACGAAGTTAAAAATTCGGATTCTGCTGTTCTGGATTATGACACCGTGCCGGAGGAAATTAAAAACTCATCTTCAGGGTAGCGATACTAGCAATATTATGCCTAAGTGGATCTGAGGGAGAATTTCATGAGGAAGTGAGCTACTTTCAGTGGATAAGGAAAGTGTAAAATGTCAGACTTTGGTATTAGCGGCTTTGAACCTTCGGGCTCCTTGTATATAAAGTTTGTTAATTAGAGGCAATTAGTTTTGCTTCATGGCGATCAAAGAAGACGAGTACCACGATCTTAAGCTTAGGTCAAGGGATTATTTACTTTCTGTTCACCAGAGGGAAGTGGCCAGTTCATGGCTATTTAAGTACACAAAACAAACTTTCCAGATGGTAAGTCATGGAGAGTCGCTGGAGCGGGAAATTCAGAGTTGATTGAAGTCTACTAAATCCGGTCTCTCTTAAAATTATTAAATATTCGAGGGGACATATCAAACAAGAAAATATTTCAGATCTTATACTATCCTCTAGCCGCTACGTGCACCAACAGAAAAGAAGCAAGGCAATGGATGACATATATAATATCAGTGATTTGTGGTCTTTACCCACATCGACGCTGCTGATGAAAAAAGCAGGTCTCCGGTACATTGATTTCTAACTCAACTTTAAAACCGCTGGTGACCCAGAGGTTTTTAAAATTGCAGGGGACGTATCCAAAAGAATAGTTTCAGAGATGTCGATCCAAGTACCTGTTAGATTCAAGATCTCCCGCGCACTAAGATAATTGATTAGGCCAACAACCTATTCTCTCATAAATGGAGTTCTATAGGATAACCTCCTACTTTATTTCTGCCTTCCTTTATTGTCTTTGAAACTGTAACATAAAGGGGATCCTGATACTGTGGACATTGTTCGCCGCGCTCTATCGGCAACTTCTGCGACACTTCTGTCGTGCGAGTTATCGGAATGGAAGGCGCTACACGACCGTGACACTGTTCCAGCATCTTTCGTACGACAGAAATAAGCCAGATGATTCAACATTAATTGCCTTTTCAGCATTTTAACATTCAATCCAAGACCATACACTACTTAGAAAAGCGAAAAATACATCGAGAATATAATTATCATCCATTTGTTGCACTTAAACTGATAAATGTATGAATGTATTAATTTCTTCAAAGAAATATTTGTTTTAAATGGACTATTACATGAAAATAAAAATTTCGGCACAATTTTAAGGAGCGAAATCGACGAAAGGATTAGGAACCCGAAAAATGTAAAATCCAAAAATGGGAGAGAACACGGAGACACGGGTTTCCTGTCCGCTCTGTAATATATTTCCACACAAGTTAGAAACAACGGTTTTCTCCAAATCAATCATTGTAGAGTAGGCGATGAGAGGTATCAAGTTTCCAAATACGTACCCGATTGACGGCAGAAAACTGCCTCAGGGGTAACGGTTCTCGTTTCTCGTTTAACAGAAGAAAAAGATGATATAACAGTTTAAATTGGGTACAGCAAGGAAATCCACAAAACTTACTTTACAGTAGAACAGATACTTATGTAACATAACGTGTTTCAGACATGGGCGAATTGAGAACCAAAATATTTAATTAACGAACTACACCATATTTTACGGAAAGAACTGTTTGTAATTCCAATTGATAACCCGGTAAATGAATTTGAATTAACGTGCCTTTTCATGCAAATCCATCAATTACTATTCATAAATTTATATAACAATAACCTAATCGCATTAATTTAATATGTGCATATAAACATAAAATTCAATGGACGCATGAATTGCTTGTGACGATAAAGCATTTAATTAGTTTCAGAAGCCATCAATATGACTGCCATATCAAACACGCACGTTTGAATGAATCCCGTAAATCCGTAGTACTTTTCAGATTTTTAAGAAAAACATAATGTAATTGGCCGTGATACTATTGTAATAAATACGATTTAATTTCCTAATTTTATTTTAATATTAATTAAATTTATGTTTCGCTCGCTCAGACCGTGGGATCCCAAAGCGTGTTCAATTCTGTACACCCAAACACTGGGATCACATGTTCAAATTTCGCTAAAAACATCTACGACACGTCCCGAAACTTAAGTCTAAACTTTCTATGTCTCTTTTACTCAGTTATATAAGAATATCCAATCTGGGGGCATGACATATCTACCAGTTTATTTTATGATGCTGGTTCCCCCCTCCCCCCGAACATTTTTTTAATCCCGCTATTGGTAAAAAATATTTAATTTCTTTACCAACTAATTTCCTTCCCTTTTTATGCCACAAGACCCATCTTTCACATTCAAATATAAAGTACTTTCCCGAAATTTTATAAAATCTAAGTTGTATTTTTGGACATATTCTTTCTAAAAGTCTTATTATAATTTAATTTGTTGTGGCTGTTCCTAATTTTATCTATTATCCTTCTCCAATTCTCTCACATTGGGTACTAAATTACCAAGAATGTCTGCGCCTGTTCAATACTGTACGCTGTACTGTACTCAATAACCAAATAACATTCGGGGCGACAGTGTTCGCTCCAATGTTAAACACATACACCGCTCACTCCTGACAACATCTTTTCTTTGAGATTTAAACATAAATAAAGCAAACAATAACACGAATAGTAACATTTCTCAGTTACACTACCACACCTCGTCTTTCATCTCCAAAACTAACAAGTGATGCAGAATCGTAAAATAATGGAATAAGCGCTTAGGATAAGCTCACATCAGCTACCTTTAGTCCTCTCTGGATACTCTCATGTGTCACCAACATCCTGATAAACGAAACAAGGAAACAACATCAAGCGAGTCTGAATAGAAGATGGGGTCATTTAGTATCAGGGTCATCATCAGCGGGCATTGATCGTGTCGGTTCCAGTTCTGTACAAAAGGACGGAATCCATAGCACACGTTATGGAGTACATGGCAAGAGATAAAGCGTCTATATTTATGACAGTGTAAGTAAAATGCCTCATTTTGTTTAAGGTTCGTCGTTATGGATTCAAGCGATGGGACAAACCAGCTCATGGTATGTGCTTCTGCCAGAGAATCAAGAGACGCTGTTCGTTTTGAAATACGTACATAGACGAGAAGTCTGAACTACAGGAAATATACCTAAGCACTACAAAACTCAGGAATATGGTATACGGTAATACGAAACTGTGCAAACTTTAAATGTCTTTATATAAAGACGCGATATGTCAGTGTTAAGGGGGATCACTTATCATCACTGCATGACACGTATCGTCCATAGATCGCGGATTTAAGAGACAAGATACGAAGTCTTCAGCTGGGAATATGTTGAACAAGAAGTGAGAATTCCATTCCCCCCCTGCTCTTGGAATAAATCCCCTTCCCCCTCTGTTAAAACACTTTGTCTTCCGCTTTCCGTCATTTTTCAGTTACACTGTTGTAAAAATTAACACGCCGAAAATTCGTTTTCATATTGAGGAAACAATCCAACCTGTGAGTCAGTACATTCTGATAGCTCAGTTTATCTTAGCACTAGTGGCACATCCTTACTGAAGAAGGGTGGGAGGAGGATTCCCCAAACTATGAAAACGAAAGCAGTGCCTTACCCGTACCGCCGATTTCAGATTCTGTGGTCCCACAGTAGTTTTCAATTCTCAATGCGGTGCGGGGTCATTTTGTGGATTTTTATTTCTTAAAATGTGTACCTCATCCTTCAAGAAACTATATCATTACGTACATTATGTCTTGCTTTCCCGTGGCAACCGAATGCGTTGGATCGGGCCGAGTTCTATTGAAAGTAGACATGGTCTGAATGTGTTCTGAGGATGGAATACTTGAACACTGGAATCATTGGCAAACCTTTGCCAACATTGAGGTTAGATTCCGTTCGTTTGACACACTTGGGTGTTGGAGAAAAGAGAGGCGAAGCGAGTAAGAATATAAATGGAGACAATAAGTATGAGAAGGAAAGAGATCACTTGGAGAGACAGCGAATGAAGCAATGAAAGAGAAACGAGCATAAACAGAGAGAGAGAGCATTCTGTAATTTAGTATATGTGGTGCCTGCACTATCTATCTGGCTTTGGATCACTGCCCAAGAGATCGCAGTTTCTGCCTGCTCGGCTACAAGCTTGGTCAGGTACGCCAGTAAAACACAGGATGAATCGAGGCAAGAGACAGAGAGAAACATAGAAAAGGATGAAGAGGGAAGAAGATAGGGTAACTATAATTCTTTTTTCAAAGTGATTTATTCCTTTTTGTTATAATACGAGGTCGCGGGCCCGTTTAATATAAAGGCTTGCAAATCGCCATTCCGTGTAATTTACCTGTCTCGCACACAATTAATATTATCAGAGATGAACACACTTACTATGCTTTTGGTGGACGTATGTGTATTAAAAGTTTAGTTACAACTATGCTAACTAAGTAACTCACAAGAGGGGAAATACTGAAGCATTAAACATAGTCAAGTCTGGCACAGAATGATATTTCTGCTGACAGAAATGATTTATGAATCTTGTCTGCATTATCATCTGCAACCACCGGATAATTCAATGATTCACAACTCATTTTATTTTTGTAGTCTTTTTATCTCAACTTTGAAAACTAACAAACCAGATATTTAAGTATGTGACTGTGGCCACGCCTAATCTCGACGTACATCCGATAACAAAACGCACTGTTGCGTCTTGAACCTGACACACGTTTCTGAGTTTAACACAGCCAGACAAGTTTCACACAAGTTTTGGTAAAATATGAACGTGAAGACAAAAGAAGGCGCTTCTAGAGACAATGCATACGAGTAAATGAAACAAAGTAATTTTCATGAAGATTTCCCCACTCAGACCACTACTGAGAACCATATATACATTTCAGAATGAATGGAATAAGAATGGGAAGAAAGACGTAACCAGCATTTTTAAACATAAAATTCCCACCAACAGTTGGAAAAGTTTTATTGGATCCCGCAGTCATGACATAATAAAGAAACGTTTTGCAGCATTACACATTTATAAGTAAGCACAAATTAACGTTTGAAATTAACAATAATTAGAGAGACATAAAATTGGACTGAGAGACAGATTAATTGGCACATGGACAGAAGACAGATAAATACACTAAAAATACTTATATATATATATATATAAACAGGTTAAATTGATGTATGGATGTAGTCTGGTAGAAACTAACATAATTTCAGACGTGTCCACTGCCTCCATTATCGCCCTGATGCAGAAAAAAACCCTCCAAAATTGACTTCAGGTCGGGTGATCGCAGAATATCAGGACTAGGCATAGTGCACGTGTATACACGCAGAGTACTTGGTTTCTGAAAGGAGATTCGATAGATCGATCGATCTATCTATCTGAATATGGCTGTCCTCTGTAATGTTGCGCCATGAACGTGTGGGCGGATGGGCGGACAGACAGACAGGTGGATAGAAGTGTGAATGCGGACACAGACAAATGAATGAATAGACACGTGGGTCGATGGACAGCTGGAGAGTTGGGCAGACAGATACATACATAGATGAGATTTCAGGTTCTCAAGGCGACAAGTATGAAGATTGCTGTCTTCTGAGATGTTGCGCCGTGTAGTTCGGTAGAAGTTTACTGACAACTTGTATAATTTGTTTAAATATTAAGTACATTTTCAATATAAATTGTGTAAAAATATAACTACACACATTCATTGATCATTAACAGCTGAAGACGCTAGTAAGTAGCTTAAAAACCCATGTCTCTTGAAGTATCAGAGTAACTTGTTCATTGGATTTAGAGGTGGAAGAGAAAATCGTCTTGAGAGTTAATTTCTTAGAACGCTCATTGGCTGTCGTTCAGTTGTACGTTTAGGACGCCGTGATTGTTTCTACCAATCGTTTTCTCTCAAAGCCCAATGCACTAACACGCCGTAGTACCGCAAGAGCGAAGTCTATTCACGTAAGGAACTTCTCCGTTTCAAGTGATTCACAGCGAGTACTTTTTACTTTAATTAATCAAATTATAAAATTTCGTTCAATGGAATTCTCATTCCCCACACCTTGGAAATGTCAGTTACTTACAGTTACTCAATCTGTTCAAGAAATATTTCGGTGTTATAAAAATCAGAGTTTCAACTCAGTCACTGGATTTGTCAGCGACTTCAATGAAATTCATAACCTTTATACACATTTTCCGAAGACCAACCTTAATATAACTGCAGCAGAAATTCTCAACCGTTCCGACAATTTATTTATTACTTCTGATGGCAAAGTATATTTCAAAATGTAATAATCATGAAGACAATTAACAGACACTAGTATAGATAAATACATAATGTGGAAGTAATTTTTTAAAAAACTTTGTGTTGTTTTATCGCCGTAACATAACAGAAATATACAACGGGGCTAATTCACATAATCGTTATGACCTTCTTCGCCATTTCTAATAATGTATAAGAAAACTAACATTTTAATACAAACTTTAAGCTTAATGAACCACACCTTTCCACATATAAAACTAATTAAGGGCAAGTAGAAACACAGAATAATTTACATTTTAATGGTGTACTGATAATTATTAATACGCCTATTATTATTATTATTATTATTATTATTATTATATACAGGACTACGTATTATAAGTATGACGATAAAAGAACCACCCTTTTAATCGTATTTTTCAAAATGCCAGTGATATATAGAATATGTACCTTGTGTACAGGAGAATCGCATTTATTATTCAGGAGTCAGCTGATATCCTCATCCAACACGATATTTCCTGCCCTCTGGGACTGAAAACTGTCGACAGCGGAACGAGTTAACAACTGAAAAACGTATAATCAATCATTCATATGTCCGCATACACGGCTTGTTTCCAGATTAAATGACATCAATTCCAAATTTCAGTGCTTTGAAATCTTTATGG
>NW_019059980.1:839612-851521 GCF_000696155.1 Zootermopsis nevadensis | reverse complement strand
CCCGTTTCTTTTCAATAAGCTCACTTCCCGTTTGCTCGCCAAATTAGTTACTGGTATGGTTTGTGATAACCAATATGGAATCATAATCGAATCTTGCTCGTTGAATTAATACAACGTAATCGATTATTTACATTTTTGCAAAGAGACGCAGACCAACTTAATTCAAATTTTGCTACATGCAGTAGCGACTACTTCAGCCCTGCATCCTAAACGAAAGGGAATAAATTAAAGCCTTCGGACAAATATCGGTTATCTGCCACGCGAAACCTCTTCATTAACCTGACCAATAATGCTGTCCCTGCATAAAGCATCCATTTCAAAACATGGCTTATTTTATATAGAAATTGACAATATAAAACCAATCGATAATAAATTTCCACCATATTTTACACAGCACTTTATCGTTTTCATATAACAATACTTGGATACTGGACACTGGGAACGACCCGTTCTTCAAGTGCCTGAGCACTGCGGGTCCCAACTTTTCGTTGGCTTGATCTGTAGACATTTTGTTAGGACTCCTTGGACGAGGGATCGGCCCGTCGCAAGGCCTCTACCTGTACACAGGACAGCACAACACAGAAAAACGCGGACAAACATCCATGGCTTGAGTGGGATTCGAACCCACGGTCCCAACGACCAAACGCCACAAGGCCCACGCCTCAGACCGCGCGGCCACTGATATGGCTCCAATTAGGTAACTACGGACAATTCTTTTTTCTGAGCTATCGTTACATTGAATATCCATAATAAATAGAACAGAACTTATACTGCATTGGAAATCTTGTTTCATTTTATAATTACTCTACACTGTTATTGAATGTTACTGAATATTATTGGTAAAGGCATTATATCTAATACCTACATAAAGTCAGGAAACACGTCATGTTTTGCCGCAATATATCCATAGACCTGCAGGCAACAAAAATTACAAACGCGTAGAATTATGGAAAGCGATGCATGCCAATAATTCCAGAACACACGACTTACATTTGTTTCCATTGTACGCGAAGCATCGATTTTTCCTTACCGTTTCAACGAGCGAGACAAAAACAATCAGCACTGATTACGTTCGTGAAACAAATTCTGCAAAACGTGTTATGAACTCACTGCAGAATTAGGTGATCCAATTTAAGGAACTGGGAATGGAATTTAACTAGGTAGGATAGTAGGTTATTTAATACTTTGTTATAAATTACTGTTGGGGGTTGAGAATGAAATAAATTACTACAAACCGAGGGTAAGAAGGGGCAGAAAAACAATTCAGAGACAGTAATATTAACAGCGGTTGTGTTACAGCGCAGTCTACTGCCTTGTGCTGATAACGTATTTTTTATCGCTAGAGATAAAGTTCGTCAGATGCTGGTTAGTTGATCAGCATTTATTTGCTTTATTCTAGCCTATTCGATGAGGCCATTTACCTGAACCAGGCTAGAAACCATCCACAGCTTGATACCTTAAGGTTTATATTACACGCCTAATTGTTATCAGACTAATGAAGCAGCCTATTAAATAAATACACAAATAATAAACGAATTAACTTAATATCCACTTAACATAAGAAACATTTAATCAAATATTTAACGAACTAATTAAAGTAACTATAAAATAGTTACCAACAACCAAACAGGTAAATAACTAACACTGCACCAACAGATCACGTAACTACCAAATTAACCTGGTTACAATTGCATAAATTTCTTCAGGAATTTAAACTTTCCCGGAAACCTCTGTTATAATTTTGCCTGTGTAGGTCAGGTCTGACCTACACAGGACAGCGCAACACAGAAACGAAAGCATCATCAATACCTCCAATGGGATACGAACTCAAGACAAACTGCACCCAGTTTACTAACCATTAAAGAACGTAATAAACCTAACCATATTAAGTAATTCCAAAAATTCCAGGCAAAAGTGTCTTAATGATCAGCTAACAATTATTCAGTTTATTGTCAGAATTATCCTATCTCATGAGGAGCTTAAACATTAAGACAGTTGACGATTTATCTGTGTTAGTCTTTCGGGTTGTAACGCCGTGTGGAATTGCAGGTTGATACCATCGTTTCGGAAGAATATATCGTTCCCATCTTCGGTACTTCAGTCATGAACGTGAAGGCAGCATGTTCCTCTAAAACGCTGGTACCTGCCTACAAGTCCACATGGCCTCACAACCTAGAAGAACAACAATAACATATTCATCGCAGTGAGAAAATACGATCTTGTAAGCTTCAGATTTATATCACAATAACTGCTCTCATCAAAATCCTTTTACTGAAGATTCGCTGGTCGCAGTTCACGCAAAAGACGAGGAAAAAGTATGGGTTATGTCCAATTATGTGTCTACTTTCCATTGCCGACAGATAGGGTTCGTGGAACAATTGATCGGGAGGAGAATCATCACGCACAGTCGGTGACCAACTATGTCGTCGCTACGTTTTAGGGGCAATAAATATTCGTTGATTACATTTGTATGTCCCTAGGGATCCAATAATTTCAACTTTCCTGCAACAGTTGTTTCAGACAAAAATTCAAACCATGAAACACTGATCAATAAATGTCTGCGTCCCAAGTTAATTAAGGGAGGAGGTTTAACTTGCATTTTCACACAACATATGTATTTGTATTTATTTATCGGACGCTGTTTAAAACAAGTTTGGAAGAGCATGTTGCGCAATATTTCCGGTACGTTTGCCAGAATTTGAACATAAACTTTTGCAGATGGCAACAGTGACATATGGAGGCTATCCATAAGCGATATACTGGCGTCTGTTTGTCTGTCTGTCTGTCTACCCAACCACTTCCGCGGCGTTGACATGTGTCAGGAGACTCAGAGTCTACACTCGTCGCGGCGTTGACATGTATCACGTGACAGAGTCTACACTCGTCGCGGCGTTGACATGTATCACGTGACAGAGTCTACACTCGTCGCGGCGTTGACATGTATCACGTGACAGAGTCTACACTCGTCGCGGCGTTGACATGTATCACGTGACAGAGTCTACACTCGTCGCGGCGTTGGCATGTACCACGTGACAGTCTACACTCGTAGCGGCGTTGACATGTAACACGTGACAGAGTCTACACTCGTCGCGGCGTTAACGTGTCAGGTGACTCAGAGTCTATATGTACACTCGTCACGATGCTGCAGTGGGCGTCACTAAACGATCAGCCTAGTTCTCAGGACAAATCTCGATAGCTCGCTCCGCGCAAAGTACCGCATAAATAATCGAAGCGGCTGATATCGGAAATCGACTAACTGCCCTCCGCGAGATGCAGTACTTCATGTGTTAGGGTAACGAATACTTGAGCCCTATCAGTCTCTGAAATCTATCATTCGGGTGACAGTAATTCCAACGAAGTGTGCCACTTCGGGGAATCTGTGGGCTGTCAACTCCGTACAGTAAAAGCTTTTCTTTTGGAACCCAGTTGAGTTTCTTTCAATCTCCGGTTTCCGAGTAAAATTATGAATTTCAGATAAATTCACAACAAATAGCTTCATTTTTTGAATTCTACACCAAATATTATTGTGATCATAAAATTAAGGAGGAGGAGATAGTCAGGCATGTAGCACACATGGTGGAGATAAGAAACGCGTACAAGATTTGGTTAGGTCAATATGAATAGGAGATATAAGTCGAAAGGCGTTGATGGGGGATAATATTATATGGAACTTAAATATACGCAGACGAAGGATGTGAAACGTGTTCGCATGCCTCAGGATGGAGATCAAAGACCAGAAATTTCTTGAATAGCTGAGAGAATACCATCTTCTCAAGAAGGGCTCTTCTCTATGGAATGGATCATTCACAGGTAAACCAATTATGATTCGTAAGTTGAATTTAGTATGAACGTACCATAGCCAATAAAATTCTTCTCTATACATGGGCATTGTGTTCTTGCCCCTTTAAAAGACATACGCTTTCTGTGTTGCATTCTTCCGCCTCTTGAACTTTTTGTTCCGTAAATTTTTCTTTCTCCGCACAATTGTATGAGAAGGTGACTAAGCTCTCCGTCTATCCTCCATTCAAAAGTCGGAACCGTGTGTAAAAAAAAGCGTTCAACTATAAAATCCCACACAACGTACACAAAGCAAAAAAACACCACCATATACAAAGTGACACATTCTGACAAATATAAATTATATAAAATGCATTTTATCTCACGGCGAAGAAGAAGAAGTTTACGTATGAAAATTTTCATGTTTCAAACCATTAAATGAACCAGTCCCATTGTATGGTATGTCAACCCCAAGACCGGTAATTCCCACTGAACCCTTCCGTCGTTTTTCCTAAGTACCTCACGCAAACGCTTAGATAGCACCATAAATTACGCCACTACCGTTTCCTTCAATATCCTTTCCCGGTCATTATTCATTAGTCATTCTATCATTCAACACTATATATTCTGAACTATAGGCAGCGTCGTTAAAAGATACCACAAATAAATAAACCACTGCGAATTTCTAATGAATTTAATAAACTCAAATTTAAATTGAGAGAAAACTAATAACATTCTATATATATACATTTATACGGAAAATGTATTCGTGTCCGTGTACTTTACAGACACACATAATAAATTATATATCAAAATCTGTAAACACCAACATAATTAAGACTTAATGATCTCACGACGGAACGAATTCTCTGCACAGAGATTTCTAGCCATCGTACAGTGTCGATGTATTAAAAATTTACTGCTTGCTTCTAGAGAGGCGACTGTAAAGAATACAACATATCTTCCTCAAGAACATCGGACATTTTTACAACACCGACATAGTACTATGATTAGAAAGGGGACAATAAACTTCAATTTCCTATCACTCTCAAATTTTAGATCTTTTTCCCTTTCCCGATCCCTTCAACTTAGATAAACAGTGAAACATGTGAGCCATGCGTGTTACTGCTGTTTGTGTTCAGGAGAAAGGCTTTAAACTTGATAGTGTATACCGAAGCGGAAATCCGAAGAATGTAAATCTGTCGCTAGAAATTTGTTTCTTTAAATGTATTTGTTAAAACGCTACATCATGCAGTCTCAAATCCTAATATTTTTGACATGGTCCATTCGCCCCCACCTCTCATACCCATAATGTTTTTCCTACTGCAAAGGTCGAAACTTTTATCCTGGGTGCATTACTTCAATATTTTCTTTACCCTTGTTAACAGTACTTGTAAAAGTTGCCTTATGGTAGCAGCAGAAGTAATCGATCACCTAGACAAGAAGTTCGTCGCCTTTTCTACAACCAGAAGGTTTATTTCGGTGGTCACAAGAGCTAGCCAATGGTCCTCATTCTGAGCCAGATTAATCCAACCCGCATCGTCTATCCTATTAATTTAAGAACTATTTTAATATCCTCACATCTAACCTAGGTTTATCATACTGTCCTTTTCTTTCATATTTTCTTGTTAATATTATGTATGCATTTCTTATCGTTCCCAAGCGTACTACATACACCACCCATCTTATCAATTTTTGAGTTGATAACCCCAAAATAACTGGTGAAAAGAACAAATTATGAAAATGATGATTGTTTCAGTATTTTAATGTTATATTCTTGATTCTTAAACAGAAACATAAGTAATTAAGATATTCGCAAAATCCATTAACATTGCACACATAACCAACACGTCACAGAGCTTTCCTTTGTCTACCTCGTCCGTATTAATCTTCTAAAGCCGAGGGTTTACACGTACAGGGCAAAGCGATCAGATATCAGAAATCCAGGGCCCGAGGTGTTCGTAGGGAATCAAGTTTTGTAATTCTAGCGGCTGAAATCCTATTGGATTAGCGACCAGCAGTGGTCCTGTTGAACCGCAGAGACAGAAATGAAGCTATTACTCCGTACAGTCGTAGTGGCACCACAATCCTTCACCAGATGACGTCTGCGTGAACTATAAATTTAGTGGACAAGTCCAACACATCCTTTGCAAGTGAATTCTCAATATTAACACAAGTCTTACCAAAGTCAAGCAAAGTAAACAAGGTGTATCGGAATTATGAATTTTAATATCCACTCGTAAATGATTTTTAAACATTCAGTCCCCACCTCAAAGAAAACACAAAGGTCAAGTGATGATTTCCCTCTGGTAAAACAAACGCTGATTTTCTTTAAAAGATCATCCGAAACCCATAAATATAATATACTCTCGGAGCAAAATGAAAATTTACTGAATGTTAAAGCATCTGGTAACTTATGCTGTGCTTTAAGAGGGCAAAACGACGGGATATACTTTTTATGGTTTCGTCGGAACTATTTTCACGCGCATGAAGACAAATAGTAAACCAGAAGAGATTTCCTTTGAAACCAACGTGAACGTGTTCAGTGGCCGAATACAAATATGCGCCTGGGTATACCGGCAACACGCGTTGCTATTGATCAGTCGGGTGGTATTTGGTTTAACAATCGTTACATATTTATGTTTTATCCCACACATATTCATATATACATACATATTTATTTGTATATGTATAAACCAACATTCGACGTTGAATTCTTAGGCAAACAACAACGTAGCCAGGGGATACATTTGGAAAGTGTACCGTTGGAAGAATGAATAAATGGACAAATTTTATTTCAGGATACACAAAAAATAATTAAATTAGAATTGATATGTAGATATATAATGAAACAAGTGATGTGCTTTTACCGAAACTGTGGGCGCAAAAATATGCTTGTTGTAGAAAGCATCAATGAAATATTAGCAAATGGATGTTTAGCATTGAAATGCGATTGAGCTAGAAATTAACATTTACAGCGTTGGAATTATAGTAAGGAGTGTGGACTACAGATTCACGTGCATCGTGGATTTACTCTAGTGAACAGAGTATTGCAATGTTTCTTTGTAATGTACCATCGTCTTCATAACCAAAGCAAACAATTAGATCCCACAGCAAAAAAATCATCAAGGAAGGAAAGGGAAGAGAGAAAATGAAAGACGAAGAGATAAAAATGAAACAAGAAAATAAGTGCACAAAAATAAAGGGAAACAGGAAAGATAAATTATTGACTGGCAAAGATTTGATATATAGATTCATTTATATATAAACATACAGGCAGGCAGACAGACAAACAAATGAACATAAATTACAGAAGATTACAGAAAAGAAAGCCCACAAAGAAAAGTAAAACAGACATGTGATCCACAACTTATAAAGAAGGTTATATTTACCAGAAGTAGATACTAAGAGATTAATAAAGCACGTAATGCATGCAGGTTTAAATAATTTCAGAGCCGAACCTTTGTAAGTTCAGCGTATAAACAGTGAAACCAAAACCAGTTTCAAAACGCCCCAAACAAGCAACAAAATCGGCAGCCAAATGCGAAGGAACGATGTAAGGGCGGCAGCACAGTCGCGGTGGCCGATGTGGCGTCGAGTTGGCGACCCGACGCCCGTTACTGAGTATGTCGGTCACGCCAGTTCCCATTGAGGCTTGCAATAAATATGCACAGTGCAGCAACTACCTACAAAGTAGGAAGGGTCCTTCCTCACACGCCAACAGTAACATTTGGTGAAAATCACAAACAACAGAAGTCGTCATCTCAGTATTCTGCGCCAATCACCCTCCCTTCCTCACTTAGAAACGTTTAATATATTAAAACTAAAAATAATTAATTAAAATCCGTCAAACAATCAAACTCTCGAAACATTTAATATATCATACACCTCATAAAATATACGACGCTTAGTATAATATTGGTAAAGGCTTAAAATTCGTCTGAAAAGACTGAGGAACACCACGATAAACCCGCCTTAAAGCGCTTTCAATTGTTAGTTCATACTTTCCGGCGGTAGGCGAATGAAATGAAAGCAAAACGGACATCAAGCTCTCGGCTTAAAAAAAAAATTCGTTAAAAGCAGCGATCTGGTATTTATGTGAAAGGTTTGGCACGCTTTAGATATTGCATCGGATCATCCCTTCTCACGTACAGAGATTACAGAATAAAAGAGGGAAACGTGTGTGAGCTCTAAAAGGGGTGTGTGTGTGTGGGGGGGAGGTGATTGTTGATGAATTTGGTTGGGTTGGGAGTGGTAACGTGATTAATGACCAGGTTTAAATGTTTTACTTTTATTTCAGACTGGGCAGTGGTTGATACAGGAGCGTGACTGTCCGAAAATCCACTACGCTCTGCGATTAACGAATAAACCGCATCATGGTTTAACGATGGTTATACAACAATGTTGCAGATCTATCATTAGGTGGTGGGAGTCTACAATGCGTGCCATTTTGTTTTATATCGATTAAAAATGCATATTTTAATGGTTATACAAAAATCCAATAGATATTCCTCTAGTTTCGTCATACAAACTCCTGGTATATGATATAAAATAAATAACTTAAAACCATTTGCTTTATGTGTCTGTCAGCAGCTGATATAGCATGACGGATGAATCGGTAAGGATAACTGTATTTACAGTAGCCTACGGTCGACTAAATATTACACATTCAGTTAATACCGGCCAAGTCTAAGTAAAAGAAAAGTACTTTAAAATTAGACAACCATCTCTGTTTCGCTTCTAAACAGAGATGATTTCCGCGTATCTTCCATTTAATACAGCAACAAAATCAAAATAAATTTTCGGGCCTTTACATTAGACTTTATACCACATAAAGTTACCTCAACGGCAACTGTTTAAAAGGAAAACTTTACACTTGTTAGATGTAAATTCGTAATTTACTTCTTAAGGATTCTATATCAGTTACTATGTAGTATGAGGGAAGGCTGGCTGGGAAGGGAACAGTCATTAAATAAAACGGGCCTGTTAAAATCATTTATTTGCCTAATAAAACTTGCAAGAAACATCAAAGTTCTCTGCCACATAATGATTGCTGTGTAATCGTATCTCTAAACTCCTCTCGAGAAGCGTCTCAGACGTCTGGTAACTGAGAAACATTTCTTTCTGTCACAAACATCGAAGCCTCTGGCTTCTGCTTTCGACAAAAGTATCTGCACTATTGGAAAACGTACACAGAATCGAATAGATGGTAAACCTGGTCTTCCTCGCTATCCATCGTCGCCAATGTCCGCTTGATGGCGAACTTCGTGCCGGCGTCCAGTACAAAGCTTTCATATTATTCTTCGAAAATTACGAAACACTGAAAGATCGTACAAAGAGGAAGGTCAACGCGTAGTACGGTCTTTTATTTATAAATCCGCTATATTAAGAAGGAATTACACAAAACTACATATAAGTCACGTGTGAACCATCTTTGATAATTTAAAGACAAAAGGACCTCCACAGAAATTTGTTCTGTGGTTATGAAGTTCAAGTATTAAATTTTCCACAAAACGGTTAAAGATTTTTAATGGGTTTCCTTACACAAAATTCTCAATTACGCAACAAAGCTCAATTTTTTCACTTGACAAGAGACGGTTCATCCTTGAGAAATAGATACAAAGAAATTGGGGTGAGATTTTAAAAATCAATTTACCCAACGAAAGCCAAAGTACAAAAAAATAATTTTCTATTCCCTTGCAAAAGAATTTATCAGAAAACATGGACTAGAAAATTACATAAAATGGAATGTTAAAAACAGTTTGTGAAGCTTTGCAGGAGTTTCTGCGAACATGTTCAGCTCTAACGACTGTTGTTCTGTGTCTTGTTGTCTGTGGTAATGTGGCACGCCTTTAGGTGACACTACACAATAAAGTGCAAAATAATATCACGCACATCGTGTGTATTATTTCATGGCTACCCTCCCACTCTCGAGAAATAGTAAATTCACACAGGCGCAACGACTTAAAAAAAATACATCGTGTGTATTATTTCATGGCTACCATCCCACTCTCGAGAAATCGTAACTTCACACAGGCGTAACGACTTAAAAAAATCCAACAAGTATAATAAATAGTAAAACTGATCAGATAATCATTGTTTGAAATTAAGTTAATGAAGTAAGAATATTAACTGGCTAACAGGCTTCGCAAATACAAAACACCAACTAGGATTTCGAAAAGCTGTTCTTTATCGGAGAAAATAAAGAACTTAAACTTTATCTGTTACCTTCCTTGCAGTTATCCAAGTACCAGACGTCTATTAGAATTTAACGTCTTCTGCAAAATGTGTAAATAAATTACTGCCATTATCCACTTGAGGTATGACCTCTGCCTATCGTACCGTTACACCTTCTAGGTAAGGACTAATTTATTTGCTGCAGTGCAGAGGGCAGGCCGGATAAACCACCCCCCACTATGCTTATCTTACTGACTGCACCAAAACTCCTTCATCCCAGTATGAACTTTGCTACCAATCCTGCAACGTACAGTATGGGAACACCGTCATGACTATGATACCCCACAGACGACCTGGTGAACGCATATCATAGAGAAACTTTCCAGTATTTATCACTAAATTACATGCTTCAAGACCACGGAGGGACTTCACACCTCCCTTAACACGCGACTTCAACAATACATCGTTGCTACGCTGTGAGTTCTCAGCTGTAGTCACTCGCCTGGGCTCCACTGCGTATGATTCAGCTGTGACCTTGAAGAACGCAATTTCGCGACGGTTGCGAAAAAGGATGTCACACAAGACCACGAGATAGCGCAGAGTCAGCGCTACAGCGTGACGATATTGCTAGATTCTTACACTACAGCTGATCAACAACGCATAAAATACAGTGCGTACATAAAATACGAGTTTACAACACTGTCAACTAGTATAACGTTGTCCATTTAATGTTCCAGATACATCAACACCTTAAAACGTAAGCTGCTAGCTTATGTGTGCAGGATCTAAGAATTGGTGTTTACGAACATAGTACATCGTTACTAATACGAAAGACTCCAAAATGTATAGAAGGAAGAGTAAATAAAGACAAAACGGAGACGAGGGATACTGAGAGAAGGACGTGGACAGACAAGGAAGAACAGCCTAGATTTCAGATTCACAAGGCGGTGAGTATGAAGACGACTGTATTCTCGGATGGTGCTCTGTGTTGGCTAGTAAAACTTTACCGAGGTGCTTTCTCCCGCCATGATCAGGGGCAACGAGTAAACTTCAACCAGACTATACGGCCCTACATCCCATAAGACAGCCATCTTAAAGGGAACCGTTTTAAATATTAAATATGTGAAATACTTGCAGATAGCAATGTCCGGCTTAACTCTCGCGTACTGTAGCTACACCACACCACGTGCTCTCATGGAAGACCGATAGGTCCATCTTACACTGGCAATGGTGAAAGTAAAAGCCTCTACAGAGCCCAGTATTGAAACTGGAACTTTATCGCAGCCTTACCGGGGCTTCAAAGCGACGGTGCAACGCTGTAGTAACAGCTTTCCCATGACCGTAGCAAGCTTTAGACGAGCCTGCTGAAAATTTTATAGAAACACAGGAAGCCAAGAACAGCAGACCCTGATTTATTGATTAGGACTTTGCTTTCAAGACGTTCTTTGGCATCCTGGAAGAGTTACTTAAGAAGTAAATACCGCAAAGACAATTTTTGTCCCTTGAAGCCGAAAAATAAATCTGCATTTGATACTTTTGGGATTCGTATTTCTCTTCCTATAAACAGGGATTATTTCCTTAAACTTCATCAGGAAACTAATCTTTGTAATGGTAAAGAGCTGTGAAGATTTCCGTCTTCTGGGTTGTTGCGCTGTGTAGTCTGGTCGATGTTAACCAACGTTTCTGAGGTCATACTGCCTCCATCATCAGGGCGATGAGTATGAAAATTTCTGTCTTATGGGTCGTTGCGCTGTGTAGTCTGGTCGATGTTTACCAACGTTTCAGAGGTCATACTGCCTCCGTCATCAGAGTATGAATATTTCTGTCTTCTGGGTTGTTGCGCTGTGTAGTCTGGTCGATGTTTACCAACGTTTCAGAGGTCATACTGCCTCCGTCATCAGAGTATGAAGATTTCTGTCTTCTGGGTTGTTGCGCTGTGTAGTCTGGTCGATGTT
>NW_019059980.1:805692-839598 GCF_000696155.1 Zootermopsis nevadensis | reverse complement strand
AACATCGACCAGACTACACAGCGCAACAACCCAGAAGACAGAATCTTCATACTCTGATGACGGAGGCAGTATGACCTCTGAAACGTTGGTAAACATCGACCAGACTACACAGCGCAACAACACAGAAGACAGAAATCTTCATACTCACCGCTGTGAAAACCTCAAATCTTACAACGTAAAGAGCTGTGTTTTCTTCGCGGTACGAACTGAATTCTTATATATCATTTAAATGAACTTCGGCTTCTAAGGGTTAATAAGCTGTTATGAACGAAAAATTAACCAGAATCGCAAAGAAAGCAGAGTGCGTCTCCATTAGAAAGGTCAATTGGTTAATTATGTGTAGGGGAATAACGTTGTATCCTAAGGATTACACGAAATCCATACAAAAAATTTATACGCAAAATGTGAAGCTGCCGGTTGTTAAAGTGGGCGGTGCATATAATTAAGCAATGAGCTTTAAAGGGTTGGTCGGAAAGACACATTAAAATAGATACAGCGAATAATTCGTATGAATTGCATCTTACAGGCTTACCACTACGAAGACTGCAGACGTGAACTTACCTGCAAAGAAAAGAAATAATAAAATATTATCTACATTTTTAAAATTAATTGTCGTTACTTAAGCGTATTCTAATATGTGATTTATGAAATGACAGAACGAATGTGCTTAAGACCCGTAGGCTAAGCTTAAGGAAAAACACGTTAAAAATATTAATATTTATTAACGCTGAAATATTTTAATCTAGTTCAAGCTTCTCATTAAGGTTCCGCCATCAATAAAATAATCATGACTTAATAATATTTATTACCACGGTATAGATGAGATATTTTCTAAACATGTCGAAATGCCAGCTCGCATTCAGTTGTGCTCTCATAATTTTAACTGAACGTTACTGAGCACGTAAAAGTGTCCGCAAGCTATTACGGACAACACCAAGAGAGTTATAACACAAATACCAGGCGCTCCACATGACAGAAACCACAGTAAACATTATTATTAAAACAATTATTCTCGCTAGAAGTGTGGTGACAAGAGGACAGCTTTTGATGTCGGTTCCACAACCACATTCTCTCATTACAATCAAATTTGAATTCAAACATATTAGTTCTGTCACATGAAAAATACTGACTGGCTGTTAAATACAGTGTATTCTTTTTAGAGACGGCACTCAGGCGGACGAGCGGACGCCCCACTAGTCAAGACGGGCCGGGCCGACTCGTATGGTAGAAGTTTGGTTCTCGGTTGCGTTGGCTAGAAAACTCTCTGTTGCGCAGGACAGAAATGAGTGACGAGATCCTGTGTATCCTTCCATAAAAAGCGGGGAATTTTCTCAGCATGCTGAGTGATTAATGTCTCTGCTAAACGATAAAAAATATATCCTGTAAAGCAGGGGTTCTAAACCTTTTTCGCTGGCGTACCACTAATTTTAATTTAACACATTAAATGTACCACTAACGAAATGCGTTCAGGGAAAACTGTTATTTACGTTCATATTAACTCTTGATTTTCTTACTTATTTCGAATACCACTCAACATTGGCTCGCGTACCATAGGTTGAGAAACGCTGCTGTAAAACGTTTGGCTCTCAGTACCAGTAAAAAGTAAAAGCACGATAAACTGGAAAAAATTAATTAATGAGGAACTTCACAGTCTGTACAGAGTATTATGAGACGACCAGACATGTAACCTACACCAAGAAATACATTAACAATTTTGATTCTACAACCTGAAATGGAACGACTATTATAGTATTTAAGTACATTTTTGAGAGTCTTGGACTGAAAGCGTGAAATTAAATATTGTATAATGATGTACTTTTGTGGAAAGTTCGGAGCAGCTAGGGTATTTCTTGTTTTGATGAAGCAAGACTTTAATTCATTCGTAGAATTACAGATATTACAGATATCAGGGTAGAAGTTGATGATGCCTGCGTCATTAACGGTTCTCTCTACAAGTGCAAGGCAGGAGGTACGATGCTACTGTCGCCATATTAAGATAAGGTCTGAACATTTGTTGTTCTTATTACGGCGGAACGAACAGGCAGACGCTGAGTGTTTCTGTGTCTAATCAAGGAACGGAAATGTAGGGGTCCGGAACATATGAAACCACAGTTTAAGCGGCAGCCAGCCAGCCACCCTGGGAACTAATAGAACGTACGTCATTGTCCACATCCGCCAGTAAATCTTTGAAAAAAGAACAGATGGAGCTGCCACAATTTCCATGTCCATTAAAGTCACAAGGTCGGAGGTTAATTTCAGAAAAGCTCCCTCGTGGCCAAACCTTGAGGGGAAAAAAAACGACGTGTGATAAAACCGACATCCTACTCCCGTCGTTTGAGCCGTCTGAATTGTGACATGAGGAAAAACATCATCAGTATTATTCACTAGATCAAGACCTGTCTCTTTTCCTTAGTCTTTCTTTATATTTTTGTCATCACTCTACTTTTTCCTTTCTCATTTTTTTTTTCCTTTTTTATTCCTCCTTTCCTCATCTTGAGTCGCGAAGCATCATCTTCAGACAGTCAACCTGCTCAGACGTAGATACACCGTACATCACGATTCATGGTATGTTATTGTGTTCTTACTTTTACAAATATAGAACAATATTCCAAACTTATTTACATATAAATAAATAACTCATATGTTTATAAATTTATTCACAGAATAATGAAAAACAAACATAAGATACATAAAATAAGAAGATCAACAGAGCACATACTATAATAATGTACAAAACGGATGAATAAATTGAAAGACTTGCATTGTAATATAAAGTAGTTTTAAAGGAAAAACCTGAAGATGATGCTTTGCATTGAAACATGTAGTAAATGAAGGCGCAGTATTGTAACATCGTTGTAACGATGAACAGCGCAAATTTTAAATTTTAACATCTGTAAATAAAGTTTGTGTATAGACCTGAATTATATTATATATTTTGATTATAAATAATTATTTTTTATCCTATACGTTAAATATTGCTTCTTTTTCTTTCAAGTGCCAGTTTCCACAAAAAAATTATTATTCTGAACACTCTTGTACATGTCAAAACATACGCAGAGATACATAAAAATGTATGTGGCAAATTTTTTTTTCCTAAATACCTAAACCGATTTCATACCGCGGCGTGCCCCATAGCAAAAACAGAATCTGTTGATTCACTGATATTTCACGTCATTAATACTCAACTAGTTCTGACATCAAGCTGCAAACAAAACGCTGTGAAACGAGAAGTACAGGAAACGGTGATGTGCTGTAATTGGCAGAAACTGAAGCTCAGAATTAACTTCCAACAACCGCACGTCACGAATGAAGGTAACTTCAACTGTGCCAGCCACACTCACGATGAACAAATATTAATGAAGGTAGCAAATGACGAGGCATGAACAATGCATTGGACATTTGATTTCAATCCGTTATATAATAAGGCGAATGGAAACAGAGTGGAGAGAGTATGAAAATTATAGCACAAACAGATCAAGACTGAATTTAAGAATTAATAATGAGAAAGAAGAGTGTGCTTGATTGACGCTTCACAGCCAAAGCCTGTCTAAATAACATTAATTAATACGAGTAATTTAGTCCGTACCTCAAAGAAAACAAAGCTCTTGACCATTACAAAGATTAACTGGTTAATGCTGTTTACAGACAGAATAATACGAATCCTATCAATACAAAAGGGACTGATTGTTAGAGCAGGTGAGGATATATGGCTGCCATCGGGGTTTGAAGGGTCAACTAACATATTTCACATCTCATCATGTTACAAAATATAACAGGGTTATCAATGCGGGATTCTGTGAACAATCACGTGCCGTAAGAGGCAGTAAAGGTCTCGAGTAGATAAGACTATAAGCTTCCCAAGAATGACAACTTAATTAAGTCATTTATCGCTAAATTCACGATACAATTAAAGCATCTGAAAGAAAGCTAAGATCATAATTTTATAAACAGAAGCGTCTGCAGACTGTTCAACGTATCGTAAACATCCAATTAAAAATACATACTTTAAATCCGTCCTTTGCCACGACTTTATAAAAGCTTATACGTCATTATCAGACACACAGAACACTCACTGCGACCGTAGACTATTCATTAAGTTTATTATTCTGAAGGGACAGAAATGCGTTTGATGTTTTTCAAGCGAAGTCTATCAGTAATACGACTCACTTGTCGATGCAACGGGGTGGAGATCGAGAATATATTTAATTCCTGTGACTGAACAGAACCGCGGCCCACAGTAAATACCAGCAGCGTCTTATAAGTTGGAAGCATTCGAAGGAAAATGCCATTATACTTCATACATAATAAAAATAGATTTCAAACGAAGTGAAAGGAGACAGAAAATCCATTCAGTGTCTAAATGCAGTCATTAAAAGAGAGGTAGAAGAAAAGGGAATATATAGCTAAATTACGAAACATTAATATTGTTTTAAATCTACACAATATATAATTATGAGCTGCATTATTATGTGGCTACACTTTTTGACATGTATGTGTCATCTTCATTGAACTCTTCGAAATTCTGCCAAATTTCTTCCAGTTACTTTGATTTATATGGTGAAGAAATCATGAAACACAAAGAACGTTAATGACTACACATTCTAATAGCCCATTCTGTACTATTGACTCTGAAAGAAGCGCTGGATATGGAGTAAATTACGTGACCTTGAAGCACGCAATTTTATGACGGCTAAAAAGGTGAGACGTTATTCACACCAAGTTATAATAAATCTCGAAAAATTTTCAAAATGTATTGGGGGACAGACCACAAGACTACCTTTTCTAATAAGAAAAGTTCATAAAACTAACTCACATTCAGTTAATGTATTCGTATTAAGCGACTCTTAATACCTCGCAAAATATATGGGATATATGTTATCTGGCACGCATGACGTTCATTACCAGTTTAAATACCCATCATAACAATACGATGAAACACAGAATGATGAAGAAAAACGAGGGGGAACTGCAGGCAACTGAATTTACAAATATTATTTTAATATTATTTATTTAAATGGCACAGCTCTCCCCTACTGAAATTTTGTCTAGATGTTAAACCGCGACATACCAAATGTGTCCACGAGAAAAAATATAAAAAATTCCAGTTCCCTTAAGCACGATTATATTTTTTGGACCACCCATATAATAACCAGATGTGTACTATGTGGAACAATGTTCAGTCTGCTTCTGCATACATTTCCATATAAAGTAATCTATTTCGAAATTAAAATAATAATTTCAGGACAAATCTGGCAAAGAAGAGTTCTTTCATTTATATATGCATCGAAAACATGACAAATACACGCTAGTAAATTACAGAATTATAACCAAAATACATATTTAATACTACTAATATGCATCTTGTTATTATTCATTTCAAAATCTATTTATCATCTCGTCACTCTTTAAATATATTTTAAAAGACAGGATTGTATCCAGGGTATAAACAAATTCATCCCATTTATCTCCCTTTGTTTATTAATTAAATAATGGATAAAAAACTATCGAACAACGGAGGCCATATTAATAATTGTTATAAGAAAAAGTAGAGACAATTTTTATTCGGTTGTCTGTCATTAGAAGTATATTACCTGGTGAGAATACAAAAATTACCGAAACGTCGGAATTCTTCGATGCGGCTGATCGTCAGCGAAGATCTTACCACTAAACAGTCACTGTAAAATCCTCAAGTCATAAAATTTCTAATGTTTGTCATATCAATTTGTAAGCTGAATCAGTAAAATCGGAGACAAGATAAATTCAATGTAGTCTATCAATAAAAGGCAATAAGAATGACATGGGCAAACGGACATTTGTACTCTAAACGAAATTAAACCAACGATTCTGCATGCTAGTACTGCTTCACATTCGAAATATTCCAGGTTTATAACACGGATAAAATCGAGCGTCAACAACCTCCAGCACAATTATTTTAACATTTAAATTTAACAATTAACAAATTAACATTTCGGCCTACAATGCCATCATTAGTACAATATAATGTAGCCTGTTTTGCGTAAATAATTTCGTATCTAGAAAAATCCTCGATTACAGCCACACAATCAAATCCGTTAACATTCCATCGATTTAACAGTTCATAATCATATTATCGGTTGAGTTAATACAATCTTTAAATAAAATAAGGAGTAGATATACAAATTAAGAAATTACTGTGGTTCTTAAAATCATTTTAACTTATTAATGAGCGAAATTTCAGGTAATTACAGAATTAAGAATGTGGTTCATAATGTTACCAGATGGTCTGACACCCATGACGCTTGTGCCATTCATCTTTTCCCTCCCACCCCCTCCGCCAACCCACTACAACCCGTCAGTATGCTAATCCCGAGTCACTCGTCACAGAAATCACGTTCTTGCCATTTGTCTTCAAAATGCAAAATTTTCCTTAAGAAATACATGGAGGAAAAGAAACATTTCGAACTCAGCTTTCTCCATCACTTCTAGAACGTTCTGCACCCAGCCTCTTCTTTATTTAACCAACGGACACGTTCGTTTACCACATTTAAATTCTAATAAGCCGATTATGATAAAAGATGCGTATGGCCCATATTTTAAACTTCATTTCCTTCCAATTTCCCGCCGAAATATTAAAAAACCTTTATCTGAATACGTTAATGACATGAATATAAAATGCAAGTAACTTGGTGAATGTAGCCTGTAGTCCATTTATTTCAGTGGTAGAAATGATATATTAGTAAAAAATACAAAAAATTGTATATCCACGAAGAACACGTTTTCTTCATTTATTTTTTTCCCTGGTGTAATGCAAGGATAGATAAAGGAACCGGGGGGGTGGGGGGGAAGAAAAAGGGTCACTATTTGAGCTGCCATACTAAAAAATAAACCTCACTTATTTCGAAGAATATATGTAATAAATGTACATTACATCTGTTCTTTATGGCCACATGGTTCTGGCTGCAACCCATACATTATTACTTCCGCCTCACGTTCTAAATATATGCAACAATGTAACAAGTCGACCTTACGATTCACTGCCGCTATATTTCTCTTTCTTTGTACTGTCTGTCTGAGAGGTGAATTGACTCGACCTTGAGGCTGTGACGTGCTGAATGCTGTCCTAAAAACATTAGCCCTTACTAAAAATGTTCCCATTGGAACACACTGCATGCTATATGATACTATATACAGGTGTGTTACCAATGATCCGACTAATGTACTAAACTCAGGTAATTACAGAATTAAGAATGTGGTTCATAATGTTACCAGATGGTCTGACACCCATGACGCTTGTGCCATTCATCTTTTCCCTCCCACCCCCTCCGCCAACCCACTACAACCCGTCAGTATGCTAATCCCGAGTCACTCGTCACAGAAATCACGTTCTTGCCATTTGTCTTCAAAATGCAAAATTTTCCTTAAGAAATACATGGAGGAAAAGAAACATTTCGAACTCAGCTTTCTCCATCACTTCTAGAACGTTCTGCACCCAGTCTCTTCTTTATTTAACCAACGGACACGTTCGTTTACCACATTTAAATTCTAATAAGCCGATTATGATAACAGATGCGTGTGGCCCATATTTTAAACTTCATTTCCTTCCAATTTCCAGCCGAAATATTAAAAAACCTTTATCTGAATACGTTAATGACATGAATATAAAATGCAAGTAACTTGGTGAATGTAGCCTGTAGTCCATTTATTTCAGTGGTAGAAATGATATATTAGTAAAAAATACAAAAAATTGTATATCCACGAAGAACACGTTTTCTTCATTTATTTTTTTCCCTGGTGTAATGCAAGGATAGATAAAGGAACCGGGGGGGTGGGGGGGAAGAAAAAGGGTCACTATTTGAGCTGCCATACTAAAAAATAAACCTCACTTATTTCGAAGAATATATGTAATAAATGTACATTACATCTGTTCTTTATGGCCACATGGTTCTGGCTGCAACCCATACATTATTACTTCCGCCTCACGTTCTAAATATATGCAACAATGTAACAAGTCGACCTTACGATTCACTGCCGCTATATTTCTCTTTCTTTGTACTGTCTGTCTGAGAGGTGAATTGACTCGACCTTGAGGCTGTGACGTGCTGAATGCTGTCCTAAAAACATTAGCCCTTACTAAAAATGTTCCCATTGGAACACACTGCATGCTATATGATACTATATACAGGTGTGTTACCAATGATCCGACTAATGTACTAAACTCAATTTTTTATTTATTTAGTGTTCTGTCTGACGAACAGGATCCTTCCATCCTTTTCTCGGACTGGGACCTGTTCATATACGTTCTTGGCAGATGATCCAGAAGTGGTTCGCTATTGCCTTCTTCTGTGTGTGAATGGAGTAATTGTTGGGATGCCACGGAGAAACCGTGGAAGCCCCCGGAGGAAAACTCCGTGTTGCCTAGACCACGGCCTTGCCCAACACAAGTTATAAATTCGGGCACCGTATACTGTATATCAGATCTGTAGTTTACCTTCTGGATTGGTATCTATTTGAATGTGGAGTAAATTCTCAGCTCAGACGGACATTACCTTCTTGCGTTAATGAGAATCTCAATCCGATATTTTTTAATCAGAAGATATTATTTTTTATGCCATGGAACCTCAAAAGAAACAGTCTCTAAGCTTAGTAGCTTGCTGTTGATGTAAAACTTCAGTTTTATTAATGCGTTGTTTGATTAAAATCAGTTCTGAACGCATTTAATACCTTACGACAATATCACAACGCTAATTAAAATCTGCAATATCGTGCTTTCAGATTCCCAGATTCTCCCCAAGTCGGATATACACAAAGCTTAATGAATATAAACCAGGGGTGGAGAAACTAAGGCCCAGAAAGTAATGGGATGCTACTGGAGACTTCATATGTATTTCTTACTTTATTTAATAATTCTTCTTAAGTAAACATGGTGCCTTTGCAGGTTATATAATTTAAAATGCAACCGAAAAACAGTAACGTACTACGGTACGAATATTAAATCAAAAGCAGGCTCAACGAAACTCATTGCCCTGATCATGAAGGCATGAAATACCACTGAAACGTAGGTAAAATTGTATCAGACTACACGGCGCTACAACCCAGAAGACAACGTCGTGAGAACCTCAAATCCGACACACGTCTCCATGTTTGCGATCATTAAAACACGAACAGCGGAAACAAAATTGTACATACCTATTTACGATACAACTGTACACAAAATAACACGCATTATTCCTTCCACGACATATAAATCTTTATAAAGTGAAATAGCAAAATAGCAGTCAGTAGTTGGAGTTTACATGAATAAAACAGAAAATAATAAAAAATACTAGAACGGAATGCAATTTTTTTTACAAAGGGTGATGGAAAAAATGTTCACCATTTACGTGAAAGGGCAGAGGAACTAACACGTTCTACGGCAAAGCATAATTTAGTTACATATGTGTAATCATCGAGGTTTTGCCTTTTAGGAAAATCATCTAAAAGGGAAATTATACATTAAAAATTTCTCCCCAGTAGCAGCAGGCCATGTTTCTTAGCTGACGTTGACTTAGGATGCTGGAGGAAGTACACTGCAGAAGCTAGATCGGTAGGGTTTCCCGGTAGGTTGCCCCGAGGGGTAGTATCATTAAGGAGGAGTAATACACAAGTCTTCCACATCTGTTCCACGTACATTTTCTCTCTCATCTGCTAAATCTGCCCTATGTCAGTCTCAACCTCCGTGGACGGTCTGGATCATTAAGGGAACATTCAACTTATGATAACCTGCTGGCGGAAAATGTATACTTCAGCTTTAGGAAGCTTAGCCTTAAACCGAAAGTAATTGTATGTACTTTGAAGTATTAAGGGCTCTGACTTAAACAGCAGTTTACTCATATAGATCTTTTATAGACCAAGACACGTACAAGAATCTCTGTTACTCATTATAAAAAGGTAAAGTTAATTAAGTACCCCACTAATAAGATTTAGTTCTACACATTCTTAAACTCGGCATAAGAACAGAGGTTAATGGTTGGTTTAACGTTCCGACTGCTTCATCTCAAGTACAAACTTGACATGAAATTTTATTAACACCAGCAATTATTTGGATGTTGTGGCAAACAGAATATCACTATTCCTGCCGGTAATTGAACCCTTATACACTTTTTCCAATGACCTGTTCACTTACGACATACAGACACATTACTGTGATGTAAAAATATATAAACAAAAGCAAGTAATTAGCAAAAACATGTAAATACAATAGAAAGATTTTGCATTATAGGGAGTGAAGCATAGCATACGGTTCCAACATCACAAAGCCTGTCAGATAATTAATTAGACCGATTTGTTGGTTGGTTAGTTACATGATCCCGATAGTAGAATAATCTGGCGGTTATAGCTGGCAAGTGCTAGCTGTAAGTTCCTGGCGACATTAACTGGACATACTAACTACAAACACTTCTTACAACTAACAAATAAACACACAATTATTTGTCTTTATATTTGGTGAAACTTGTCAATATTGCATCTCAGAATATGGAAAGTTACAATTTTGATACCCCAGAGAACAAAGAGAGATATATTTTAATAATTTAAAAAAAAACATAAAAATGCTTTTCCGTCTTTCATACATTCTTTTAGTCTTTATGCACTTTTGCCCGCAGGTGTCGAGGTACACATTCATTCATTTAATCCTATTAGACTTTTGGTAGGACTCCTTAAACGAGTGATCAGCCCGTCGCAAGGCCTCTACCTACACAGGACAACACAACACAGAAAGACGCGGACAAACATCAATGCCCTGAGTGAGAATCGAACCCACGGTCCCAGTGCCCAAGCGCACGAGGTCCACACCTCAGACCGCGTGGCCACTGCGACCGGCCATTTAAAATACTTTAATCCACATCACAAATATATGATACGTACCAAGTGCGCAAATCCGCTAAAAACAGACATTTGACGCAGCGGATTATCGTGTCAGCACGTCCGGGCGAGTTCCTTAATTACTAAATCAGGTGCATCTCATAAATGCAAGCAGATGCTACGTCACTGGTATATAAGCCATGGCAGGTAGATCCAGTCCGCTGGATGTTATGCATATGAAATGACGGATCGGAGGGCAGACAATACTACGTGACACGCAACGCAGTAATTACAACAGAGAACAAGGCTGATGGAGACTTATTTGAAATTCAAAGTACCGGTTGCAAATCTGTTTGTAGCGGCAAAGCAGTAGCGAGAGGAGTGTGTGGAAGACTTTATATTGCAAAGGTGATGAACACCAGAGAACCTGCAGACACGTGCATAAGCGTGCCGGAAGGCATTCAATTTTATAATCACAGATTTACGAAGGAAGTCTTCACTTTTAACTTCGTCGTTATTATAAATCATGTTACCAGTAAGAAATATTATAAGACGCCTGAAAAAGTTATTTCTTTTGGTTCGGTTCAGTCTGCAAGCAACTGCTAGCTGGATCACTCCAAAGCATCTCTTTGAACACGTTTCTTATAGATAAGTTGCCAGAAATAACTCTATCTGAAACGTCGGTAAGCTTCTACCAGACTCATCGCTCTGATGATGGAGACAGCAAGAACCTCTGAAACGTCGGTAAACTTCTAACATACTACACTGCACAACAACCCAGAAGACAGCCATGTTCATATTGAAAGAAGTTTGTACACTCCTGTCTAATAAAACAATGTTGTTTAAACTCGACTTCACCCTCTTGCACCCTCTTTCCACAATCTTTTTTAACCCTCCTTCAGCGCCCCCGAAAGCGGAACGCGGCAAAATTAAGCTCTTTCAGCACCACACCCATTCACAGATAATGAACCAAAGGAATGTACAATCAACTGCACTGTGCGTGCGTGCGTGTGTATAATGTTGGCATACAAACCCGCGGAAATACAAGGACTCCAGGTAAATGAGATGATCTCAGTAGAATGGCTCACAGTAGTTTATCAACTCACACAGCCGGAACACCAAGTCCAATTAAATTTCATATTTAAGCTCCTTCACGATGAGAGTAAGAATATTAAAATCAACAAATATTTTTCACCATTTAGTTAAGGATAATTTATTTTCTAATCTGCCCAGAATTTTAACAAAGAATTGTAGTTTACGTATAGCTTTGTTAAATACGTGAAGAAGGTTCTTTATTAAGAAGCTAATAGTAGCTCAACTCTCCTTTATGGAGCCCTGAGGTTTATGTGTGATTTGAATCTTCCGCAGCGACCAGCCATGTAAGATGGTTTAATGGATAAAACACCAGCAGTTCGAGAACCATCTTCGTCCTCGTCCTCAGGGTGCTGAAGTACTTTTGTACCCAAGAGAAAATGAACATTTGAACATTTTACACTTTGAGAGAGACACGGTTAAGGGTGACGCAGAAAATCTGTAGTGGACCCAATCGGTATCGAACAAAAGTCTTCCTGTATAAAAGGCGATTACCTTACCATTTTAAAAGTTTTGCCCTTACTATTATGGTTACTTGTCATGACGCCAACAGAAAACCACGTTGATCCCCACAGAGAGACAACTTGCACAGCCATTTCTACAGGAAACTGCTTTTAGTCAGAGTATATTTATGAAGTTTAAATTTTAATATACGACACACGTACAACTTCAATGAAACAACCTAATTATTTCGAACACAACAGGTAGCTAGGGAACGGTTAAGTAAAGTTTGAACTTTCCATAACAATGACTAAAGTTACCTAGCAACCAATAAGCATACATCTGACAAGACTGCTTTCTATGCATATGTATGTTTTGTACGGCAGATTCAACAAAGGAATGAGGAACCTCTTCCATAAGAGCAAATAGATTCGAACAGCAGAGAAAAAGATGAAGTTAGGAATAAAGGCGAACGTTAATGAGCAAAGGAAAGCAATTTTCTATCTCCAGTTTTGTCTTGTTTTATCTTTGTCTTCTTAATAAACACGCTGATGTGTTCACAGTTCTTCCTTAACTTTAATTTTCCAGAAGCATTCTTTAGGCAGACGTTCCTGGAACGCTGAAGTTCGCACTATCAGATATCCCTTTGATCATGTGAGAAGGTAAAATGACAATACATAATAGCCAAGTCAAACAGAGTTAATAGGGGTTTATAAACAAGACATCATCTTTCAGTGTAGGACGTTGAATATAAAATACACTACAGATGCTGGATTTGTAAGGTTTCAGTTCTTGAAGATAGAGATTGTATGCTTCTCCAAAACGTTGGTATCGACCTAGGAGTCGACACGGCGTTAATACCCAGGAGAAAAACATCGATATCTTCACCGCCGTAACAATTTCAAACCTCATTCTCTCGGGTCCAAGATACTAATATCTCCACTTTGTTTTGAGCATTTTCTACGAGCTATCAAAATATGACAATAAAAACTGAGAAACTATAGGAAAAAACCCACGAAACTTGCATTATATGATTCAGAATTTTGATTTTTAAAATCAAACTAACAAAAATTATTATCATTACAAATGGGTTTTTGGAGACCATAGGAAAAACACCAAAGAAAGAAAATTCTATATCACGTAATTAGAAAAAAATTGGTTTACAAAATTCTAATCTTGACTGTACAAAAACGAAGCTTCCGAGGCGTCCAAAGAAATACAGACAACAGACGGCCCCCATACAAGTGTTGGAGTGGATGGCAATGGAGTCCCAGATGGATAAGAGGAGTCGAGGATGCGACGACAAAGAGACGAGTGGAAGGAGGACATTGACGTTAACAGACCGATATAGGTCCCTCAATTTGCATTAGCACAGCGTCAGAGCACAGATATTGAAGAACGTAAAGGAAATGTTTGTCATATAACCCAACAGTGACATGTTATATTATTATTACGATTATTATATTCAAACGTCTTTCTATCGTGATGCGAATGATGGGAGATTTACAAAAGGAGAAGAGGGTAGGAACGGAAGAAGGTTACAGTTCGGGTCGTGTATGAAACATTTGCTTGGCTCCGATATTTCGACCGCTTGCCCAAAGCACTGCGTGCTGTGACAAAAGTCAACGATGGCTGTCACCAGCATAAGTAGGTTTAACGAAGTAACTCACGGTTACAAATGAGAAGGAGATAATTGATAATAACCGTATAATCTGCCGATGTTTTCTGAACAGTCAGTAGAACGCCTGCTCGCGTGACCTTGACGCGACCGGATAGACCTAGTGGCAAGCAGGCAGGCATCTCTCAAGATAACTTGCGCGTATAGTAACTTCTGCTTGGTCAAATGACTTCCAGTGGGGCGACCCATGTCCGAACTTGTCACTCCGGCCCCTAAAGTGCTGACCGTAGTGACAAAACTTTAGGTTCCCAGTCCACTTACAAACGCCCGATCTTCTTTTTTGCCCTCTCCTAGGTTTCAAATTGGTTTATAAGTCTGCGTACTGAAAGAGGACCTGCTGAAGCAAAGTTTTTCTTTCTCCAGAAAACTTCGCTCCTAAAAATTCACTTATATGTTCTCTTTTTATTATCCCACCTACTGTGTCCATATTGAATTTGTTTTAACTTTATCAAAGTCCTTGGAAAGCTAATAGTCGCTAAGCTAGTCCAGAAATGTCTTGTCATGTACGGTAGACGAAGGTTGATTATCCTGTTCAAAAACACCGGACATTCGTCCTTATGCAGATTTCAGTACTTATCTTAGATGTTTAATTTCTGCTATAAATAAGCGCCTTGTAATGTAACGAGGCAGGAAAAACATATCGAAATTGTTCCTCTGGTTTGTGACGGCGTGTGGTCTTGTGGGTAGACACCAGCGTTTTGTAGAAATATGCTGTCTCCATTTTCATGGTTCAAGTTAGGGTGTTATGAAAGGGGGGGAAGATCCCCCCCCCCAAGAGCAGGGATTGAAGAGAAGTCTCCACTTATATATACCTCGCATATTTTCCGAAGGTTTGCATCCACTGGCCGAGCTGTATATGGTTCGTTCTACAAGAGATTTATAAAGGCAAATGGATGGATAATAATTCTATTGAGAGAAACTTTGAAGTGGATAGTTGATACGAAATATGTTCTTTTGTTCTGGTAACTAACTTGATCAGATTTTTCATGCTTTTCTAAACACAGTATGGACTCGGACTGTCGCATACCGGAAGAGTATTGGTTCCTGTTTGTCAGCACCGAATAATCAATAAAACTAATACCAAACATTGTTTTAAATTGCTTCGGAATGTTTGATTTTAATTGGTTATAGGTACACGGATTTTGGAATCTGTATTATCATTCCAATGCCAATAACTCGGTTTCTCTGCAATGTACAGGAAATCAGAATGTTGGATTTTGACATAACCATGCTTTTTAGTATCGTACCGAACTACAATATCAATCATTCAACATCCGTGGTGTTGAATTATTTAATATTTACGTCTATTTAACTACCGAACTGGAGAGCAGTGGTTTCCGAAATGCCAATTTACGTGACATTCACAAACAGTCCGTTTGGCAAAACAATTAGTTTACTTTGTCGACGACAGAAATGAATAGACTGGAGTTTGTTGGTATGGCAATAGACATTACTGACAGGGACTTGGAGTGAGGTTTTGCGTATGCGCAGAAAATACTCTCCTAAAGAAGACATGAGACCCTTCTTGTTTCCTTGTACGTATTCTTATATCCATTATTAGAGCTTCAATGTTCCTTGTAGTGTCGCGATTTAATGTTCTGTGGGTTGTTCCAGAACAATCGAAAGTTCGGCAGACAGGTGCTACCATTTATCTGTATGGCTTGAGGGACTTCTTCTTCTCCCACAGGATCATTAATTATGTGTCCCTGCAATTCAGGGCATGCCCATTTCTTCCCCCTGCACACAATAGTATCACAACCCCTTTGAACGTGAACAGGATCACGCCACTTAGATGACCGAAATATTACAAACTTTGAGCACCTTTTCCTTTTCTGTTGCGATGGGGCGAGACTCTTTCTGTGAATCTGCAGCCGCTAACGCGTCCATTGTCCATCCTGCAGACGGTGAATAAATTAATGAATATGGAGCAGCGGTGGAATGATAATGACAGGGGGAAACCGAAGAACTCACAAATCCAACATGGACTGACCTGGGTGCGAAAACAAGCCTCCGAGATGAAAATCCGACCTAAGCTATGGCATGACCTCCTTAGAGTACCTCAGTTTACGAGGTTAGAATCTCAGTTGTGGTTAAGATTATATAAAACATCTATTTCGTGGTTTTCTACAGTCCTGCCCGGACCTATAACGATCACTGATCAATTCTCTAACCATTCGAGAAGAATGAGATGGGTGATGAAAGTAGCACGCAGTGGGGCAGATGAGAAATGCATCTGAAAGAAGATACAAACTGTCAGACCTAGGCGTGGATAATATTAAAATTTATCTCAAAGTGTATAAGAGGGAGTATACGGAATTGATGTGTCTCAGGAGGGAATTTGCAATCAGTTATCGGGTTTAATAAGAAGCGGCGAATTTATTGGTTCGTTAAGTTACTAATAACTTCTTAAGAGAAACTGCTACATGTAATTCTGCAGCTCGAGAAGACTTTCTCTTACTCCTACAGGCGCATAACGGAGCATCACTTACTCCAGCATCTGAATAAGCGAGGCCGCTGTACAGATTACGAAGTTATCTCGTCTGCAAAGCAATTTCATCCGTCCTGCAAAACACAGTTAGCAGGAGAAAGAGCCTTATCATAAATATTGCAAAACAGACACCGACTTCAAAGAGTGTTATCTCCTTCAGTCATTAGGGCAATTTGAGCGTCTGCTTCGAACCATCTGTTCATGATAATCCACAGCTAATTCTTTGTTCTTCCACCAGAATGTTTTCACTGAAGCTTATTTGTCGCTAGAATCCAGTTCTAGAATTAATGGGCGTGTTTTTACCAAAGTTTCTCCTCTTATCTCAGTTTTTTTCCTTGATTTTTATTACAGAATACCCTACAGTGTGAACCAGCTTTAGTCACAAACAACTTTACATTCCAACTGGACAGGATGTTTGCTAGGGTTCGCTATTGTTATACTGAGCTGAAAAGGGCAAAGGGTTACAATAGAGGGATGTTTGACAAGGGAAGCGAAGAACTGAAGGGAAAAAGTGAGGAAGTTTTACTGTTGTTTTTTGAATGAAAAAAAATCCCCTTTTTCGTTAAGTGCAATTTTCTGTAGTTCTGTATTATACATATAAAAAGAGATAATAGCAGGTCGCATTGAGTAGATACATACATACATATATAATGATTGATTTATGGGTTGTAAGCGTGCTTCAACGGAGGAATAGGGGAACCTTTTTAAACGATAATGTGACTGCCAATTTCTCGATATCGAATTTTCAAGTAGCCTTCTCTTGATCGGTTGCAAACAGCGGGAAAATTCAACCCCTCCTCCCATTCGTGAAGAAAAAAAAGAACGAAACGGTAATGATAACTGGTTGAGATTTTAATTTGAATACCAACAACAAATTCCCATGCAATGCTAGGACACGCGATCCTTTGTAGAACACTAACAAACCATAGGAGTTAAACGGTTATGCCTATTCTTTGTGTGATAAAAAATTAATTTGGGCGTATTCGCAAAATATTTTTTAAAAAGACGTCTGTTTGCTTCGCCGTGTGTCTCTCAGCATATAACTAGAGAAGCATTGAACCGATTTTCACAAAATTTGATTATGTGAAGTTTAAAAAAAACTTCATCTGCATATTCCAATTTTGGTTAAAATCAGAAAAAAGTGACTGTATAGGGAAACACCACACGGGGAATCACCGGTCAACTGCGCAGCCGCGTTGAAGAAATTCCCAGTAATCCTTCGTCATGACTGTCGTCAGCCAATCAGACACACGCCAAGACAACACTCGCGCAAGAAGTCATTTATTCACAACGTTCAAACGCCAAATTTCAGCCCAAGCGTCAGAATTGTCACGCTCAAATTTTTATGTGATATGCCGAGTTCAGGGGACATTTCAAGTTCAATATAAATTACAGATTATAGGCTTACTTGTCCAATACAAATTAAAATTTTATTCGCCTGACAACAGAGGCACTCAATATCAAATATCATCAAAATTCGTTCCTTACTTCCAGAGATAAAACATCCAAATAAACATATATCCCCATTATGAGTTCACTTTATGGACTTCGTCCAAAGAACGTATCATAAGCTATGATTTACACACTTTAGAGAAACAGAGTTTTGGTTTTGGCAGTGTTAATTAACAGTAGAGATACTACACTGAAACTTAAAATTCTACTTCAGTGCACAGAAGTGCTTAAATTTATTGTTGTTCTGGGTTCTAACGCCGTGTAGACTCGTATGTAGACTCCAACCCAGAAGAGCACCGTCGTTTGCTTGGAATGTTTTACGAATTCAAGATTTACGTATTATGATTGGGATTAGAACGTCTGTGTGATTCATTTGTCATGAATGAGTGAACTGGGCTGAAGTTAAAGCTGACTTGAACCTCAGACGGAATACACAGTGCGCCATAAATCATTCGGCAAGAGACAGGAAGAAGGGCGGAAAACAGTTCTTGTAAATCCCACTGCAAAGGTTTGTCTCTGGCTACAGAATTTTCTGCAGAACACCTCGAGGGAGGGGGGTGGGAATTCCTCCTTCATCAGTAACTATATTTTATTTTGTGAGCGATTCCTTTCAATTGAAGTATTAATAAAATTACAGAACTCCGGACGACATGCACAATACAAATATGGATTTTTATATCACCTTGAAGCTCCTATACGGAATGACATCAATAAAACCGGATTCCCCATAAGACATTGCAACTTTTTTCTGTAGCTAGAAGACAAAGTGGTATTAAGAAGCACAAAAACACACATTGACCATAAATTTCCTGTTATCATGCGGAAATGAACACAGTCCATGTAAGCAGAACTCTTAGAATGCATTCCTTCAAACCTGGATAAATTTAATCATCTCTTTGCAATAACATTTCTTGCATCTTGATGATGTTCTTCTAGACTTTGTCACCGTGTAGACTCTTCGAGTCTACACAATTGCAACAACAAGAAAATAATCATTATCCTCACCGTCGTGAAATCCTTAAATTTCCCCTTTTGGCATCTGCAAAGAAATGTAATATATTTCGTAACCTTGTCAGCCTATTCCCACCCGTGATTTGAGTAATGTGGAAGAAAACATTAAGACATTCTTAGTGATACACTTTCTTTACCACTTCTATGTCACCTTAAATATCCACCCTGCGTTTACAACGAAAGAAAATAATTATGTTATAATGTCTTAATTGTAACCGGATTAAATGGATGAATACTACAATGTAGAATTTAGAATTTGGTAATAATAAGACAGCTAACTGCTTTTCCACACTTCTGTTTACAATGTAGAATTTAGAATTTGGTAATCATAAGACAGCTAACTGTTTTTCCACACTTCTGTCCCACAAATTCGCGGGAGAAATTCGAACTCTAATAAACTCTATAACCATCCAACTAAAGAAACGCTTGAAAAAATATATTAATGTTTCCAGAAAGAAGTGTTCGGAGATTCATTTTAATTTGCTCACCTTATTGTGTTTCTCTCCAGGGCCATATTGTGTGTTTAACACTACCTCCACACAAAACAACATACGCCCTTTCCTTGAACCTCCAAAGTTCGCGACTCAACTTTGCCACCCTACAAGCTCCCTTCATTTCCCTCCTCCCTCTTTATCCCTTGGTTTCTTTTACACCCATTCACACCTCCACCCTCCAACAGACCTAGTACACATCCGCGCAACATTGCTAGGCGCTGCGTGGACGGGTCCGATATTTCTCCGTTCTAGCATTTCTACAACGCACATAAAACTGGATAAACTTTTTCCTACTTTTATAATTTGCAAAGCGGGACAGAAAAAATAAGAGGCGTGATACTAAATTTCCTTTTTAAGCAGAAAAAAGTATAAAAATGCGGAGACAGTTTACGATTTCACATATCCAACTGGTTTAACAAGTTACTAACTACTTGAGAGTGATGTAAGAAACCTCGTAGCAAAATTCGAAATGGTTTCTTCTTCTTCTTATCCTTATATATCACGTGTCACTATTTAAAAAAATGCAGGTAAAATGTCTGAAGTGACGTCGAAAGCCTTCAACAGTATTATCTGCAATTATGATTTAGCCTTATCACCATTAAAACGAGACAGTATTCAAATGATGTACAATATGGTCTTCTGGGTTGTAACACAATACAACCATGCAGTTACCAATTCAACGGACGTTAGTGACAAATGATGGTAACCAGCTACAAGAATACAAGGCTCCATAACCCACAAAACCACAGTCAAAAGTCTTCACCGCTGCGAGAACCTTAAATCCCCTTAAATGATATGCAGGTCGCGTGCCTGAGTTTAGTTGAAAGACTTTGCTTAGGAGATACTTATGTAACTTCTGTGCGTAACTTCTCCTGGCAATGTGCTTAAGAAATTATATTTAAATCTGAACAAATTGTCACTTTAAACTCAATAAGAAGTCCGTCAAACTATTACATTTGCATATGTATTTTGTGTATCTGCGCACGTCTTTAAATACGTGGAATGAGAACACTGTAGGATTCCGAAAATATTCATAAATTAATCTCTTAAAAGGCAGGCGATGTTTGTCCAGCTAACTTATAACTTGTGCAATATAATCTCAATTGAAGGTGGTGAATGATTAACAAGATAGCAAAAACCAAAAACTGAAACAAACCCACATTTTTTATCCTTTGTATCATACAATCTATTTACAAGGGGCTTATTAGTTTTGTTTCGTTCACCTAAAAGATTCACTTTGAGAAATAGCACAGTTCATTACAGCTCATTAAATTTTTAATACCAGTTTCAAGTTCATCAAAACTTTCTGCTGTATGACCTGAGCTTCAATCAGTGTGAATTCATCAACCCAGTATGTTCCTAATGAATGACCCCAGAAGTTATCCTTCCTCTCGTCAACTTAAAATCATATTCTGTGTCGTAACAGCTTATTAAAAGTACAACTTTAATAAAATCTTCTTGGGCGATCAGCCATGTCAAATGGTTAAACAATGAAACCGACGTTTTACGGACCGTCTCAGTCCCTGAAATGTCGGTTTTATTATTTAACCATTAGACGCGGCTGATCGCCCGAGAATATTTTATTGAATATAGATTTAGTAGGCCATTTTACGCTTTATTTAATTTTCATTAGTTTCGTCTCACAGATGTTTCTTTCTTGGTACTGCTAAAATTCTGACGATACAATTAAGTCTGAGAATTGATAAAATTATGAATATTTAGTTAACTCGGGTTCTGAAATTGCTGTAATTTTGCTGATTTTCTTGGTTTACTAATTTAGAGCACCATCCATTAGTCAAACAATATATGACTTTTTTCATTTGATAAGAAATTTCGTATATCAATCCTTAATTCTCCTATCTCATTTTCTGTTATATTCCCTAACACATTTTCTGTGCAGTACCTACAAATTATGTACAAACATCTTCTTCATATTAAGAGGACTTTAGAAAATATTATTTACATAGAGCGTGCATATAAATATGAAATTCTACTTTTTTAATGACTGACATTATTGTACTAGTTACGAAAGACTTCACAGACGCCACACAGAAACGTTAGTTGACTATCCACCGTGAGACTACTTAATTTCCTGTAATCCTACTTACACACACTATCTTCATATTACTCAACACTCCAAGTACGAAGTCAACCAGGCTTGAAATATCTCTTGGGCCCTGAATATAATTCTGTCCAATTTCCAGTTACTGCTTCTTCTGTATACATTATTATTTTGTGTGAACGACGTTAAATCAGCGTCCCATGCCTAAATTTTGAGGGGGGGGGGTGTCCCGTATTCAACATGTCGTGAACACGATAATGAACCTTAGGGTTTCATAAAAGGTTGGAAATTTCTTGTCCAGCTGTTGGCTTTATTAGCCTCCCAAGAAGAATTTATTTATCGAACTGTTTTCAAGGGTGTACAAAGTCTACTAAAATGGGAAGTTGAATAGGAACGACTAGTACTTTAAAGGAAGATGTGATAATGGGCTACTTGTAGAATTATCTTAATATTCTAATGGACTGAGGAAAACCATGTAACGTGTTATGATGAGATTTTAGGTCCATATGGCGGTGAGCATGAAGCTGGCTGTCTTCTTGGAGGCAGTACCGTGTAGTCTGATAGAAAATGACACACGTTTCAGAGGTGCGTACTGCCCCCATCATCAGGGCGATAATGGAGGTAGTACGAACGTCTGAAACTTCAGTCAATTTCTACAAGAAAGTACAACGGTCACATTTATGTGTTCGGAGAGCCGGAAATTCGGGGCAATATTGCAACAGGACACTTCTACAATATGGGAGCTTTACTGTTATGTCATGAGGCGATAATGCGTTGCTACCTGACATAAAAACAACCATCATGGAACGAAGCAGACCTACTTAAGCTACTTGTGTCGACAAAGGGAACGGAAAGTATATAGTAGCGATGCCAAACTCACACAAAAATCGGGAAATAATTTCTCAAAGAGGCGGAAAACTATTTCAGAATGCGTTCTCCGTGTATCGAAAATTTTTCCATTATTTCAAACTACTGTAGTTACGATCTCAAAATAATTTTCCGGCCCGTTTCAAAGTAATGAAACGTAAATCCAATGTATAAGGGGCGAAAAACCTACCACGCCCCAATAGTGTCTTACCGACAATATATATATATATATACATACATATATATATTACCAGTCCTTTGACTTTAATAGATTTTAATACTGACTTCACCCAGAATTTGTCTTCATTCAATCAGCTGATTAGGTACTTGGTTTGTTTCACTTGCATTAATCTAGAGTCGACATAGATAGGAAAGTGGTTATGAATGGTAAACACGTACAGATATAGGACGAAGATACCGTGGAGTATGTAAAATTACAATCGCGATAGAAAGTCACAGAAGTTTTAGTGCAGCCACTAAAGACTTCATTCGGTCAGAATGTCCTTTAACTTAAGAACGCAATCCTAAACGCTTATCGTTAATCAAAACAGACTGTTTGCCAGCTACTGTACACTGTCCATTCTCAAAACAACCTCTTCCAGTCCGTATCTATTTTAATATTTTACTCGTTAAACGGTCTGCATTTATTAATTTACATTTGTCCTTGTGTATTTTGATTTGCAGTATACTATGAGTATTTGTAGATATTAATAAAATTATACCAAATCCTACTGTAGAAGGAACAAATTAGGAAACTTGCGCATGACGTACCTAATCTGACTTCTCCATCAGAATGCGACCTTTGAATTTTGTAAATGGTTGGGGATTCCCCGCTGGTCATTCCACACGGGACCCACCCAGTCACTTCGAAGAAATTATTCTTATTTTTGTCTGATTTCAACCAAAACTGGAGAGTTTCAACGAATTTCTGATAAACTACGAACCTTAATATGTAACATTCATTCAACACTTCTAGATTTATTGTGAGCATTCAGACAGACAAACGGGCATACATAACGAAGGTAAGAGACGAATTTTTGTAACTTGTGATGAGAACGCGGCGTAAAAATGAATTTTTGTAACTTGTGATGAGAACGCAGAGTAAAAAAGATGCAAAGTTGTACACGGAAATCTAAAAAATTATTCACCTCCCTAAAACATCTTGAAATAATGTTAAGAGCGTTAAAAATACACACTTTTTAACAGGTGTCTTTAATCAAGTCAATCAGTCGTACGATGCTCGCTAGACTGTAGCCTATTATAGATTCAGGCCCAGGCAGTCTAGAATCAGACTTGCATCCTGAAAGCAAAACTTGTCTGTCTGTACGTAGCATCCTCCCTTATCTTGAAGCCGCAGCTGTCAGGCACTGGCCGTACTTGAACTCACATTGAGACCAATGAAAGTGTTCGTACGCTCTGATCCGCAGACCAGCTTTGGGGGCCACGGAGTTTGTACGAGGCTTAACAAGAACACAGTAAAACTGCGGATACAGTGTGCCAGAAAATAAGGCTCTGGCTTCCTGTATCATGTATTCAAAAAATACGTTGCGAACAAGCAGGTACTTTATAAATGTCTAAGTAACAAATATATCCTTCTAAATTCATTAATATGCGCACACCAGTTTTATCTATAAGCGTTTTAATAGCCCTCTTACGACATCAAACTACGAAACGCATAGAAACGGCATCGTAAGATAAAATATTCAGTTTAAAATACAGAGAGAGATTTTTGCTCTCGAAAAGTCCACATTTCCCGGTATCTAACAAATTACTTAAGTGAGTTGGTAACCTTTCTGGGTACACTTTCCACATCGATTAGTTACGGTCGTTTCGTGCGTGTGTGTGTGTATGTCCCGCAGCTAATGAGTGTGTGGAATAAATTTACTTTCATCCACATACACACAAAAACTAGACTAGCTCTTTAAACCCTGTAAGCATTTACGTGAAGCTACCTAGAGAACATACCTCGTGCCTCACACTAGGTCTCCCTCCTCTCATTTCACTTTCTCGGGGTTTTATTCTCTGTCTCTGTCTTTCTCTATCTCCCAGGGCAACATTATATATCACGTGTTATCTTCATACGTTGTCTCTTTCTTAATTCGCCTACTCTGTCTACTACCTTCCATTTTAGTCTGCCTTTACTATGCAAATAACGTAGCAGCAAACAATTGAGTAACTGAAGATCTAACATTATTCCTCCCATGTGAAACTAAGAGTATGTTACAGAAATTCATCTGTGACAATCACAGTCCCTTTCTGACAACTTCTTCAAGGCGGTATCTGCTCATGATCCACGTCTTATTGGAAGTATTTCATATCAAAATGGAAGTCTTCTGAGACACTGCGACGTGCAGTCTGATAGATATCAACTGTTTCAAAGAAACTTCCTCCATCATGGAGGTGGCTTTCGAATTCTATAAAGACATTTGATAGGTCTGTTCGAACGGGGATTGGCCAATAGGAAGACCTCTCTGCCAACACAGGACAGTGCAACAACGTAGACGCCGGCACACATCGAGTGAAATTCCCGATGTTCGAGAGAGATTTATATCGCGCGGTGAATGTAATCGATCCAGCGTATGGAAATATGTCCAATCCGTGTGTTCAAACTGTGTATGACGCCCATGTCTTAGGTTGTTACAACACGAATTTAGGGTTCAAATCCAGCTACAGGCATGGAACATCTGTACGAAATTTTCTGTGTACTCGTTTGAATGTAGAGGTCTCACAATGGGAGGTTCCACTCCCTACCACTTTACACCCAGTATAGTGGCTTCTTTGAACTTCAATATCCGAAAAGCGAAGTCACGACGTTTCGGGAGCTGACTCTGCCTTAGTCTTGAGGTGAAAACGCATATTCTGGCGGGCCCGATAGAAGGGTCTAATCCAGGGACTGGGATAAGGAGTAAAAATCCGACGTTTCGAAGATTCTCGGCCTAACACTGTTCAGACCATATCCTAGTAAGGATAAGAGTTGCAGAGTCTAATTCAAGAATGAAGGCCATCTATAAAGAAAATTATAATCTAAGGTTTCAAATATAGCGCATACGTGCCATTACAGCACCGACGTTTTCAACGAGTATACTCCAGGCCTACCATAGTTGCGCCTTAAAAAACAATTTCACTAACTGCTGAAACGCTAAAAATATACGAACACTTCATTTATTCTTTTCTTCGCCTGCCTTTAGTTTATCATTTCTAGCCCTGCCTTCCTCCCACCCCAATTTTTTGCCCATGCGAGAGAATCGATACATGTACCGGGTGAAGTGTACTTCAGCAGAACAGGGAAGTAGCCTCCAGCTTAAGCGAATCGCACGCCACAATCGATAGCTATCTTATGTTATAGTCGATACTATCGCAAGCTATAAAACTTCCTTCCACTTATTCCCTACAGGATTTCGAGTTTTTTGTGTGTATTTGTGTAGAAATGTGCTCACGTGGAGGGCCGGGGACCAAAGGAAGATTATAAAGAGGGTGGATGCAATCGTACGTGGCAAAGACTTGCAAAATAGGTGCTTACTGAATATGGGTTTTCCTGAGCGTGGTCCCCACTATGCTCATGGTGAAGGACTGGTAGGAAATGAAGTCTTGCTCGTCAGATACAGAAGAAATGAGTATTAAAATAAGAGCGGCATAAAGCGCACTGAGATATTTTGGTTCTAATTAATTAAAATGTTTAATGTAACCACTAATCAGATAACATCTTGCAAAGGTCTGTCTGAAATAAAACAAACGTCATCCTTAAACACGTTCATTTCCTCATTAATTTATTTACGAAATTACTCGTATATCCCCTCCATTTAGACGATGTAATATAATTAGTTGATAGAAAGCGTTATACTATCCACACGGTAACTTTTAAAAAGTATGTGAAAAATGAAGAAAGGAGAACGAACCTATCTTGCGTCCACATAAGCAAATGGCCGAACACATAAACATTTCTAAGGATTATATTTTATCCCAGTTCACATCTCAAAGTCATTGTCATTAATAAACTTTAATAACGCTAACGAAAGTGAAATATAGGAACAATGAAACATTTCTAATTTTACTCTTCAATTGTATACTGAAATCAAGAATACCTAACGCGAATTTTTTTTTACATCATACAGCATTCTTTGAATAAACAAACATGAGATATTTATTACTACGGCCATAAGTTAAACTATTCTACTGGATAGAAGTAAGGCAAAATCTGCAGCTAGAACTTACGTTCGTGAGAGGAATATCCCATACAGAGGCATCTGCAAATTCAGCCGTTTTCTCGCTTAAGTGGAGTGTCATCCATTTTAGGCGCAGTATAAAACCCACAAAATACAAAGAAGAGTGGACACCACAAATAGTATACTAAACTGCATCTAATGAAGAAAAAAAGAAGGCCTTATAATGGCACCCATATAAGTAAATTTCGTATAAACATTAAAGCAAATTGTTGGTAAAATATATAAAAGAGAGTTTCAAAATAAAATAAAATTTGTATGGCGTTTTATTCTGAACCCTAAGAAGTCAAGGAACATGTTAATATACTGTGTCCAACCGACATTTTCTTTCGATAGAAATAAGGTACATATACTTTTAACCAACGCAGAGGGAAATTGAGCGGGTTACCAGGTTCTATCCGCAATCTAGGCACGCTGCATATTGGATTAGCAGTGCAAGTCAGGGTCTACTATTACTGCGTGTGCTTCAGGTATTGGTACAGCTTCTCTAACTCAGAGAACTCCAGACTCCATTTGCTTCCTCCTCTGTGAAGCCAGAAACTGAAATTTAATTATTAACCATCAAAGACTTCGACATTTGCTGACGATATCACAGAGGAGTGTCAATGGCATTACATCAGAGCATAACGAAATTTCTTCGGGGTTCAACACAAATTTCACATACATACATATACACATATACATACGTACACTTGTTATATCTGGTGGTGAGAGAATGCTGTATCAACTAAATAACTCCATACAACAGTTTTTTTGAGATGGAAATAGACCAACATTTTATGAAAACCGATGGAATATTGTCATATTCTCTAGAGCGCGACAATTAACCACATCCTGAGCCAGCTGCATCCAGAACACATCTACGCACATAACTGATTGTTACTGATGATACGTACCACCGTCCTAGCTTACGTCATGCCATATATCCTCATAGTTAAAAAGCATCATTAAAGAACCTAAGAATGAGAAAAGCAATTAAATTCATTGCTAGTGTTAAAATGTAATATAAAACCTTCAAAATTCAATATTTGTCCGGATTTATGGATGTGACACAAATTTTTAAGAGTTACAAAATAGCAGGAAATGGGTGGGGGAGGTTAGAACATCACCACCACGTATGTGACCAGGACAGCAAGCACTTATACCATTTTTGTCTGCAGACAACTCGAGGCCTAAAGGTAACCCGTTGCGAGCCTCCGCAAGAAGTTCCTTTCACATGGTAATTTCTCTTGCTAATCGAGATCTAACTAAACCCACTTCAGCCACTACTTCACTCGTTAACACGTACAAGACACACCAGACAAGAAATCTGAACATTATACTTAATATTATTAATTTCAATCAGTACAGCATGTGTCCGGGCCACTCGGTGTTTTGTGGTTGAATGTAATAAATTATGCAATGTTATCAACTCCCCTGCTACAAACATCAGCTCATTGTGAACCAGGCTTTCCATCTGCAGCATTATACTCCTTGACCGTGTCCAAACCCACTCCACAGATACATTTAAAATATATGTTCAACCTTTCAATTTTTAACGAGTTTCATATTCTAATTCAATCTGTAGTCCATAAAACGACAGATATGAAGCAGAACTGAATAAATAATAACGTGCCACTCTACTAAAAGGGAATATATTATATATTCCCGAAGTTAAATCCCCTTTTCGCATGGTGAATTAAAAACCTGTAGAGTAATATTGTTCGATCCCTCGTTCAAATATCCCCTTTTCGCATGGTGAATTAAAAAACTGTAGAGTAATATCGTTCGATCCCTCGTTCAAACTTCTCTCTGCTTACATGCGAGAATTCGCTGGCGTGGAAAACAGGTTAGCACGCGCCATAATTTCCGTCCTTGTCTTTCTTATTCGTGTGTTCGCATACGTACCGTAACGTATATTAAAACCATGTTCTGAACCTAAAGCCTGTACTAACACAATCTTCAGCAGACATACACTTTTATACAAAATACCTTCACTCATGTAGACTAAGAGCGACTGAAGTAACCTGTGCTTTCATTACAAGCAAAAATACTTCACACGTGTAACAAAATGGCTATAGAAGACGACGAATCGAAAAACGAGGAACAAGTCTTATAAAATTTAAAGTGGCAACCACAATAAATTCTAAGGTAAAGAGTCCTTTCTGAAAAGCTTATAGTAATTTAGCTAATTATAAAATTTCCTGTCATTTATCGAATCCACGGAAACCAAAAATTCATAACCGTGTTCACAAGATATCACTACCAAAGTCTATCATTAAAACTAATTCGATCCTGTCTTACAGATTCAGGTTTAAATAATGCTATAGCTGTCAAATTTAAAATTAAGTACAGGTTAAAATTAACCGATAAGAACAAAAAGTAAATTAATCTTACAGCTTTACTGTGTGACTAATATAGGATTTCTAAATTTTCATGACATCAAACTGTTATTTTCTCTGTGAGGGTGATAAGAAGGTCCTAAGGCCTTTTTCGAGACCCACACAGGTAACACATAAAACACTGACATTCAGACACCAATTCTAATCGAAAACACAAACCAACACCGCCAAAAAGGATTTTACTTCTTGAAGTTTCAGGTTACAATGTCCTAGTTTCCGTGATGAAAAACATAATTACACAATTTCTTTGCTATTCCATAACTTCTTGTTACTAATTAACATTTCATTTCATTTAATATTCAAAACCAAAGATTTGTAAAAACTCCTCTTATTTAATCTAAAGTCATTACTTAAGGTTTATATATTACGAAAAAATTTTAACATAATTTCATCCGTTTTAATTTTTAAAACCTGTCTTAGTCCAAATATTACCTTCACAAACTTGCCTTTAAATTTATTTTCGTTTCTATCTCTTCAACTCAGAACCCAAGTCTCACACAACAAATGAAATATAATTTTATGTATCTTACCTTTTCAACCCTATAGAAAGAAGACAAACGATAGAGAGCTGAGAAGTGCATGATAAAATTCATTTGCTGACTTTATCTGCCCATATGCCACTCATGAAATACACACGATGTATTATACCACGCAGACAGATTAACATTCTTCTTTCCTACATAATTTATAACCTCGATGTTATTACGTACACGTTATGGAAACTTTTTGCTACTCTTATTTATGATTAATATGCATTGAAGAATAAAAACTATGCACACACAATAGCAGTAAGCCCACGCACGCTGGCACACGAGTATATGACAAGGAAAGCTGACAAGATGCATGTTTAAAACACGTATATTAAAGCAAACAACACTTAATATTTAGGAACACAAGCAAACTGTACTCTTTTAACAATTTTTCTTCACTGCGTTTTCGCTTGCATAATTTTGTTAAGCGTAATGAACGTAGACAGGTCTAGGTCACGATACATTAAAGCCTGGCATTACAACTAAAACGCGCAGAATTACACAGACTGGACAGAAAAAGTCAGGAAAAGTGAAAAAAAAACTAATAAAACTGATTACGTTATTTCACTGTGTAATGCACACAAGGATTACAAACGTAAATGAATTTATGAAGAAGAAAGTAGTTTAAATTAGAAATTAAATTTCAGTTGCAGGTATCTGTCACAAATTTACTGCTTTCTTCTAGAACACCTTATCCACTCATGCCAACATAAGTAATCAGAAAAATCAGCAGCGACTATTTTTCAACTTCTCAGTACTTCTAAAGGCTGCCTATGGTAAAACACTTATAGAATAGAACATTCTGCCATCTGACGTCATTACCGAACATGATCACTCGTGCGTTACGCATAAATAGAGTCTCGGGAGTTGGCAATACTGTAATTTACAGGTGACTGGTTGTCACTATACTGTTATACTGACAGTTTAATCCATTATTTATTTTACGTTATATAGCGAACGCTGGGATCTACGTCAATAAACCCTATAAATACGTACAGGATAGCATAGCTGAAGGACATATGGTCACCGTATATAAAAAATTTTATCACCGCCTCCGAAATGAAATGAACTCGGCCTCAAAGTTTTCGCATTTGATACAAACTGTCAAGTCGTTATACGCGTGCAAAAATAAATAAAGTTCTCTCTACTTTACACTACCGACAAATAAACCAGGCAGTCAGTCATCCAGTGACAGGCAGAGATATATACATTCAAATTGATTAAAAACGAAAAACTTTGTTACCGCGAAGTGTCAAAATGAATGCAACTTTTCACCAAAAAAAAGTTACAGAATAAGAAGAAAAGAAAAATAAAGCTGACAGGAAGAAGAGAAAAGATGACGATGGAAAGAAAGAAAGATATAAAATATATTATTTGTCAAGAGCTTTCTTCCCTTGTTGCCATTTGTTGCCGAATGCTTCAAGTAGCCGCCATCCAGGCATCGGTGTGGGATCGTTGTGTTCACTCCCAGGGGAACTACTTCGAGGGTGATGGATGAATTTAATACCTGAGATAAGTGTACGGGTTTTTATACGCGCAGTCTGGAAACCTTCCGATCGCACCTCGTATGTCTGTCTGTCAGAGCAGAGTGACAACGTGGGGATGAAGTTTTGCGCTGTGCCCACGCGTTCAGCCTCAATGCGATGGATTTCCGCCGACTTGAAAAATCTCTGCCACGTCTTCCTCCTTTTCACAATCTTGTTTGCCATCGTCCGTCCCCTTATATATTCAGATTTCGTCTTCGTCGGCTTCCTCGTTTTTGTGCCCTCATTCAGCTCTCGTCTTACGAAGCTGTACTCCTTTGTCCATAATTATAAGTGTTAATCCTTTAATGCTACGGTGAGAGATCTCATTAAAAAACAAGATTCACTTTTCCTATGAACTGTGGGTAACTGTTGGTATGGACGAAGGATTCTTATGTACCTCCGCCCACTTTCACCGCATCTTTTATCTTCAAACCTAACCTAACATTTCGTCAGTATTATAAAGCTCCTTAATATGCCTACGTAGTTTTATCCGGCCTCCTGCTACTTCATCCCTGTTTGGTCGAAATATTATCCTAGGAAACGTGTTCCCAAACATCCTTGAAACAACAGGCATAAAGTTACAGCTTTGTATATCCTAATCTTTAGGTTTTGCATTAGCAAACTGGAAGACAGAATATTCTGAACTGAATATTAGCAAGGATTCCCCGAATTTAATCTGCTATTAAATTATTCATAATTGCAATTTTGACTTCTTACTGTCATTTTCATCTCACAAACCTTGTCATATTTTAGAAGGATTTATTCGCTTGATACATAAAAGATCCAGTTAGTAAACCTCGTTATTTCAGAGTTAGGCCATGAATAGGTAAAGTCTAGGTAGCAAGTGAGACTTATTTGAAGGAGCAGCGGATTATCTAACGACGTTGGAAGACTTTTATCCATACGCAATCTGTGTTTCATGCAAAACAGAAAGGTAGAATGTAAGTAGAGTAAGTACCAATCTGCACACGGTAAAAGATGGAAGCTTCTTCATCAATAACGCCGTGAGGAGCATCAACACTGCCAAGTCCCTTTAAAATACAGTGTCCCACGTAACTCGGAACCCACTTACTAGCACGCGACAGCTGTCTTCTGCCTTGTGACTAACTCACTTCCCGGTAATTCGCTCGCTGCTGCCGCCGAGTATTTTCGTTATATACAATTTCGCCCCTTTTCCTAAAGTAAAATAATCGAAGTGCTGGTGTCTTACTATTAACCAAAGGATGCTTAAAATTTGTCCAGAAGAAAGGGATCCAAAATTCGTGTTTCTCACTACAATAGCTAAGAAATTACTAAGTCTAATCGAAAGAGTACCTGGATTTCACCATGATCTTCCTCGTCTTCATATCATACTCTCATTTTCTTTTGTTTTATGCTTCCCCAGTCCTCAGGCTATACCATAACAACAACAACACAGTTTCATATCAACGTTTATACAGACCCAATCAAAAACATTGATTGAAAACATTACTTGCATTATTGCAACGCAGCTACTGCACATGAAAGTCTTCGTTGTTAGAAGTTCGAGCTAAGGTGACATAGAATGGAAACACGGCAACTTCACATTCACATTGGAAATTGGATTCTGAATTTTTTTTGGGGGGGGGGGGGGGGTGATTGGAGGGAGTCGCGAAGAAGAATTTGCTCCTGGGCACGTTCTCTACATGATAGCTGTACTACTACTACTACCATTGCCAGTTGAATCCTGCCCCGTGATAGACATACGACTATATAACGTCAGTGAATCTTTCAAACTAAACGACTATAGTTTACTGCAATGTCGCCTACATTTTAAGTCGATGTCCGAAAGGAAATAATGAGGCCTGGGAAGAACTTGGGACTCTGCATTTCAGTGTAGACTGCAGTCTTCATGACACGGCTATCAGGAAATATAAATTAATGGAAACACATTTTACTTTTCGGTTTATCTGTAAACTATTTCATAATCTAAACATATTAAATGATTCGGACATAAATGTAAGGTTTCTACTGAGACACGTTTGTGATTTCTCAACATATAAAACAATGATTCATATTTCTTTTTAACTTTGTTCATACAAAGTTTTATACCCACGCATTCATTAGTCTAACAGTTATCGTCATTAATCGAAAATCTTTACATATAAACAGCGTAGACGTCATACTGATGTTTTATATATTTAACCCATGTTCTTCACAGAATTTCAGGTTCAGCTTCACACCGACACAAACTAACAAACAAAATAACATTTTCATAAAATATATCGTTCTTAAATATGAGAAGGGGAGACAAGAGTTTCTGAATTTCAAGGTGCAAGAATTCCCAAAATATAGTTTTCATTTATTTTTTATGAATGAAATTTTCATTTATTGCTTTCATTCCAAAATATTTAAATGTAATATTTTCTTGGGGTCCATAGTGGCTGCGCGGTCTGAGGCGTGGGCCTTGTGCCGCTTGGTCGATGGGACCGTGGGTTCGAATCCCACTCAAGTCATGGATGTTTGTCCGCGTTTTTCTGTGTTGTGCTGTCCTGTGTACAGGTAGAGGCCTTGCGACGGGCCGATCCCTCGTCCAAGGAGTCCTACCGAATGTCTAATAGATCAAAGCCAACGAAAAGCTGGGACCCGCAGTGCTCAGGCACTTGAAGAGCGGGTCGTCCAAGTATCCCAGTAATATTTTCTAAGGTTTCATTATGTACCTTAATACAATGATTTGTCCTTGCAGTCAGCTGTCGAGGCACAAATAGCTTCTGTTCGTTCATTTCCAACCCCATCTTCCTTAGGCTCGATGCACACGAGCGAGAAAATGTCGCGCGAGCTCGCAGCGAACTCGCAGCGAGGAAACCCGTGACAGTGCACACGTAGCG
>NW_019059980.1:792735-803831 GCF_000696155.1 Zootermopsis nevadensis | reverse complement strand
AAATTTTAACATTTAAATTTTAAATTTTAACATCCAAATAAAGTTTTGTGTATTGACCTGAATTTTATTATATATTTTAAGGAATAGGAAGTATTGGACACACCCGTTGGTTAGTTCACGGCTGTTAAAAGGGGCGTTCGTGACAATGTTTATAGATTTAAGAGAAGATGAAAGTAAATTTCATAATTATTGTCGTATGAGTATAAAGTCAAAGCAGCAAAACTGGATGCATCCAACAAAAGTAAAGATTCTGCGATGAGGCTTGCAATACCTCTAGAAATGCTGGTTGTGACTCTGAGCAGTTGCGAGGGTTGCGAAGCACGTGTGCACTGCCCAATGCTTTCACACAGTCTGCTGCTTCGCGGCGATCGGCGAACTCGCGGCGTCACCGCCATAGTGTGCATTGCTCCATTGCTTCACATGTACTGCTAAAACGCGCGAGAAAATGACGCGGCGAGCTCGCGAAAATAACTCGCTCGTGTGCATCGAGCCTTACTGACAAAAGAGTATTACATAGTAAAGAATAGTGTTTAACTCTTACTACTAAGGATTCATAAGAAGACATCACACACTTTCAGCTGCCTGAAATAAAATAAGAATCTGTCTAACGTTTCTATTAGGTTGCATGAAGACAAACTTGACCTTCTTCTATATTTAAACCTATCAAATAATTAGTAATGCCTAGGTGTGAATAAAATAATAAAACTAGTAAGATATACGTAGGAATATGAGAGAGAAGGAGATGTTTCTACTTACAAGAATAAAGTATGCGTAGCAAAGTAATAGCAAGATGGGGAAACGAATTATAATAGACTGTGGTCCGCCAAAACAAAGTGTTAGATGGACAGAGTCGTCTGTATAGAGGACTCAACTACAGAAGTAAATACCAGTATGTAGAAGCTACAAAAAACTGTAAAGATTCCGGCGAAACGTTCAGAGTGGACAGATCACGTTTCGAATGCAGAGCGGATACCGATGACAAACAACCGTGTGTTCTGCCCCCCACAATCTTCTTCCTGCTGTAAGTCAACATTTTGGAGGACATTTTTCATTACCAGGATAAACTACGGAGGAATACAGCGGAAACTACTCGTCTGGCACACGGTTGTGTAAGGTCATCTGGCGCAATAAATTCTTTTTATAAATTGTCTCCAGTTGTTCATAACAGTTTGCACTGTCCAGAGGAAGACGTCTTGGTTAAAGAGAGACGTTCTATATGACGAGAGCCACAGTTGAAGGAAAAGTTGTCTTATAAGCTTGTTAGAAAAAATACTTCCTTTTTTAAGTTTTAGCGGGAGAAAAATCGCTATCCTAAGATGTCTCCAAGTTTTCTGGACACGTTCCATGTCTGTCCTTTGTTCTTATTTATTCTGTCTGTGATAGCCCATTTCAAATAAACACTAACTTTCACCAACGAAATTTTAACGCACAGTTAAGAATACGAATGAACTTATCGGAAATACGGACTAATAAATACCATGCAGAGGAATATGGAATACATATTAAGCAGAATAAACTTTCGTGTAAAGTGTTAAAATATGAAATGCGTATAATATAAATATACAATGGAATTCTATCAATATTTCTATTTAATCCCACTGGATTGCCTAAACCGCCAATCTCAATGTCCTAATAACCATTTCAATGCCGAAATTCACGTCATTTTAAGAAATAAAGTAGATTTCGAAAGGGGATAAAGCTCCACGCATTCTAGATTTCGACACTATGCTTTAGCCACATTATTTCTGGGCATAAAGCAGCCTTATGCTATTGGACAGGATACCGGGTGAATGTCAAACTAGTAGTCCAAACATAGCCTGTCACTTTATTAAGACTTACTGTGGCTTGAAGGTAAAACCTTCATGAATTTCAGGTGTCACTAGTAGATAGACAGACGTCCTCTGCTTCAGGATCCGGTCGATTTACTCTTAGAGAAAATAACCCGAGAGGTAGAAAGGTGACGGGAAGGATTGTATTTGTATGTGATGACGAAGAGAAATTCTTTAGTAAAATTTCAGGTTCTTCTGGGATGTTGCGTCGTTTAGTCTAGTATATTATCGACGTTTCAGAGACGCTTACTGCCTCCATAATCAAGGGGATAACCTCTGATGATGAAAGCAGCAAATAACTCTGAAACGTCGGTAAGCTTCTACGGCGCAACATCCCACAAGACAGCGATTTTCATAAATGTTTCTTATCTACCGAGAATCGAATATAACTGAAATACAGTCACAGAGAAAATAGTTAAACAGGTATCGAAATCTTAGTTCCATAAACCAATTTTTCCAGCGTCAAAGTTATAATTATTTATGCTTCACGCTTTTAAAGGAGAAGTTAGTCAATCAACATACGTAAACAAGGAGTTGACTAACTGTTATTAAATACTGCAAACATATTTTCTGGCTTCGCCTTATAGAAAGACTTCGCATAAGACCGTAAAGGGTGACGTTGAGAGGGGGGTAATTCTGTGAAACATAAACACTAGCGTAATGGAAGTTTGTTTATGCCCTCAAAGAAGATTTATACCGCGCCACACACAAATAGATGGGGTAATAAAATATAGCTCCTACTTTCAATAACGGAGACAGATCTGTAAAACGGTATGATGCCTGGGGACAGAATACATCACAGAGAATATGACATTTGCGTATCAGCGACAGGGCTTGAGGTTCAGCCATTACTCTTCAAATCGCATCCACTGCTTTATCTGCACGATAAACCAGACATCTGAGGGATGTTAATTTTACATTCTTTATTATCTGCAAAGATTCAATGTTTAACTGTTGATAATGATTAGCGAAGTCTCTGGTATTCCAAAATACTTTTATTAATGTTCAGGTACCCCATAACATTAATCTGAGCGACGAACAGTTTCTCAAGGACTCCATTCCATGGAGTCAGTTAATTTAAGTTGGGGCTGTGCCGTGGGGGCACATAAGGGTCACATTCTAACCTCAGTATTAGACGGAAGCGATTACTCAGCTTGTAGCAGCGGGACATTTTAACTCTAGAAAAGAACCCACGTAATCCACTAGATGGAAAACTGTGTGGTCCCCGAGACAGTCTGGACGTGGTGACCAAAATTCTGTCTCTGTCGGAAATCGACCGCCCGACGTCGAACCAGATACTGAAATGGATATTCTTGATTACTTTACGAATTGAACTCAAATCATAAGAATCTTCTTTTTTATTCTACAATAACTTCATTGTTCCGAAAATACGTATATTTTTGGCTATGTGATAAGGAACGTATTGGGAAAATTTGTGTTTGAAAGAAATGCAGAAACAAGAAAGGAAATACTAAGAATAAGGGAATAAAAATGTATAAAAGAAACAAACAAAGAAAAACATTCTTCTTTTATTTTTTCTCTCTCGTTATAAAGACAGTAATACGTAAATAAAAAGAAAGCAAAATAAATAAACAAAAGAAGACAGGAAAATGAAAGATAGAGAAATAGAAAGAATGGCGAGGGAAAGAAATAAGAGAAATTCCTCTTCCCTCTCTTCTCCACCTTTCGTATTTCTGTTAACACAAAGGATTATAATCGCTTGTGAACCGTCATGTTCTAGAGAATTACGACGTGCAATGTCGCCTCTATTTGCACAACCTCACACATTTCTGACTGCTTCTTACGTTGTCTGGTCGCAAATCCCTTCCCATTCTGATCTGTCGTTTTCATTCAGAGAAACAACAGCCAACTGTCAGAGTGCAACCAGCCTAAAAACAAACTCAGACATCAAATACGTACCGTACTTACAAAATTTCACTCCCTATTCCTTGCTTTCAACTCTCAAAGATTCCGACAGTGGAAAAGCCGTGGATTCCACTTGGCCAAGCGTCTCTTTTTATTCCATGTGAAACTGCGAGAACCAAATGCTAGATGACGCGCAAGCAACAGGCAGTCACCCACGATGGAAATAAACGCACTTGACAAGGAAGCAGCAAATAAGCCTTGTAATCCTGGGATCCCGAGGTTCGATTCCCGGCGGTGCCCGAATTTATAACTTGTGTTGGGCAAGGCCGTGGTCTAGGCAACACGGAGTTTTCCTCCGGGGGCTTCCCCGGTTTCTCCGTGGCATCCCAACAATTACTCCATTCACACACAGAAGAAGGCAATGGCAAACCACTTCTGGATCATCTGCCAAGAACGTATATGAACAGGTCCCAGTCCGAGAAAAGGATGGAAGGATCCTGTTCATACTATGTCGCCAACCTCCTATAAAGGAGACGGCGTAATAAAGAAGAAGAAATATAAGTTATTAGGATCCTTCAATGCTGGGTTTATTTACAAAAACAGTCTTCTCTTAGTGTATTTCTACAGACAATTATGATTTCCACTGTTGAACAGCCACGGGCAATTAATTTTTCAACTGTACTGGATTTTCACAAACACAAAACGAAGATATTCTATATGAAAAGTCAGTGATTCCAAGAAAGACTTTCGGACGTAGCGTGGAAGCTGTTAAAACTTGCTGATTACATAGACAGAAAATATCAATGACAGGATATCACTCCTGTTTTTATTAAGGAGAACTTGGATTCGATTATTTGGCCTTTCTGTTCTTCAAAAACCCATAGAGGCAATGCTAGGATACTGCATTAAAACAGGCCACAGACGTTTGTATATGTAAAGTTCCTTCTAAGGGCTGAAGAAGGCTATGACTTGTCTCCCTGGCTCAGAATCGAAATCAAGATTTTTAAATAAAATACAAGAATGACAATCACCTGCCATAAATGCTAAGATTACTTTATGTAAGCTACAGTGACCATCAGTTATTAGACGCTGTTAAACATTAATGTACATTATATAAAACCAAGTTTTGTATTTGATTACTTTATTTTCGTAGAAGCAAAGACGTTTTCAGTAACGTTAGACAGCGAAATGTTCTAATTTACATGTGCTGCTACATCAGGCAGCTTTTAGAAGTAGGTTAAATGAAAATACTTTGTGCTTTCCTCGTGTGAAACGGGAAGTATAAAGTTAAATTCTTTCGTCTTGTATCTTATCCTCAGGCATTCTAATCACAGGATGGGAACTGTGCAGAAGGTCCAAAACTTTTATTCCTGGATTTAAAACTTGGCGCTTTTAAATGACACTAATGACGGTTCACTCATACGGGAAAAGTAACTTTTCGATTTTTTTTAGTGTTCTGTCTGACGACAGGTCCGTATGAACAGGATCCTTCCATCCTTTTTCTCGGACTGGGACCTGTTCATATACGTTCTTGGCAGATGATCCAGAAGTGGTTTGCCATTGCCTTCTTCTGTGTGTGTGAATGGAGTAATTGTTGGGATGCCACGGAGAAACCGGGGAAGCCCCCGGAGGAAAACTCCGTGTTGCCTAGACCACGGCCTTGCCCAACACAAGTTATAAATTCGGGCACCGCCGGGAATCGAACTCGAGACCCCAGGATTACAAGACCAGCGTTCTAACCGCTAGACCACCGTGGCTTAGGTTTAATATAGACTGCGGAAATCTTGAAGTAACGTAGTGCGTCTGAAATTTATAATTGTTGTCCTAGGATGGTAGGAGATGAAATAGGACACGAGAGAAACAACGGAAGAAGACAAAAAGAAGGAAGAAAGGGGATAAGGGATGAAGTTACGAGAGAAATCGTTCCCCGTTTAATTTCAAAAGGCCTTTTCCACTAGTAACTTATGTAAAGACGAGTGTTTACCTTTAGAAATTTCATCTGAAGTGGAGGAGTCTCAACATATGCAAACAGGACGCGTAAGTAATTAGTAGGCGACAGCATTTTTTTACCATCCATCACGTGGGTTGGAATTCACCCTTCAGTTCACTGAGCGTGTTTTTGTAAACCATCTCGTTCATCAATCACTTGAGGACACAACCATGATAGGCCACGCTTCTTCCCCACTTTGCCACTTTGAAACAGATTATGTAATAGCCTTATCCGCAAAACCTCACGGTTTTCTTCACAAGTAAAAAAAGATAGGTTTCAAAACTAGATAACTCCATCATCGTGCAGAAATTAAAGTAACGCTTAGAACATTTCACACTTTCTGGCTAAATTCAACATTCGGCGGGGTATATTAGTACGTTATAAGAAAATAATATTCTTCAGATGTCTCTATTTGAAAAATTCTTTATTGGCTACAAGAAATCAAGAATACACAGGAATACCATTATTTTTATGTTGTTGATGAATTGAATTGAATTAATTGTTTACTTAACGACGCAGTCAAATAGCTCAGACTGTTTAGCGTCGAATAATAGGGTGGTTAACAAACAATGAGTTGGAAGTGTTATGGAGGGAAGTGGTCGTGGTAGTTTAAGGGAACTGCACGGACAATTCCTCGAAGGAACAAAGAAAAACCCCAGTGAGGAAAGTCGGACACCGAGCTTGGACTTAAATTCGGTATTTCCCGAATACGAAGCAGAATTACTAACCACTCAGTCACAATGTTGTTGTTATTACATCTATTCACCATTTCACGTGGTATTTACTTCTATGTACCCGAGACAAACTTTACCCCTGAGGTACACAGTGCAGCAGCTATTTCCGAAATACATTTTGTTTTTAATACTTTTGCATGTATTATATAGTTTTATTGTGAGGGATGACTTTATATTTTACGACAGCGTCTTTCGAATAATGTATGATGATAATCCTAGAATGGCGGTTTTCTGAAGTTCCCTGATGTCGTGTTCACCCGAGATGTTGGCCAAATATTTCCTGAGTGTCTTGGAGACAGTTCCAGCTGCTCTTATAATTATTGGGATTACTTTTGCTTTCACTTTCCACATTCGCTGTATTTCAATGAGAAGATCCTTGTATTTCAAGATCTTCTCCGCGTTCTTCTTAATCACATTTCTGTCAGTTGGTATTGCTATGTCAATTAAGAGGCAAGTTCCGATTCTGTTTCGGATTATAATATCATGTTTGTTATTTGGAATGGTTCTATCTGTTTTGTCTTCTTGTTATTATTATTTGCTGTTGTTAAAGTAAAGTGGGATCTATTCAAATTAGGGTTTGAAAGACATTGCGAATATAAAATCATGCAACTGGAGTACTAGCGAGGGAACTACAGCTTCTGGTATTAACTGATAATGTAATTTGTGATGGCTTGAGTTGGGTTTGTGCGCAAAGTGTAAATAATATCCGGTGAGAAAACTCTTTGTCATCTATTGTTTAAACAGGAGTTTCATGAATACATTTATTAAAGCGTAATGGAAGTGTTATATTACGAAGATACTGAAAATGAGCTGTTTCTATGCAGTTCACGCCTCGAATGAATAGGAAATCCAATATTCTGACTACTTCACGGCTTATAATATGTACTATGTTATGTATTTGCAAATTATTGAAACAGATTTATCTCCATGTGGTCACTTTCTGGGTGGGTTTGAGGATTAATAGTCATAATGCCCGTGTATGTACATCATTTTCTCTCCATAATTATGCCTGTCGTGAATAGCCAGAATCCAGGAACTGACAGATGTTTAGAGGATCAGTACTTCCAAAAGAAGATGACTGGCTTATGGGTTGTTTCAACATGTAGTCTGGTAGAAGTTTTCCGACGTTTCAGAGGTTCATGCTGCCTCCATCATCAGAACGAGCTCTGATGATGGATGCAGGACGTACCTCTGAAATGTCGGTAAACTTCTACCACACTCTGTGGCATCTTCATACTGTCAGATGTGAGAACCAATTAACTTCCATATTTCAGTAATTTAAAGTTTTATCAAAACTACCGCGTTCATAGAAGTCAGACACTAGACCATATACAGCATTAACTAAGCAAAATCAATAGTTCGCACCCTATTCCTCTAAAATAAATTGCAGTATTAATCTTCCATATATGCTTAAATCCCATGTGGTCTCCTTCATTCGTGACTTACAGTCAAACATTTCCATGTATTTCTCATTTTTACCACGTCCGATACTATTTCAACATGTCTTATCCTTCTGTAGTTCATACGACTAATATTCATAAAAGAATAAGAAACGAAGCTCCTTTTTATGTAATTTTCTCCAGACACCTGTTACTTCTTACTCGTAAGTCCAGATATTCATCTGCAGAGCTTTTTCAAGTCAGTTCCTAGCCTCGATTTTTGTCTCATTACACAGGGCGGGGTGTGACGCCCAGAGATCAGCCTCCATTACAATCCTGTAGCCAATTTGCATAGTGATGAATATCTAATGTCGTACACAAACATCTAACACTGTTACAGCTTTTCTCTGAAAACACACCACGTGAACAATGGAATATTCAGCAGCGGGTCACGTCTTGGGACTTGCAGAGAACAGCATTCCAAGTAAACGTCACAAATGGAAAGGAAACACAGCGTTTATACGCCAAACATATAGTTCGGATTTCCTCGCATTGGTAACACGCTACCAATTAGTGTTTCGATAGGAGATTTGCTTTTCTTACACATAGACACTGAATATGACTGCAATGAAGGAACATTAGCGTAAAGCAACACCTGTGCCTCAGAATATTGTCACAAAAACCACTGCGGAGTGTAGATTAAACTGCATGTGGAAACGAGATTAAAGTAACTAATTAAAGAGACAGTTCTAGAAAACTGGTGAAAATTAAAATTCCCTCTTAGGAAACTTAATTTTTTTGTGCATTATTCAACAACGCTATCAGCAGGTGAAGTTTGAGGTTCTGACGGCGGTGATTATAAATGTAGCATCTCTTCTGGGTTGTTGCCTCATGTACTCTGGTAGTAGAAATTCGACGCTTCTGAGCTTCTTGCTACAGTAATAACCTCTGCAGCAAGCAAAAGCCTCTTAAACGTCGGTAAACTTCTACCAGACTACATGACGCTACAACGTAGAATAAACCTATCTGGACGCTGACAGTAAAGTAAAGTTTGTCCCACTATACGCCATGCAGGCGTTTGGGGTGAGTGGAGGTATAGCTCCTCTCTTCCTTGACCTCGGCACTAGATGGGGGTGAGTGGTCAGCATCACGCCCCGGCCGGCTTTCCCCCCGGGAAAGGACCCCCGGTACCCATTGTAGAGGAGGCTGGGTGGGCCCCAGAGCCGGTCTGGACGCAGAGGCTAGAGGAAAAATCCTCTGCCCCCGTCGGGGATCGAACCCCGGTCGTCCAGCCCGTAGCTAGTCACTATACTGACTGAGCTATCCCGGCTCATGGACGCTGACAGTAGCTCACACTATATACAGTCGAATATTAAAATTATTAATACATTATATACTAGAAAGTACGTGGAAGGAAGTGTTAGTGGCCTGTAACGAAAGAAATTTCTTCAGAAAGAAGTTATTATATCTTACAGATATACAATATCATGCCTAAGAAATACTGTTAAAATGAGACAGTCGCTTAATGCAACTTTGCTCCTAATGTCACTACGGTTTTACGAAGATCTTAAGATAGAACTCTCTCGAAGATGGAATCGGAAATTGGAAAAAGCATCGATGGTGACAGAAAGGATCGATACTAGCCCTCACACCTCAAACACTTTTAGGAAATAAAGTTTCCAACTGGAGTCGGAGTAGAACGGTTGACCTAACATCGCGTAACTCCACGGACACAAAAGTTAGGTAAACTTCACATTACATCACCAACTTCTACATATTCGGCCTCAAAACTTTTATACATTTGCATTATATAGTACTCTTAGGTTGGTTATTCGTGTATTTTCTTCTTCAATACCAATACATTCAGAGTCCTCTGCATCTTTCAAGTGTGGTCGTCAGGTGTTGGAGAACCAAGAAAAAGGCAGTGCGCTCTACGACTGTCTTGCGGTCAGCCAACTGACTGACATTCCTCCTCTGACCTCTACACGGCATTCCACTTACAAAACCCGGCTTCGATTCAAAGCAGAAGTCGTGACAGGAAAAATGTGTACCAAGTCGAGACCAAAGTGACTAACCGTGTTATTGTACTGGAGTGTTCTGAATACTGCATTGCGCCCGGCTACTTCATTCCAGACGTCTAATATCGAAGCGTTAGTCTAAAACGCGGGACAGACTGCGGACTGTTTAAAAACTCAGTAGAGATGCTTATTCGATTACCCTACGAAGCTGCACTAATTGCTAAATTCTTGTCAAATGGCTATGTAATTCTTAAGTTATTTAAACGTCATTTAATATTCTAGCGGCAGCGAGTATAAAATTATGTTTTCTGGGTTGTTGAGCCGTGTCTAGCAGAAGTTCAGGGACGTTTCAGAGATGCTTGCTGCCTCCATCGTCTGGACAGCCTCTAGGTTGGATCGCCCCGTTTACTTTCAGCCAATTCAGACTTCTAGTGATTCCAACTGCGTCATACCAGCAATACGCAGTTGTTGGTAGCAGTCCATTACAAAGACGAATTAATTAGCACTTGTTAAATGATGCCGCGGCACAGACAAGGATTCCTTTTATTGTGAGAGTTCACAGCTACGGCAAATGCGACTCACAACTCAAAGCAAATGAACGCGCAAACGAGCAAACTAATAAGTTGAAGGGTTAATGATGTATCTTTCGTTGTTTATTTAACGATAATTCTGTGTGGCTTGTAGATTGAAACTATTATATTCTATTTCCCAACAGCTTTTCATAAACGAAATATGACTTCCACACAGAAGTGTGAAACAACCATCATATCAGTACAAATTAATACGAGTTAACATAACATCGTGAACATCCAACCATCGGAAGTAAACTTATTAGAGCAGATAAGTTAGGAGACGTACACATAACGTAACAATTCTAGAGCGTTCGTCATTATATAACTTTGGCGTATGAAAATGTTTATAATACGTCAGAAGCCTGGCAAATTTTCGTGAAAAACGCGCCTAAAAATAATTCCGTTACTTTAAACAGAGAAACTGTAACGATAGCACAGTAACGATTTCTGTAAGTCTTCGGGCACACACACACATCCAGAGTTTAACGTAAGATTCTAAAAGTGTTACCACTATATTTTACCCCAGTTAACCTGGAAATACTTAAATAAAAACACTGCTAATAAACGTGTTTGCACTATGTTCACTGTACGAGGTGCGATCGAAAGGTTTCCAGACTGCGCCTATAAAAACCCGTACACTTATCTCAGGTATTAAATTCATCCATCACCCTCGAAGTAGTTCCCCTGGGAGTGAACACAACGATCCCA
>NW_019059980.1:781033-792367 GCF_000696155.1 Zootermopsis nevadensis | reverse complement strand
AAATTTGATTTGTTCATGAAAATCCGCCATTCCGAAATCGCAGGAGGGTCGGTGTAATGCACTACCAAGACGCCCGTAACTAAGAAACAAATGCTAATTCGATGATGCCGGCTGGCACACTGATTCACTATGAATGTAGGCCGCACCCCCTAGCGGCAGAAGCTCGTACTACATCCGGTTCGCCCTCTATTGACACAGTCTTGAAACTTTCCGATCGCACCTCGTATATGTTCTTCGATCCAAGTGACAGATTATCTGTTATAATCCACTGGACGGGCAATTTACAAATGATGTTTGTCAGAATAAACTATGGAGATGTGAAAGTAGACAGAAACAAAAGAATTAAGCTTATTCCTTTCACGTGACCCAAGATCCGCTTTAGAGGATCTGCGGTATGGATGTGGGATGTCACTAATTGAGGTATCGTAATGTCTGGTGGATCAGTTGAGACTTTGATCTGTTCTTACCCTAGCGTAATTTCTGCACACCCCGCAAATTGGGCTCATTACCTCAGACACGGAGAGGCGAAGAAAATTTCACCTCCAGTTCTCTCCACCCCTCCGCGGCTCGTTTCAGATGAAGACGTGAACCGCAGCAGGAAGACGACGTGAAGGATGGCACAGGCGCAGAAATGAGGACCAGAAACAGTGACGGGAGTCAGGGAGGAAAATCGCATTGCAGTCAACATTTCACGCTGCCATACCAATTCCTACGTATGGGCTGTTTGCAGTTTCTCACTGCATCAAGTGAGTGAAACATGTAGAACGCACAGGGAAAACTTTTAAAGCATATAAGTGAGAGGAAGGATAATATTAAAGTGAAACTTAAATAAAGACGCTGCGAAGTTAAGAAATGAATGTAATGTCCAAAATCTTGATGATGAGATGTCGTTTCAGTAACAGCGATTTCTTAAATCTCTTAAGCCGACGATCCTCTTAATAATATATAAAAATCCAATCCGTACCGCAAAGAAAACAACCATTACGAAGATTAACTCGATGCTGTTTAGGGAAATAATCGCTGTTTACTCTAAAAATCATATGAAACCGATGATCCTCTTAATAATGTTTAAAAATCCAATCCGTACCGCAAAGAAAACAACCATTACGAAGATTAACTCGATGCTGTTTAAGGAAATAATCGATGTTTACTCTAAAAATCATATGAAGCCGCGGAATTATTGACTGTTAACATTCACTTCCCGCTTAGACATTAAACGGTCCTCACAAGTTTGGTAAACTATTCTGAATTTATCTACGAAAATTTGCACGATTATAATATAAAAATCAAAGCACGTACTCTGGCTGAAGTGTTATATTTTACTAAATTACATATAATGTAATTTATAAAGCGCGACCAAGTTTAGGCTTTGGCCTTTTGACCCTGCTACTGACGTACTGTGTATTCAACGCCTGAAAGGAGTAAACAACTAGCAAGCGGCAGGTGCAAATAGGTCATCTACAGTACATGCAAGAAAATTAAAGAGGATGATTCTTCTCAACTTGAAGAGATTATCACGAATAAAGGGAACAACATTACTGAATTAATTAATCTTCTAAATATTTATAAAACATCTGACTCACTACAAAACCTACATCACAAGAATACTGGCAGAAAATGGAAATTACATGGCTTTACCACTGGTAAAAGCTACATCAAACTGCAGACTTCTATCAACGAAGATGGGTCTAGATAGAAGCAGCAAATATAACCAGTTGATTTCCCCAGGGGAAATTCTCAACAAAAAAAAACTTGTCCATATGTTTAGTACAGTTACCATTTAGGTCTCCTGCAGATGGAATATCCTCTACTACAATCGAAACATCAATGACGTAGGGTGGATGAGAGAAGAAGGAAACTTTGGTGTTCTAGACAAAGCGTCGTCTAACTAATGAGACATGGTCACAGTCAGTTAAAGGGTCCCTTGTCGCATGTGTCAGACTGATGTTACACCGAGCAAAGATTCCTCTGTATTTCCAAAATCATCCGCATCCCCAAAACTGTGGTTTTAAGTCTGCTGAACAATCTTTGTACTGAAGGCTGTCTAACTCAGAACAGTGCAGACAGCCAGAAATAGCGATGTTCACATCAAGGGAGAAACGACCAAATAAATTAACCAAATCAGACTAACAAGTATCTGGAATCAATATATAAATTACAGCCTTTACCATGCTCGATTTTATCCAAGGAAAATTATATTGTTGAAAAGCCATAAATGGCTTTTTGAAAGATAATAAGAGTATTCTCGCCTTTACCATGCTCGATTTTATCCAAGAAAAATTATATTGTTGTAAAGCCATAAATAGCTTTTTGAAAGATAACAAGAGTATCTGTCTTACTTTAGTGGTTCAGTGTGGTACCTGATACGTCAGAAAACAGCGAAGCCGTTCATTTAAAATTCATCGTTAACCAACAGTTTATAAAATAGGATAATTAACTTAAATACGTACGAATTTATTTATAATATTAATTTTTTAATATTTCGAAGTGGTTTAAACAGGCCGATACTAATTAATTAATTGTTTTTAATCATTTTCAGTCATCAATGAGATGTCTGCCACAGCTTTTGATTGATTAATCTTTCAGAATTAAGTTTAATTTCCGTTGTTGCGATTCGCATTCATCATTCCTCCAAGCGTTCATCAGCTAAGACGCGGTGTACTTCCTGCTCTGACGTTCTTCATTAACCTGAAAGTTGCTCACAGCGGTAGTTACCGCGGGATCCTGACGACATTAACTAAGCGTGTGTTCTGATACCAGGCAACCATTTTACATCATACGGAATACCACATTATTGTAAAAATGCAAACGGGCCGATAATAAAACACGACGGCCACACACGGCCTGCCGGTTGCGGTTTGAGAAACCCTGGTACACGCTATTTAGTGCGATTAGCTTCGCAACAGTAGGTTAGAACTTGGAATAATAGATTCGTAACGGCAGCAACCGAACATGAAATCTACTGAGGCATAAAAATACAAAACCACACATGAAAACATTTAATCCGCTGGACAAAAGCATTTCCGCTTCTGTTAATTCATCGTTTCGTAAAAAACAATTCTTAGTAAAACAATTAATTTATTTTAAATTATCAATTGCGATAAAAAACAAATATTTTAATATAATCCACACTTACGGAGACATACTTTAACACCTAAAAATTACTAAGTTACTGGAATTCTAAAACAAAAGACATCAGAGTCTCAGTGAAACCACATTTATTTATTTTTTCTCTTAGCAAAATGGTGTACAATCCTGTCTATAAATGAATGTATCAGACAATCTTGGATGGGGAATGGGTCCATCGCAAAACTCTGTATATTTCAAGAAAACACGGAAGACTGTCATGCATCCATATCAGAAGCAGGATTCGAATACGCGTCCCTCGGGGACGAGCATCGGCCTGTTCGGTTATCGCAATCAACAGAAAACTCTTCTCACATAAAATGAATATTAATACCTCACATGACCAAAGCTTATGATATATAACGACGGTTACACCAAGGGAGTTAGTTGGGTACATGTAACCTCTATTACGAAAATATCGACTATCTGTAAATGCCATCCAACTCTACTCTAGTAAAATATATGACTTTCAGTTATTTTAGCGGGGAAAGTACGATGGAGTCAACATACCAGATTTTCCACATGTTAAATGTACACACAACAAATGCTCACTAAACTTATTTAAAACATCGCGTGTACATTCAGTCAGTTTTTCGACAACGCGATCGTGCCACTGGAAAGATACATCTACTCGGCTTTCAGTTAGAAATAAACAATTTTTAGAAGTGAAATAAATGACAGTAACAACAATACGCGACAAAGACTTAGTTACGAGATAAGGGAGGAAATTAAATATAATTTTCTTCATATTCATAAAGTCTCGTGTTAAAATAAGTTCTTGTACTTACCGCCACAGATGATAACGAACGTCAGGAGTAGAATTTGTACAGGCCTCATTTTGACAAATGGCAGAGCCCTGAAACAAAAGTAAACGTCAGTTTTATAGCCAGGCAGATAAATTACAAAAACGTTACTAGATTCAGAAGTCTGCAAATAGCCTGAGGTGTGAGCACAGAGAGAGAGGGAGCATTTTAAACGTCATAATTTGTCCAAATATTCAAATGAGTTGCGTTTCAAGTTGCCTTAATCATTAACACAATATATCACGAACCTTCAATTCAATAAGGAATATTAACAGGTGATAATTGCACTGTATTTATTCAATTTTGCAATAGATGAGGTCCAAATAATCACAAAACTGCGTGTTTCAAGGCCAGGGAAGGACTTGACCCCTCCTACAGCGCGGCTCCAAGTCACCAGAACAGCGTTGTTAACTGCGGGTTCTGAGCAGTCTTCACTCGCCCTGGATTCAATGTTCGTGTTACATCAATGTACGATTTTTCTTTAACCTTGAAGCATGGAATTCTGTGACGGCTACTGAGGAACCCGCCTACACGTCCACACGGCGTCACAACCCATAAAGCCATGTATAGACACAGCGACCTCCAGTAGTAGGATTTCTTCATGAATGAACATTCCAAAAGAATCAAGTAAACGTAGACTGCCCTTGATACAGTTTCATTTTATTACCAAGCCCTGGAGCGAAAGAGCCAATGTTAATGCAGAACTTCTACGCTGCATTAACTTACTTCGTTCCGCTTAATGTTGGCTGTTACTCTGAAAGGAAATATCTTAAAGTACGCGTCAAGATATTCATCTGTCTTTTTAGGTCTTCGTTTAGAGTCAAAGTCACAATCAAGAACGAACAAGATACATAGCAAAACGGAACAAAATTGTTCTAGAAAATAGCAAAACTTTAATATAACCCTGTAACACAGAAGTTTACATTATATGAAACGTGGTCACTGATTCTTGACGTAGCCTTCTTAGTAAAACAATTAATTTATTTTAAATTATCAATTGCGATAAAAAACAAATATTTTAATATAATCCACACTTACGGAGACATACTTTAACACCTAAAAATTACTAAGTTACTGGAATTCTAAAACAAAAGACATCAGAGTCTCAGTGAAACCACATTTATTTATTTTTTCTCTTAGCAAAATGGTGTACAATCCTGTCTATAAATTAATGTATCAGACAATCTTGGATGGGGAATGGGTCCATCGCAAAACTCTGTATATTTCAAGAAAACACGGAAGACTGTCATGCATCCATATCAGAAGCAGGATTCGAATACGCGTCCCTCGGGGACGAGCATCGGCCTGTTCGGTTATCGCAATCAACAGAAAACTCTTCTCACATAAAATGAATATTAATACCTCACATGACCAAAGCTTATGATATATAACGACGGTTACACCAAGGGAGTTAGTTGGGTACATGTAACCTCTATTACGAAAATATCGACTATCTGTAAATGCCATCCAACTCTACTCTAGTAAAATATATGACTTTCAGTTATTTTAGCGGGGAAAGTACGATGGAGTCAACATACCAGATTTTCCACATGTTAAATGTACACACAACAAATGCTCACTAAACTTATTTAAAACATCGCGTGTACATTCAGTCAGTTTTTCGACAACGCGATCGTGCCACTGGAAAGATACATCTACTCGGCTTTCAGTTAGAAATAAACAATTTTTAGAAGTGAAATAAATGACAGTAACAACAATACGCGACAAAGACTTAGTTACGAGATAAGGGAGGAAATTAAATATAATTTTCTTCATATTCATAAAGTCTCGTGTTAAAATAAGTTCTTGTACTTACCGCCACAGATGATAACGAACGTCAGGAGTAGAATTTGTACAGGCCTCATTTTGACAAATGGCAGAGCCCTGAAACAAAAGTAAACGTCAGTTTTATAGCCAGGCAGATAAATTACAAAAACGTTACTAGATTCAGAAGTCTGCAAATAGCCTGAGGTGTGAGCACAGAGAGAGAGGGAGCATTTTAAACGTCATAATTTGTCCAAATATTCAAATGAGTTGCGTTTCAAGTTGCCTTAATCATTAACACAATATATCACGAACCTTCAATTCAATAAGGAATATTAACAGGTGATAATTGCACTGTATTTATTCAATTTTGCAATAGATGAGGTCCAAATAATCACAAAACTGCGTGTTTCAAGGCCAGGGAAGGACTTGACCCCTCCTACAGCGCGGCTCCAAGTCACCAGAACAGCGTTGTTAACTGCGGGATCTGAGCAGTCTTCACTCGCCCTGGATTCAATGTTCGTGTTACATCAATGTACGATTTTTCTTTAACCTCGAAGCATGGAATTCTGTGACGGCTACTGAGGAACCCGCCTACACGTCCACACGGCGTCACAACCCATAAAGCCATGTATAGACACAGCGACCTCCAGTAGTAGGATTTCTTCATGAATGAACATTCCAAAAGAATCAAGTAAACGTAGACTGCCCTTGATACAGTTTCATTTTATTACCAAGCCCTGGAGCGAAAGAGCCAATGTTAATGCAGAACTTCTACGCTGCATTAACTTACTTCGTTCCTCTTAATGTTGGCTGTTACTCTGAAAGGAAATATCTTAAAGTACGCGTCAAGATATTCATCTGTCTTTTTAGGTCTTCGTTTAGAGTCAAAGTCACAACCAAGAACGAACAAGATACCTAGCAAAACGGAACAAAATTGTTCTAGAAAATAGCAAAACTTTAATATAACCCTGTAACACAGAAGTTTACATTATATGAAACGTGGTCACTGATTCTTGACGTAGCCTATGCCATACTATAGTATCTAACTCTGATAGAACAATACAGATAAAGGACTCTGGAGAAAGAAGTTTTGAGGATCATATCTGCATTTAAGAGAGGGAAAGATTGTGTAAAAGGATCTGGAGAAATTTAAATTGTTACTGTGATGAAATTCTAGAAATGTGTACATTTCATATCCACCCCCCCCCCCCCCCCCCCCTCAAGCTTATAACAGGAGCATGACTGTCCTAGGTTCGAGTTCCCGTGAAGAGATTGGGTTTAGGAATACTAATTTGTTACTACAATACTAACTGATATATATATCGAATGATCACGGTTTATAACCTATAACCCCGTATTTTCCCCGCCAAAAAAAAGTTTTTGATTCTCTTCTTATTTCGTGCTTTGTTACCGAGCTACACGCACCATCTTCATCGGGACTCCAGCCCAAATTGATTTTCGGTATTATTGTCCTTTGCCCTCTAAACAACTTTGTTCTTCGCCTCGTTCTTATATCTTACATAGTTTTCGAGTTACAAACACTGTCCTCACCGGGACTCAAACTCAGAACACTTTCTCTGAGTTTTAACTTTCCTGTGTTCTCTTTCTGGTCTCAAGGAATAAACACGCCAAGTTTGAAGCTACAAGTGAACATACATGCCTACAGTTTTATTTTTAGATATAAGATAACGCGGAGCTTTGTAATTTGTACTTTTAAAATAATGAAATAAAAAATAAAATAAATTGGACGGTACACGTAGCACTCACAGGGGCAATAAGAAATTCATGCAAAGAGTTAGTTATCAAACCTTAATTGAAGAGACCATTAGGGTGAAGTAGATATAGATAGAAGAATAATATTAAAAATATATTAAAGAAATACGATGCGAGGGTATGGGGTGGATTCCACTGGTACAGGATAGAATCTAACAGTTGCCTTCGTAAACAGAGTCACGTATATTAGAATTCCACACAACCAGAAAATTTCTTGACCAGGTATGCAACTACAAACTTTCAACGAAGGCCTTGAATACTGAGTACCAACTAGAGGGGTCTTAGATTACCTTCATCCAAGGGATAGAACATATTTTCACCTGATGACGTAAGCATAACCATCTTCCGAGACGTTGTGTTTCTGCAATAATTGTCGAAGGTAAATGTTCAAGAACATACATCAGTACTTGTTCAAGAATAGGCCTAACTGAAGTAAACGAACAATAGAAATAACTTCCTGCATGACCAGTCGCGTAAAGTCCGGAGTAGGAGAAGCGCCCGAAACGTCGTTTATATTAAATATACCTGACACAGAGTAGGGATTACGAAACATACATGCATTGTAATGAATCAGCCGTTATCAAAAATCTCTAGAGTCAGATGAATGGTGTAATGGAGGCCGTAATTGTACGAATAGGATACGCTGTACTGATCAATTGCCTTAAGAAACAGTTTAAGCCCGCCTATAAATCTTAGGACATTCATCTTCCTGCCTCGGTCCCTGACCAGGTGGGCCGATAGCGCTGACCACCGCGCACTGTATTTGTCAACGTCAGTCCTTACCAACCGCATGTGCCCGCTGTCAGTACCATCTGGACGCAAATCTCACACGCACCGGCTGTATCAGATCATTCGCCGATATTGGCATGAGCGGACAGATCCGGTGTCTTCCTGCCCGTGTATGGGGTTCACAATCTACAATCAGCACAAGTAGTCAAGAGAATAAAGAACTGCCCAAATAAAGCAACGCGATCAGTCACTGAATCGCAATGTTATCAACACGAACAGGCCTCGGACATTGCCACTACGAGTCACAGACTGGCATCTGCAGTATTTTTCCTCACTCTATCTTGGTGTGTTTCTTTACACCCTTCTACTTAATATCTCTCTTTCTTCCTTCCTAATTTTTGTTTGTGTGTTATGTTTCCCCCCTTCCCCTTATTTTAGTGTATTAATTTAAGTAATGTGGAAGTCGATAGGAAATTTTATCTCCTTGTAATATCTCTTTCATACTTTACCTTCTTTCTTGCATTCTGTCTTAATTTTTTCCTCACTTCATTTCCTCGTTGTCTTTCTACGTTTCTTTCTTATTTTCTCTATGTACACATCTATTTCCTCTTTGTCTTTCTTCCAATTACCCAAGAACTAATCTCAGTTAATTCTATAAAGAATTCCCAAACACACGTAACGGAACACAGCTAAAATTCAATTGCCTTCCGTGATATTAAGTTTGCAGGCATCCCTTACCTTATGAACAATAATTACAGTTGCCTTCTGATCTTGTATTTTAGTTTAAAACAAGTGCTTCCTTTTTTGGACAGAGAAATAACCTTTAATTTCGAGCTTAGCGCTAAAATTCTTCACGTAATTCGGTTATTACAGGATTCAATACACGAATTCCATCATTAAAAGTTGCCAGAAAATTGTCTCAACTCGCACTTCATCAGTAAGAACGAAGACGAGAGAGAGACAGAAAATTTTCAGTCATTAAATTTTGATAAAGTTTAAATATTGCTACTGCTGACCTTAAAACTTTAAGATACTAAGAATCCTGTCATACTTATGCTTTAATAATTTCACATGGATTGTGTTGTTCTGGTTTGTCTTGTACTACAAACCTTTGTCTATGGCGTGGGTAACGAAAAGAGACCTGGTTAATATCCCCACAGTGAGGTAGTCCTATATAATAATCGGAGTCGATTTCAATTCACCAATTTAGTTTCAGATTAAAAGAGAAGCATTTTCAAATAATAATAACCAAATTAACTAAACTCAGGATCCAAACTACATACAAAAATGTACATAATTCACACTTTCAATTTTTCATGAGCAACAGACAGTATGTCGTTTGGATGTTACGTAAAACTGAAATAGATACAGCCCACTGAATTTAAGTAATCTCTTCAGGTATGACTTTCCTTTGAACATTACATTCCTACTAATCAGTTACAGCTACTGATTTGTACGTCCCATCGGAGAGAAGCATTTGTATTTGCAGGAACTAGCAACGATATTTCACCTGCACAATGCCATGTTTGTGACCTCAAAAGCAGACAGTACCGTAGTTTAAATCTTCACTGCCAGGCTTGTCACCTGGAATAATTACCATTCACGGTTCATTACTCAACAGGCGTATGATGGAAACACGTATCACCCAGCGTTCTGTGCCAGGTTACAGCTTAGTTCACATAGCCACAAACGGTGAAGTGCTGTAAAGCAACGGTCCATTTTTCTGTTTTGAAGAATTAAATATTATAAGTTATAATATGATTAGAACTATCTGATAGACCTACTCTTTCGGTCTGTCCTTCCTCGACTAACTAACTAACCAACTAGATGGCTTAGGGAAACCGAAGGTTCATCACCGAATTAACCAAAGACTCCCTGTCCTGGGCCAACAAAATACCCCTCTACTGCCCTATATAAATCCCTCCACTTCTAACAACGCTACTTCAGCCATGAAGATGGAGACAGTATGTTTCTCCGAAATGTTGGCATTTATTGAAGAGTCTACACGGCGCCAAAACCCAGAAGAACGCAATTAACGCGTTACAAGACTTGATCTTTTAAGCTTCGATATTAAAGTAAATGAAATAAACTTAAAATGTCACATTAAATTTGGCTAGGTCACTTAAATGATCTCTGGCTATAAGGGATGACTTTATACATGACCACAATAACTACTATGTGAGACTATAACTGTTAAAACATTCATTTTATTATTACTGCTATTTGATGTCATGGTGCCACGATTTATATGGTCTCACTATATGAAAACAGCGTCACATAGGACTCTATGTTACCATCATTAATGTATAGAAATAAAATTACGTTTCAAATGATTGTAAGATATGTTATTACATGCAAGATAATTATAGCGCATGGTTAACTGTTAGTAAGACATTTCATCATAAGTCCATTGTAAACGTAAGGACGTACGGATAGCCTACCTTCGAGAGTATACGGTGTGCAAAATTCGGGCAAGTTTAATTCCGAGTTTGACATAATGAAGTAGTATAGCTAAAGCATCTACCTTTTTATAGTCACTGATTGCAGTCGTAAAAGACGTAAACCTTCATACCGTTTGGTTAATTTCACAACACCAACTGATTCTAAAGCCGGCTACACACGTACAGGTATACCTGTACGTGTGTAGCCGGCTTTAGACGCAGAGCCCTTAATAAGTTAGAATTCACAACAGCCCGCTACTGGTCTTTATCTTGGGTAAGATGAACTCAGTTAAATATCACATCCTATTTTTAAGATACATTTGAAAAATCCCCGAGTTTACATCTACACCTATTAATAAATGTAACATAAATCTGTCTTTAGAGATAACACAATTGTACAGACAGACATTTTGACATGACTCTATCATTATTCGTCCATTTCGTGCACTCGGTACAAACAAAGTCTAATAATCTACGATAAAAGCAACCGCATATGAAATAACGAATAGGATACACGGACCCCAGAGTACACAGCAAACATCGGGTACTGGCGTTTTAAATGATGACGGTATTACTACGCCCCTATCCACTACATTACGCACAGAAGGGGTTTAGATTGATCACCTGCAACTTCAGACAACATAACAATTGAACTTAATGAAGACAGAAAGCCCCTGTCAATGGCAGGAAAGCAT
>NW_019059980.1:737121-781003 GCF_000696155.1 Zootermopsis nevadensis | reverse complement strand
CTTCGACGACAAATAAAGCAATCACATATAATTTAAGCACACGTGAAAAGCTGCCAGATTATCCACTAATCCATCTACTCTTCTTGTATCCTTTATAACCTTTTTAAAAGGAACACGACAAGAACAAGCCGGAGACATCGTGTTCTGGCTTACTAACTACACCCCTCCATCGTCTTGATTGGAAGCAGCTTTTCAACACCAGTATGAAAGCACAGAGCAGAACGCAGACAGGGAAGATTTCTCTTCTGTCCTAAGATAAAACGGACACGGCACACATATGGAGTAAAAGGACTTAAAAGAAATTTTTTGAAGAAAAAAAATTGAGTTGCTGATTGGAAAGGAAAGTGGGGAGCCATGGTAAACCATCTCCGGTGTAGTGGTGGTAATGGTGGCATCCATCCATCGATCTATCGGGATTAAGAAGTGGAGAGGATATTCTTTATACCCATGTGCTTCTGCTGAATGGACGGTGAGTGCCGACGACGGAGGGCGGAGTAAATTACTGTGTGCTGCCAACTTCCACCCCCGCGCCCAATTTTCCTGACAAATTGACAAGTATATGGATGAACGAAACCGTCATAGACTCTCTCCAAACCTTGTTTCCACTCGAAGTAGTAATGCATGTAACTCAGCGATCGATTAATCGAACAAAACGCATACTCTTCCATTTCAAAAACTCGATATACGTTTGTCTCCGAGTTTATTTAATAAATAGTGACGAAATTCTTGGGGGAATAAAAACCTGAATATAATTTTAAAAACATAGTTAAGTGTAAAACAAATTCAAATACATTACATTCCACAGATGACCGGATTATAATCCAGAAGACAAGATTAATTACACAGAGCTCTATATTTAATAAATTAGTAATAGCATGTAAATCATAAAATCTAAAATTATCATCACAGAAAATCAAGTCAGTGACATTGAACAAAAAATCTAAAATAATAATAATTGATTATTGCATTTCGAAACAATTTAATAATTTTTAAGTGACAGAACTAAGATATGTATTTTAAGATTAAAGAAACAAGTTCACAGATTTCAAAATATTATCTATGGAGCATTATAAGAAGAAGTTTAATAGGATAACTAAGAAATACACGGAACAGAGCTCTCGAAAGCGTAACTACGTCACGCTAATCAAGAATTTCCAGACCTTTTATACCGAGGCCGTGAGTAATATTTCTGCTTGATATACAAATTCGTTGATGCATTCCACATCTGTCCGTCATCTCCACCATGCACTATACTCGTATATTACAAGTCAATTTCTAACTAGATAATAGGCGTACCGCTTCTGTATGAAGCATTGATATATGTAAATATCAAATTTCACCCGCAAAAAAAGCAAGAGACATTTGAATCACGACCTATCTATATTAATACATGGATAATACAGGATGACTTAACTGTCACCATTTTTCTTCGTATAACACTAATCCCTCATAAACTGGGAAAAAAACGTAATGTCGGCTACAAATTATACACAATACCAACGTTCACAAAAGTCTGTCATAGGGGCTTATCCTATGCCTCATGAATCCAGTCCCATTACTTCAAAATGCATCTTAATAGTATCCTCCCACCTATACCTACGTATTTCAAGTGGTTTCCAGACTAAAATTTTGTATGCATTTCTTATCTCTCCCATGCGTTCTTACATGTCTCGCGAATCTCATCTTGGTTCGATTATTATAATGTATATTAAATGCAGCTTGAAAAGAAGTGACTTCCGGAGGTCGTCATATAAATGGGAAAGATCATTAGCACTTATCTGTACTAATTCCAAATTAATTCGTAAAGTTTGGATATATTTTTCTTTCCCCTACTTTCCCAGAAGCGTGAATTTCACTGAAACACTTTTCAATATGACATCAGTACTCAAGCAGATATTGAGCTGGCGTAACTCAGTCAGTATAGTAATTGGCTACGGACTGAGAGACCGGGATTCGATCCCCTACGGGGTCAGAGGATTTTTTTTTTTTACCTCTAGGCTCTGCGTCCAGACCGGCTCTGGGGCCCACCCAGCCTCCTGTCCAATGGGTACCGGGATCCTTTCCCGGGGGCAAAGCACGGCCGGGGCGTGATGCTGACCACTCACCCCCATCTAGTGCCGAGGTCAAGAAAGAGAGGAGCTATATAACCTCTCCCCCCATGCGTCTACATAGCGTATAGTGGGACAGCTTTACTTTTAACTTTTTACTCAAGCAGATATTTGACGTGCATCTGAAACTTGAAATTTATTAAAAAGTTAAATTTCGGGCTGTGTGTACAATTTTAGAACCGAGTCTTACCACATAAAACACCGAAAAGAGTCGGACACATCTCGCGGGCGGCGAGTTTAAAAAACTCGACCCTTTGCAACCGGAACAAGTGTTACAACTAAAGAACCCAACAACCAACCACACAGCCCAAACACAGAAGTCCATTAAGAAACACTGGCAAAATATAAAATCAGCAGAGTAACGCAACGCGTTCCATTTTCCATTCTGCTATTCGTATGGCTTCATTAGCCCTTTCAGTTTGCGATTACCATCACTAAAATGTTCACCCTCGGCCCATCCCCTTCCTCATTTTACAAAGGGTAAAGGCTGAAATGCGAATAATAAAAGCGTGCTCTGGTGTGCACTTCAGTTGGAAGAAGCTGCGAAAGAGATGAGAATGTTGGGTTGGAGAGGGGGGGGGGAGGTGATCAAATCGCGTCGAAAGCCCATCGTTACGACATGGGATCGTGAATGGTGACTACGTTCCAATAAAATACCACCCCCAGCACGATTACTTGATGAGAATATGGCAGGCATTTCTTCATCACCTCGTCTTCAGCTCTGCCAGTCGGAGGTTCTTCATTTGATGGTAGTTCATTTGTATCTCAAACATGGCGCGACGTGGTGTCATTATAGCATAAAAAGATGGCGACAGCCCTATATAATTTGAATAAAATCGATGTCCTCGTGTACAGTGGTGATATTTAGGGGCTTTGCTGGCGGCGCGGATCGACCTTTCCACTACGAGTAATCACTGCGTCGCTTGCCGTGATATTAGTCCTGACGGCACAACCGCCAAATATTTTCACTGTCTTTCATCGAGACAGACAATCTCACAACAGAATCAACAATTTCCATCACGAAAGTCCGCCATGGGAAACGTTATTGGACTAGCTACACTAATCTCTCGACCAATAAAGTTAACGTCCTATACAAGCACAGAAGTGACACGTCCGATTTCGTAAGCAGAAAATAACAATAAACAGCAAAACGTATTTCGAAAAGCTACAAAATTACGCCTTTTACACAGCTTGAAGTAGCTATCCACTCATGTGAGTACTCCATAACGCATTTCAAGGTCATAGGTCATTCCCCACCGTCTCGCTTCTTACGACCACATCCATTCCACTGCAACCTCCTTGCATTCTACTTTGGCCTGGAATTCGGGGAGTAGATTCTGGGGCAGTGCTGGAAGAACAAGCGAGTCATGGTGGTACGTCGCACAAGATGTTAGAAAAAGTAGATGAAACGAGCGTTATAAACTCTTATCCGTCTTAGAAACAGGATAAAACTGTTAGGCCAGAGAACCGTAGGTCAAACATTGCTCATTCAGACTAAATATTATGACGAAGGATTCTATTGCATGAAATGATAACAAAGAAACAGGAAGAGAGAAAAAGTAAGAAATAATATAATAAAGAAAGGAAGAAAACCAAAGAAGAAAAGTAAGAATAACAAAGAAGGAAGAAATTGAAGAACGCAAGAGGAAGAAGTGAAGAAGATAAAGGAGGAAAGACTAACAAAAAAAATTAATAACTGCTTTCTAGTGTTTGACGGAGATTCATTGCTTTTGTTGATTCTCCTTTCCAGTGCCGGTGGCTTGTGAAAGTCTGTTGCGTTTCTATCGTTTCGGAGGAAAATACTGCTTCCATCATTAGGTCTTAATTGAGGAGCGCTGTGTGGTAAATAGGCGAGGGCGTGAAGAATGCCATTTATGGCCGTCTAGCACGTAGGTTAGAAACAAACTGAACTTCACCTTCACTCCCTTTACCTCTTCATGACGTGGTGCTTGAACACAATAATGTTAATCAACCCCACTACTAATCCTCGTTTCAATTAACGACGATTTATAAACTTCTTAAGCTATGCGGCGCCAAATGGCAACGGTGATTTATAAAGTGTTCATTAGAAAATATGTGGAATACATTCTTTGAACAGCAAATCTAACAACTTTTCTCTGAAGATTTTATAAACACGAAGCGTGTGATAAACAGAAAAAATATCTTCACTCGAGACTGCCGGCCCCCGTGCCAAGCAGCGAACACGGGATCTCTAAATATTAAGCAGTGCCAATCATTCAACTACGCTGCTTGGCGTCCCACAATAACATTACAAAACAACTCACCCATCAGAGAAAACAGATACATTTCAACAAAAACAAATGAACTCATACACAACAGACAGCAAAAACGCACGGCACAAGCCTTTAAAGACCAATCGATAAACCCGGCTAATTCACACCGTTATACGGGTCGTTTAATCACATATGCGAGAATCGGACTTCTTTTATCACCAGACATATTTCCAGGTGCCCACCTCGCAAAGAGCCAATAGGACGGGTTGGAGAGAAGCAGGGCAGAAGTCCTCGTCACAAAGGGTGAGGAGGACAGCGCCCCGGGGGACACCATCGCCCTCGTACAGAAGAATTTGCCATTGTCTGCAGCGTCGCACTGTCAACAGTATATGGTCCGTCACAATGTCCCAGAACACAGAGCGAAGGTAATGTGAAAAAAAAAAAAGAATCTTGCCATTTCAACCGCATTTCAATGCTTGCTTGAAATGCGCGACACGAACGATGGTGGTTCAACTTTGGACGCTTCTAGGCATGTACTATCACGTGACCTCGTGAGCCAATCAGCTTCCGTCATCTGCTGTAAACTCGCGTCATTCGCGTTATATGTATTTATGGTATAACGTGTGGATTTATGTTTGGTATTAAGCATTAGATATAATTGGTATGTTAAAACATGAAAGGCAAACGACGAAGGCCCCACGTTATACTCAGGCTGGCCACAGAGTCGGTGTACAAAGTATACTGTTACTTCAGGCGTACTGAAAGTGTAATTTCTGCGTTATCTGCCTTCATTTCATAAACTGTATAAATGTCGAGGTCTAGTGAACAGAATTCATGTTTCTTATTCGGAAAGACCCGGGCGCAAATCCATGCCCGGTGTCCGGCGATCTTGAGTTTTCGTCACTTTCAGCAGCAAGAGAATTCACGTTAAGATTCAATCAACTATGATGTTTGTTACCCTTATTTTAATTTTGAAATCAATGTAGGTGAGCAAATATGTACCTTACAGTAGTCGGGGCGAATCTGTGTGTTTCACGTCCATTAGAAATAAAAGGCAGAGAGATCACAGGGGTGGGGGTGGGGGGGGGGAGTAGCAGATAGGGAAGCATATACCGTCAATACCATAAAAATTATTTCCCAGCTGCAGTACTTTGTAGCTCGCTGACTTAGTTCCTACGTCGGCAAACTTTTTAGTTTGCGTTTAATATGCGTTTGTTTTCCTTGTGCCCACAACTAGTGACGTAGATGAAACGCATAGTTTTGGTCCCAGGTACTGTACGCCAGTAAAGAAATAATGATAAACAGTTGAAAGGAATATTTCGCGATAAAAATGGTACAACGTAATTAGTGTTGCATGAAAGAGAACACCCAACAAGTGTAAATAACAGGTTCAAATGGGGAAGAAGAATGGGCAAGTACGATCCGAGTATAACAGGGATTTGGTCTTACGCATTACGAGCTGAATAATTGAAGTGGTAGCGTTGGCTGGAAAATAATGGCGGTATGTCCGTTCACCCCCTTCCCCTCCGCTCCAGTTTGGGTGTCTGGGAACTGGGATTCATGGAAGGGGTCAACAGAAGATATTGCAAGAGGAAAGTGTCGGTTTACACAGAGAAAGATAAACATACCGCAAAGGAGAACTGAGAAGACAGAATACCTACAGACAGTTTCATAAAAAGCCACTGACGGCGAAATCAATTTATAAAAATTATTTTCGTAATTTACTGGATCGGTCCTTGCATCCGGAAGCACAATATGAAGATGTGGCACGAACATCAAACACGTCGCCGTCATAAAGTCACGGATGTTCTTCCACGGATGCACCGCCACTAGCAGAGTAGAGACGGTACATCGAAAACCGCTGTAGTTACATGGTCCGCGCGGAACCACAGTTCGAAACCAGACATAATCCATTCTAACTCGGACATTCTGTGGTTTCATCCCTTGTAGCATCGTTAATAAAACGAGGGTTTGTAATTTCTACACTGAACACCGCAATGTGTAACGGAATAACATACTATGGTGCCAGCGAAATCATAATCCCGTACAGGGCACGCCTAGCAGCAAATATCCGTCATCCACAGAGATCTAACCTGTTTCAGTACCTACACCTAGCAGATGACAAATATGAAAGTTTGTGACGGTGGTGTATTATCGCAATAACGAAGCTGTTGGGCATAATCCATCGTCATACTTTGGATTAAAAACGACGTTTCGGAGACTTAAATATTTCTCCGTAGTCCACATCGCATCTAGGGTGCACCCAATCTCCTGTCTAATGAATAACTGGATTAAAGTGGCAGAAGAGTCAAGTTTACTACTAAGTCTTATGTACAAGATTAATAATACGTGGATCTTTTCTATACACGGTCCATACGCGGTCAGTGGTTTGTGCTTGGCGTGCGTATGACTATAAGATTAACTTCTGACCAAAATAGCACGCATTTTTCCTTCCTGTAAGTTATACATCTATCCCGTTCCAAAGCCCTTAACTCTTTCGATACTATACGAGGATATATAATTTTAAATCGTCCATCTATCTGGCACGAAACTGGTTTTATATAAGATTGCGGAAATAAGTCTCTCTCTCTCGGGCACTTAAACATTTAAGTTACATACAGCAATTTATGAAAAGTTAACAATACAAATTACGTGATATCTTGGAAATATATTAAGATGGGAATCTTTTGAAGTAAACATGTAATAAATATTAATTTTGTCATATAAAAAGTGTGTATCAAAAGGCCTCTTTGTTCTGTGATAAAATTTCATATTTGTTTCGTAAGACACGACAGTCAACTAAATTTGATACCGACACTGTTCATATATTCCTATATATTGAGTCAGATGTTGTGCAAGACGAGTACAGATTACGAATCAAACTGAGGAGATAAAATCATAGAATAAGAAATACGAAACTTTCAAAATACAATATGTTTCAGGCAAGTAATTGAGAGATACTGGAACTTTTTACTGAGTATTGTTATGTATATTGTTAAAACACATCAGGGTTTTAAATTTCGTTCTTCCAAATTGGAATGAAATGGGGAAAAAATTGGTACAAAAATATGATCACACGCTGGCGTTTAAAAGTAATTACTATAATATACATTTCTATGAGTTTACAATTACATACCATACGCACACTTGCATGTATGTATGTATGTGTGTGTGTGTGTGTGAATGTAGTGTACTTGCAATGTACACACATTTGAGACAACTTTAAACCCCGCGACACCAAAATTAAAACCCCTTGAAAATATTTTTAGTCAATGACAATAAATTCCTTTATCTTTCACTTATATTTATCACTGATTGATTCATATTCTGTTATATGGTACTAACACAGAAGACGCATATAACAAATTTCCCCATTAGAACTTTTAGGTGTTACTTGACGCAAATACTTCAAATGGCATTTACCTTGTGTACGAGTTCGTAACCTATTTCGATGGTAACGAATTTGTAATAAGTAGAACAAAATAAAAAGTAAATATTTATAACTCCGAATAAAAATCCCTCTGGCACTTTTTGTAAAAAACTTTTACAACTTTTTGCCTACTTTTACCGTTCGTGTATTTCTTCGTTCACGAATATAGAGTAAGTAAACAATCATGTAACTTAATGTAACAATATTTCCCTCAGGCAACATTCGGTGCACAAACTTACACATAGCTTTAATACAGACATGCCTGTCTAACGTATGTATCTCTTTAGTCACGAAGCGATGGGAAAAGTTTATCATGTAGTCTATTGGGGATATTGGCCGAATAAATTTGTGAGGGGAAGTCACAAAACATGATTAAAATCTACTCTGCCCGTGACGTCATGTTTATACCCCTAGAACAAGGGAAGTTCCAATAAAACAAAAACCAATTCCCTGAACCCCAGCTGATAGCACCGATAACCAGCAGTCGCATGACGAGAGCGACACTGAATCCTACACACAGTTTACCGTTTTGACATTTCATGTTTATTTCTAAACAATTTCCATAACGAGACCGATAGCATGCATAATGTGACATCTGTCTGATTACCCAAGAACATTCCTTTTTGAGTTCTTACGTATTTAACGGAGCCAGAAGTTTAATCATCATGTTCTCAAGAACACGCCACTAGAACTTATCCTGAAGTAGATAAATCCAAACGAGATTTGGGTTCTCATGACGATGAGTATGAAGCTGGCTGTCTTGTGGGATGCTGCACCGTGTTATCTGCTAACTTTCTGCCTTGTCAGGCTACATCTACTACGTGGAAGACAATGTTCTATACTGATAAGAAAATAACGTATTGTGGTTATTTCCATTCTTATCTGGCTTACGTTTCACACACAGACTAACTTACGCTATGAACGTTCTCAGACGGATGTGAAAAAGTTTTGGAACAGCAGTCAGACCCGAATGTGGGCTGAAGGTGCAGTAACATTGATGAGAGTGAAATATCTATCCTTTATTCCGGACACAGACCGACCGCCATCTTCGCAGGAAGGGGTTGGTTGGTTGGTTTTCGCGGTGAAGAGGGTAGCGGAAGGAGAGGGGGTCAGACGGAGATTGCCGCCGGTTGTTTATCGCGAAACACGTTAATTAACTCGACCTCCTCCGAAACGTTTCTGTCTGTCTGTTCGCCCAAAGGCCTTTCTTCTCTCTCAGCCAGAGTGAAAAATAACTTTTCCACGTGAACACATTATTTTCCGCACCCCACAGCCGCCAAGCCGGAAAGACCAGAATTGAGTTGAGGTGCTTTTGCCGGAATTTATGAGGATTCCTGTGGTTTATTTCCACTGCTCATTACAGTTCTATTGTACTCGTCTCCGTCATAGTAAAGTCGTCCTTGTCTATTACAACAGGCACGCAAGCTATTAAACGAAAGCTTTTTACCCCGTGACTTCGTAAAACAATTAATTTCATTACTGATTTAAACATATTATCGAAACAATTTCTCTTATTTGATTCTTCAGGTTCTGGCGACGATAAATATGAAGACGACTTGTCTTCTGGAATGATACGCCGTGTAACCTGGTGGATACCGATATTTCAGAGGAACTTAACGCCTACATCAATGTGTCTCATCGACCTGAAAACTGAGGCAGTACGTTCCTATGAAATGTCGATTAGTGTCTACCAGACTACACGGCGTGTCATCAGAGAGAGAGCAGATACCTCAAATTTTTCTTCTTCTCTTGCTGTCAACAATGTCGATCCTGACGGAATAGACTTCTAACTTCGGAAGTCTATTTAGCAATCTGCGTGTCCGTCAATCTTCCCATTGAATATTACAGGCACTAATTTAACTAATTTATTCTAAGTCCAAAACAAGATGAAAGATACATCAATATGAGATTGGCATGGCACCACTAAAGAAATTTATTAGACAATTTTCAACAAAACACCCAAAATTTATACGTGACTAATGAAAAATTCACTCATACCGGATTAGTATGTAGTGTGGTATTTCATGTTGTGACTCTGTGACATCTACCCTGAATACAAAGACGATGCTTTCCTCAGAAATGTTGGTAACCACCTACTATGCTAAACGCCGTCAAAGCAAAACACCACATTCCACATTTTAACAGCCGTTAAAATCTCATATGAAGTTAATACTTATCTCTCCAGATGGTTAAGGGAATGTATGGATGGTGCATGGCATACTCTCAACCTAACAAGTTCTGAATATAACACGTAGAATACAATATATTGTTAATATATGAGCTCCAATTTTATTAACACACCTCCAAGACTGGCAATCCTCAGGAGTTTAAGCGTCTTCCTCAGTCATTTCAACAGAATAATCCGATAATGCTTTTAAACAGGTGGCAAATACAGCTGCCCAGATGCCTGCCAATTTTTCATTTAAAATCAACCCACCGTTTCACTGAAGGCTACATATTATCACAAGTAGATTAGTGGTTCATTGGTGAGGACGACAGCGTTCGAACGGCAAAAGTTATAAGCGTCAAATGAAACGGAATGTGATCGGCTGTGATATACTTTAAGAAACTGTCCAAGCATTCTAATGGAGCAGTTAAGAAAAACTCAGTAAGATTGCCGAGACATCCGCCAAGGTTCGAACAGGATACTTTCTGAATGCAAGTTAAGCCGAGTTTGACTGTGCCAACACATTCGTTTCAGCAGCTGAAACAGCGCAGTTCGATATTTGACTAAAGAAATTACAAAATCTAGAGTCAATCACGCAAGCACACCAATCATAACACGGCCAACTTTCATCTTATTTTCGATTTCTTTATTTCTCATTTATCAGCTATTTTTCTCACATTAATTTCGTCGTTAACAAATGATTACACATCTGTTACACTCTCTCAAAATTTTCAATATGGTCCACATTCCCTTGCTCTCAAACTGAAAGTAATCCATTTAACTTACCGTCTTTTCCTTACTAATCCTCTTCGTATTTCACTCACAGTCTCTCCCGTTTTCACCACCACTACGAACCTAACCTCACTCGTAACTAAACAACTATATCTCACTCAATCGTTGTATTGGTTTCCGATCAGTGGTTCATTTCTGAATGGCGTAGCATCACACATTCTCCCAACAACGGAACTTGATTATATACTAATTCAATTTGTTACAATACTGGCAGTTTGAACGCTGGTCTTGTAATCCTGGGGTCTCGGGTTCGATTCCCGGTGGTGCCCGAATTTATAACTTGTGTTGGGCAAGGCCGTGGTCTAGGCAACACGGAGTTTTCCTCCGGGGGCTTCTTCCCCGGTTTCTCCGTGGCATCCCAACAATTACTCCATTCACACACAGAAGAAGGCACTGGCAAACCACTTCTGGATCATCTGCCAAGAACGTATATGAACAGGTCCCAGTCCGAGAAAAGGATGGAATGAACCTGTTCATATGGACCTGTCGTCAGACAGAACACTAAATAAATAAAATAATAAACTGGCAGTGAATCCTACCACAGACGCTTAATTCAGGTCACAGACATCTACGACTGCCTTCGAAACGGACCGGCATTGAAAGAAATCGAAATGCCAGTGGTCGAAATCATAAAATCGATTTCGTCACTCGTTGACTTCTTCGTACTCCAAGATTACGTAATTACTTGGCATGGCGATGACCGTTGTTATTAAAACGCACCTTTACTGGTCGGTATTTTAAAATAATGATAAGGCGATATTCGTATGGAACACGTGCTTCCTCGTATTACAATTCTAAATCATACGATAACCATACAATAATACGAATGAACAGGAGATGTAGGTTCACCGCTCTAATTGCCAATTTACTAATAATAGCAAAGCCAATCCACCACACAGTACACTGGTCCTATTGTATGCATCGTAACCATTATAATGAGGCACGGAATCTCAGCTGGCCACAGAATTTGATCTTCCCTGATTCATTGCAGTTGGTAACAAGACTCACAAAATATAATTGAAGTTATTTTTACCGTGCATTTAAAATATTCTCGAAAGTAAAGTTATTTCTCGGTCATGAGAACACGCGGATTAAAATTTTACCGACTAATGACTCACAACAGTAACAAATCAAGAAAAGTTTAACATCAGATAATTTTTACTATAAATCAGTTTAGAATTTTTAAACAAATACGGTGTGAGGAGTAGACTGGATTAATCTGGCTCTGGGTAGGGACCAGAAGCTGGTTGTTCTAAACACTATAATGAACCTTCGAAGTTTATAAAAGACGACGAATTTATCGACTAGATAAGCAACTATTATCTTCACAAGAATCATCGAATTTAAGTAAGTAGCGTGGGTATTCAGTAAAGTCTCAGGTAGTTTTGATTTTTTAAATATGGTACTTAACTTCTTCCAGAATACACGATGCAACGTCCAATAAGGTAGTCTATCACATTCAAACTCGTCGCCGCGAGAATCTCAATTCCCACCGTATTTGAACGTAACATCAGAAAATACATTCGTCTGTACCTCAATAATACGAGATAAAAAAAACTTCACAGCCAAGTTTTCGGAAAGCTGAAAAGTTTGTATACGCAAACATTCATTTCTAAAACTAAACTCTAATAGGCCTAAGTTTTCCTTGTATTATACGTAGCTAATTATATCCTATCTAAATGAAACAGAGTCCTTAAAAAGATTAAAGTTGCTAAGTTGATTAAGAAATTATTCCTCTTTTAAGATACCCGAAGCTTCAAGAGCTCGCCAGCCTGTCACTGGACTGTGCTCTATGGAGTGAGTTAATATTTTCAGCAGGGAATGACTTGGCATATAAGACGAGGCAAACGAAGACGCTTTCCTGTGCAAAATTTGATAAGGATACTTCTGCATTCGTCAGCTAAAACGTTACATTCTTGTAATTAAGAAAAAGGCTGTATAACCAAGAAGAATATCAACTACACCAGATCCATTTTCTTAAGCTTGCGTTTGCTCAAAAGATAAGCCACGATACTAGACAAGCAAACATTTGAACACGTTAACAAAGCAAACCAAACAACAAAATGACGAAGTCAAGTACAAGGCAAAACTTTTTCTTAGCAAAAATTAATTAAAAATTGCCCCTTTTCTCGTGTGAAGTACGAAGAATAAATAATTACCTCGTCAGCTTTACATTTTTTTATAAATTTTCTTTTGTATTTTCAAGTAACATTTTCTGTATCACAAAGAAGGCTACGGTTTTTCACAAAAATATGTTATTGCATTATAATATCATACGGTTGTGTCAAAATGTGAGTCCATATAAATTAATCAACCTTCACAGCCACCAAGCTAAATCTGAGTACCAATTTAAAAAAAATGGAGAAAAATGCAGTCTGGGAAATTCCCATTTCCACCCTTGAATAGGACAACAATAACAGATTTGTTACTGTTTTATATTTTAGCCATATCCGGAACGTGTCGATAAATTTTAGATAAACTCCTAAATATCAAATTTAAAAAAAAAATCCTTTAGCCTGTCCTCGAGTTGCTACACACTGACAGATACGAAGGGCGAAGTTATGGGCATATTTTTGAAATTTTTAGTTAAGACTGCATCTACAAATACTATATAAGTGTCACACATCAAAGATTAATAAAGCCTTATTTCATTGAAAGACTATAAGGTAATTAAGAAATTTGTGGAATAACATTTAGGACTCATATCAATTCACAAACATGTACGTATGACTGACTACGTGTTTCTGTTTTATTTAACGACTCTATTCCAACTCCATTTCATCGAATGTGATGAACTGGGAATGATTACTCTCTCATCACTTGTCTGGAGAAGTTAGGAAAAAACTATACGAAACCTAAGTTACTTAAGTCGGTCACGGCTTAAAAACATAAACCGGAACTTATCAAAAACGTAGAACTTGTGTGTCTGTGTTAGAGACGGTTCCTCGAAAACGTCGGTATTTGGAGATCGTATGCTCCTCCGAAACGCTGATATCATCCCCTAGTCCAAAAGGTCTTGCAACTCAGATGATCAACATGCGAACAGACAAGGGATCTGTATGGCGTTTAAACCGTCATATCCAAGTGCATCTTTGATCGTAAAAACAAGAAAATGTAACTTTTCACTTCCCACGCATCGTGAAAATAGGCACATTTCCTAAAATATCCCATTTTTCACATTCAAGTCACGAAAATTCCGAGCGAAACTTCCCGACAAAAACAGGCGAATGGGATTGAAAGTGAAAGGAATCTGCCTGTGGATTGTATTGGTACACACGGATTGAATGTGTCTAATCCACTTCGCCGAGCATTTTCTTGGTTGCATCACGTATACCAAGCGTCATTTTCTACCGACGAATATTGCCTCCAAAGTAACTCAATTCTTGCCTACCGTCTTTCAAACAGCATGTCATGGTTTATGCAGGCCCTCTCTCTACAAAATATCGAAAGGATTAAAGTGTCTCTTCAGCCTTCCGCCTCTTCCATCTCCTTCAAATTCTTCCCATCTTTCTTTTTACTTCAGATAATTTTCACTATATGAAAGTATTACATGCCTCCTACAGCTCAGAAAATATCATTATAAATAGTGATAATCTCTGTGCCTCACAGCAAGCCATGAAGGGTTACACGAGATACCTCAACCATTCTAGACCTCGTCATCAGACGAAAGTACGTAAGTGGTAAACTTCATGCTTCCAACAATTTACCTCCAGAACATTATGAACCACGGTTTACGCTGGGGAGGCGTATGGAGGAGCTCCAAAACGGAGGCAGAAATAAAGACGAATAGAAAAATACGTGCCCCTGATGATAAATGAACCACAATCATTCAGCTAATCAATGTATTGAACAACAATTTATTTAAATTACTTTAGTAAAATGTTTGTTAAAAACAACAAGCTATTACAGGCACACACTAATAAATAATACTGAAGATAATAAATCAAAGAACATAACATTACAGTTAAACATTTAAAGCCATCGTTTATGACATTTAAATAAATTGTATCAGAATCCTAATATGTATAAAATAACACAGAATAACCAAAAAATTTAGAATTCTAATTTTCATTACTACGACCGTCAGCGTAGAAAAAAAACAGCCTGTTTCCAATAGTTTATCAACATTCTCGGTGTTTTGTAATTGTCTACAAAAAGAAATTCTTATACCGAAAAAAAATCACAATTAAAATTACTTAAACGCAAAGAGTCGATAAAAATATTTGGGTCTAAATGAAATAAACCTTGTGAAAGGAGAAACTCAGGCAAGGTTCATAATTTGAGATATGTGGTTCTAAAGGAAACGAGTACCCTTCTGGGGCGATTATGATGGCTTAGATGGAGGCAGTAAATCCCTCTGAAACGTCGGTCAATCTCTACTAGACTACACGCCACAACACCCCAGAAGATAATCATTCTGAAGGATAATTTTGCAGGGTATTACTGTAGAGGTAATTAAACCAAGGAGATTAAGACGGAATGGATATGTTAACTATTCAAAAGGGAAAAGAGACCCTTATACAGAAATTCTACTAAGAAGTTTATTCTGCTATGAGACGTAATTACGGTGATAACATTAAAATTTATCTTAGGACTGGCACAGAACTATATTCAATGATGACCGTGGTGACCTGACGATTGCAGTGTCCGTTAATCGATCGACCAATTAATATGTCAGTCAATTAAATAGTCAATCAGTCATTTAGTCTATTAGTTAATCGATTAACGATTAAATTATTTGATTAGATAACTAGCCAGTCAGTAATTCGGTAGATTACGCAGGTCAGTCAGCCAGTTAAATAATTATGACTAATCACCGTGATGATCTGTTTTAATTAATATCCTCGAAAATTAAAATTGGATCGTATATTTGAGTTTCCTGCCTCAACTTTCGTACTGAACTGTTTTAAATAGAATGCTCTTACAATGTACGATATGAATCACAGGAGACTACAAAATTTCTTATTAAGTTTTCGCGGATTATGTCTTCCGACCTGTTTTGATGCAAAGTTAATTACGAACTAAAAATATTTAATAGAAATTTTGTAAAACCCCTTAGTCAGGGATAGGGCCCACTATACGGTCTCAGCGAATAGTAATTCTTTCATTAAATAAGATAACAAAAGAGACGCTTAAGTACATTTTAAGCCGATTACGTGCTTGAAATATAGAAAAAAATATAAGAAAGTAAAGTATGCTTCAGAAATGTAGTCCCACGCCAACGTTAGTATTTGTATAAACAAAATGAGAGAGATTTATTTAAGTGTTCTGCGTCATTTTCTGCTAGCTTTTAAATAGGAGTTCTTGTCTGAGTAGAGGAATTACTTTAAATCAATAAGAATTAGTTTCACAAAATAAAAAGAATCCACAAAACAGTCAAGAAGCATCCTGGGCCGAGTGTCTATCTGAAGACAGGTCTTCGGAACTATAATTTTTCCCTGTAGATGCTTGTCTTTTGGGTTATAACGCAGAACGGACTTGTAGGTAGACATATACGTTTTGAATGAACATACTGTCTCCATCTTCAGGGAAGAAGTAATTAACTTCAATCCTACAGATGGAGGCGGCATATAATTTTCATTAGAGCTATAAAACATGAGTAAATTTGTAATCTGTAGGAGAGTGGAGTTGGAGGTTGAATTTTGCTGGCCCAGGACAGGCTTTAGTTAGTTCGGTGATGAACTTTAGGGTTCCCTAAGCCAGCTAGCTAGTTAGCTAAGCGGCAGAGGGTGGAGTAATACATATCGTAGTTCCACTTCGTTCCTTCCCTGTGTTCTTGGTGCGTGTTCTTTGTTGCAGGCTGCGTTCTGAACCCTTTTTGATAATCTGCACGGAAAATCTGTAATGAAAAAACTGAGAACCCCCTGAAATACTGAAAAAAGTCAATGCTCATAGCTACTTGTGTACCGCTGGAAATGTATTTATATGCGCTTGTGGGAGTATAAGAGAAACAAAAATTGATTTGAAGCTTTAACTTGAAATTAGTAACAGCAGTTGGTTATGAATTATCGACCGATGTGATGGCCTCCAGAAGAGTCACTTTCATTAACGCGGTCTTCAGTAAACACTGGATCTGACATGCCTGAGGTAAAAAGTAGTACTCGTTTATTCAAATGGAATTTGATTTAGTGATTTTTTTTGGGGGGGGGGATTATAAGAGTAATTGAAAACCTTTTTTTTCAAATAATATTCTGCTCTTACTGAGCGTCAGCGTAGCTCCAGGTAAACCCGTGATATGAAAACATTACGTGGCGAAGCGCATTATAAAGTGTAATATTTGTTGTTACACATAAATGGCTGCCTGTTTCATGACCCTGGTAAACATTTGCTTTGGGCTACGACTATACGCAATCCTGCAATTATGTGTACGAGTGTATCAATATGTGCTCTTCCGTCCGGACAAAGTGGTTTGGGCAATTGGACACACTTCACAGTGAATTTTATTGTACTTCCCTTGACAATGTTATTTGTTTCATACACGGTATTATACATACGGCTACCACAGCCACTTGGTTCAACATTTAATTAAATTAATACATTACCGCAACTAATATACTAAAAAACATAAAAAATTAATTATGTGTCGTGTTACGTTATAAATGTTATTTTTCTCTAAGTGGCTTTACCTTTAATAGGTTAATAAAAAATCTGAGCTTGAAATAATTAAGTAGTACAGCCAAAATGTCCATTTTCTAGCTCTCATTGAGTTTTACGTCCACCATTTGCGGATATTTACATCGTCTGACCAAAGACTGATGGTGGCAAACTTCCTAAAATTTGCCGTCCTGAGTGGTGACGTAAGTCACACAGCCTCCCACTTGCTTTCTCTGCAGCCATCTAGAGTATTCCTACTAAGGAAACACTCACGAGAGCCCTGAGACGAAATCGGCAATCCTCGGTCGGACGGGATAAGCATCGTCCCTCCACGCCGTCAACTCTGGCCCCAGAGACACGAAAGAACGAAAGACTCCGTGACATGGTAATCGCTGATACTGCCTGCACCGGAAACACGACTGAACCCTCTACAGACGATACATTCCAACTCGGTAACACGCGGCCTGATACCAAAGTTCTTATTCGACTATTCAAATGTTTGATTTCGGGTGTTACGATTCTACACTGAACGCTGACATGCGAATTTAATGTTTGTTATTTTTGAATTGTAAAGCTAAAATTTGACCAAGAATTTTATTAAAAAATCTATTCAATAAACAAAACAGAAATCATCAAATTACAGGACAATTTGTAAAAGGGAGCGCCTCAATCAGGATAGCCAACTTTAGGTTCAAAATTTACACTATAACAGTTTCTTTTAACGCTTCAATAGTGTACAGAATTAAATAAGCAATAACCACTATAAAGAGTGACACTATTCTCATTTTTATGATTAAGTAGTCTGACACATGTGGGGAAAACACTGGGTAATTTTTACGGGAGTAGGGAACCGGTTAGAATTTTTTACATTAAAATTAGTGGTAATTCCATTTCAGATTCACGATTTTTCACATTACGAATACTTTTCAAAGAATCACGTTCGTAAATTTAAAGATATGTGTATAACATTTCTAGACAAACGTGATACACAGAAGCAATCAACATGCAGTATTTGTCCCTACTGCTGACAGATCGCATCCGCAAACCACTCAAGTTTCTGACACTGTAATAAGGAGCTGTTTCTTTTATAACTGAGCCGTGGGCGAGGTACTGTGTGCAGAGGGCCCGAACCAGAGGCGACCCGTTCCAATATTTTCCGATCAACTCCCACCTCCCCTAATCCTGCTTCCCCGCGGTGTTCCCAAGGGATACAAGAGGACTCTCGCCTTTATTTCATCCCTTATACCATTTCCTTCTTCTGTCTTCTTCCTTCGCAGACATCTTCTAAAGTCTTATTTGGTCACTTCAAAAGCCTCAGACTTCCCTCGTGTAGTATACACCATTCTCTCAACAGCGAGACTTAGAAGGGCCGAAAGAAAATAAAGTTCGGACTAGAAGAACGACATCGAGGGGTCAGACTAGGAAGAAGACATAACAAAGAAATCTGTAATCGCCTAAGAATCAATAGCACCACATTCCAAGAAAACGTTTCTCTTTCAGATGTTTGGTATTCTATCGTGAAATAGTAGCACACAGCAAAGACGTTCTGTGGGTTACAGAAGAAAATCCCGTCTAAACCTTGGTTTACTCCCAGCGTGGTTAAAGTGGCGGCCCGCGGGCCACATCCGACCCGATACCACTTGTAAACCGGGCCCTCAAAATTATTTGTTAATTTGTTAATACTTACTCCAAGCGAATTTATTTAATTTACCCCAAAGTATTTGAAAAAAATGTGATTCTTACTTTAAAATCCTACCATATAATATTAGTTCTCCGGTTGAAAATCTTGCTGATGCACGAACATGTTTTAATCTAATACGTAACTCTACAGACATTTTTAAACACTAAATAAAATTTATATTTGAGCATATACTGTGACAATTTGATATCTGTGAACAGATATTTTAAAAATAACGCAAAATTAGTATTAATTTTAAACTACGGTGCTAGGGGAGGTTTCTTGATCCTTTGGTACAAAGGAAAAAGATATTTTGGCCTCAGGGAAGTAGTAAGTTGGACCACCTTGCTCTAATAAATCAACTGCTACAAAACAGAAAATCACAAACTGGTATACAGACATTCATATTTACTTCGAGAAATACATAAAATGCATATTCGCTGTTGTGGTTTAACCCTTGTCGGCTGTTGAAAGGAAGTGTTCCGTTGTTTCGACAAACATTATTCTTCACTTCTTCACGTTGTGAACGTGAAGACGGCTACGGCAAGAGTTGGCGAAATCATAGTCCTATATTATTTGCTGTTATCCCAGATTCTTAAAATCAGACAGATTTGTAGCAGATCGTTTATTAAGATAATCATAAGAGATTATGGTAAATGGTTAATATTAATTGGTTAATACATACTTCTCGTATAAGCTGCCTTTTGTCTGATCTCCAAACCGACGAACAATACACAAGAGTCAATAAAATTTTCTGTCGTAGACTGAAGAACCGAATATGCAAACACACTGTTACATCCCGTGAACTTAGATGCCACGCATGGGTCTTGTGATACAAATTCCAAGTTCATTTCTGTAATTAACTTTGATTAAATTTGCTTTGATGTTTATGCGGCTTCTCCCACTTTGAAGTGACAAACTGTCGCTATGGAGAGAAAAGCCAAAGTTCCTACACAGTTTTCAGTCAACACGTTCCGCATTCAAACCACGTCCGAAACGTCCCATCTACTAAAGAAAGTTTTAAAAACTTAGTCACTTAGTACCCGCAGTACATATAATGCTGTTAACGTAACAAGAATTTCAGATTTTTATAACATTAATCATATTATTCAAGTCACGCTGCTCTGAAAGGAACACTTCCTAAACTTTCAAACAAAACGTCATCATCATTAACATCATAAACTATTAGGGTTTAGGCGTTATGGTCTGTTCCAATGAATCCAAAAACATATGTTCCTGGTCCATCCATCGACGCTTTGGACGTGGCAGGTCTCTACGTCCTCCTGGTTGGTAACGGAACGCCAATGAATCTCAAACATAATGTACAGTATAAAAAAGTAATTATATTTTATCGTAATGAAATACTTTCGACATTTCGTCCTCAAAGCTTACTTTTCCTTTGTATTTTAAGGCACCTTCTATAAAATTCCTAAAAAATCCAAATATGTCCGTTTCGAAAACATAATATTTTAAGGACAGTTGCCAGCAGTGACTGGGTAAAGCTCAAGAAGAGGACTTTTATAATTTAGACCGATTTCTTATGCGTAAACTAAGCAACCTTGGCGACAGAACAGGGATTTAGAAACAGTTTCTAAACTTACATGTTAAGATTTTCTAAAAAGAAAAATCAAGCAGAAAAATGCAACTTCACGTAAAACACGGACCTAATTAAGATACATATTTATTTCAAATATGTTCGATCTGGCGATTACTTAACAAAACAAAAAGTATTATTTGATAAGGTGTGGTCTCTGTACTGCGATTAGCCACGAAACAATAGTATGTATTTGTAATAAATTTCTATCAAGCGAAATAACACACTAAAATGGCAAATAAAATCATTATTAAATGGTCACACTATGGAAGAAGTGTCCCCATCTCTTCGGTAACAGGTGACTAGAAGAAACTAAAAATTTATAAGAGTCGTGGTATTAATAACAAAAATAAAGAATCAAATTAAAATAAATTTCAAACACACTTGTACCTTATTTTCTCACATTAACATTTTCAAAAATTTATTTTGGAATTCCATCTCACAAAAACTCCTGCCTCGGAAATAAATAATAGACTACGCCATTTTGTTGCAAAATTTACACATTATCTGCACCAGAATCGTTGCATCAATGTGACATCTAAACACTCAGAGCTCCCGGGTACTCGACAGTAATTAATTGGGTGGAAATCACCAACTGTTTCGTGATCAGTTGGTGATCAATAAACTGTAAATATTTTCAAATTCTCGCGTTCACCCACAACCATTCCGATAGCACCACGGTACCCGCGGGCACCTGGTTGGCAACCCCTGGTATAGAAGGTTAGACCTTGATATTTATGGGTTTAAGTAACGTGGGATAAAGTATGACATACGCAGGAAATGTAGCGAGAACAAGAGCGCTCATCCGCTCTATCTTGCACACACTGAAATAGTCCCTCAAGAGCTGTTGTCAAGTGAGCAGATTGCATTATAAAGATGCTTCCAGCTGCGTTAGCTGATATCATATATACCACATGTGGAGGCAGGCAATACGCCGCCAATAACTTCTGTTCCCTCCAGCAAGGTCGCACGGAACAGGTCAAAAAGAATGAACAACCGAGACTTTCCAAGACAATAAAGGACGACGACGACAAGAGTCCAGATGACGTCATACAAATAATGTGCATGAACTGGAAAAAGAAGTGGGTTGAGAAAATATAATTATACAGATGAAGCTATATAACCAGTGCGTTAGTGATATTACATCTCCGGTTGGTCGTTTAAAGGACAAAACTTAACCCTTTCGATGCCACAAACGAACAAATTCTCGTTCAGGAACACGATTGAACACTCGTGCCGACACAGTTAAGAAATCAGTACAGTGATTAAACTATGGGTTAGAAATCCTGAGTTGGATTCCCGACAGGGCATAATTTTTCTGTTCGCCAAAATACCACGACAGGCTGGCTCCTATCCGATGGGTACCGGGGTACATTCCTCCTGGATAAAGCAGTTGGGTCGTAAAATTATGCCGCCACCATCCATTTAAGTTAGTACTGTGGTTAAAACTGCTGTCTCAACGCCCCCCATACGTCAGCGTAGTGTTTATTTGCCTGCTACCCCTCCCATCACCTTAAGTTTTTCTTCTAATGGACGTGGAACGCACAGATTCGTCCTGAATACTGTAACTAGGGAGCCACAAATATAGTGTACAGTATTTTAAAATATTTTATTTTAAAGACCATAGCATGTTTCCGCTGACGATATCAACAGGTGGTTCCATATATGAAATGACACTAATGACCATATATTTTAAAAATAACCTCGTTTAAAAACATCCATTAAATTCTTTTCAGAAGTTTTTTTATGTCTGAAGGAGTGACAGAGGCAGAGATCCATCGATAATAGACTGAAAGTTTGGGCAGAACTGTTTGCACAGTAATATATACAACCAGATCAAAATGTTTTAAAAAGTGGCCGGCCACACCAGCGTTGTTAACGCAGACAGGTAAGGACGTCTTTTCGCATTCAGGAAGGTAAGTCACGAACCATTCTCATGCGTTGGTTCTTGGAAACTGTGGGGTAAATGCTCGGCACAACTGGACTACAGCTGAACCGTCTGACCTTCAGGTGCATGACCACGCCCCAGCAGCGTTACCAATCACACTACGAAAATATTCCTATATTAACCTCACTTTTTAATCACCAAATATATACGTATGGTTAGATGTATCCGTCTACTTCCCAGTTTCCTAGAATATTTATTGTATTCATCCACTAGACATCGTGCATTATCTGCTATTAAAACCAAAAACACACTTGTGTAGTCTCAATACAGGTTAGATTTTGCCCAGCTAACAAGAAATATAAATAACAAATTCTACGTCTCACTGCCTATAGAAAGACTATTATGTCATGTAGATTTGTACTTCTTACCTCGACTTTTAAAGAGATACAAATTACGATGCCAAGTTCCTTTAATGAAATGTAGAGAAATACATTCCTATCTTAAAGCCGGGTATTCAACCGTTTCAACCATGTCTATACATTTCCGAAAGTATTTTTAACACACGCAGTCAAAGTTTTAATTTATACTCAGACTGATTAAGCTATTGCACTAAACATTCGAACAAAAATTTATGGGCAGAACTCATAAACTTTACATTCCAACTGCAGACTTACATCTCAACAAATTGTGTTGTTAATATTACTTTTGTATTTCTGAGGAAGATTTATTACGTAAGTATGGAAGTCTACATTAAATTTATCTGGTAAGAGCATAAATTAAGCACAGACGGAAGCTGTAATTAAATAACAAATATTTATCAGAAATATAAAAGCAATAATAACACCAGCTAATAATTTATTTACAGTTGCAAGAGATAAAATATATTATGACTCGAGTGGGATTAGATTCTGTGACCATAAACAGATGCAACCATCAGGTTAAGCTACTAAGCCAAATTTCCTTATAATGTGGAATTATAAACTGCCATCACCAATACATAAAACATAACGTAAAACACATTCAGATAACCAAGTTTACAGGAAAAGTAACTTCTCCATAATAGAGTTTAAAAGCACTAAATTGAGCATTAGCAAGTACACATGTCGTCTAGCAAAGGTAAATACTCAGTGATATCAGGTCTGTGTATACAGCTCCCACACAAAAACTTCGTATGGAAGTTAAACCAAAAGTTGGCTGTATTTGTTTCTGAAGCCATAATCTAAAAACACAAGAAATACAGGCTGAAGAAATTAGTATAAATTATGACTTACTTCCAACGTCTTCACTGGATATATGTTTCAGTAAAATTATCACAAATCAGATTGCAAATGTTGAACACTGTTACTATAAAATCGTAATATAAACACCATAAAACATACTTTTGGCACACAAAGCTTGTAAACCGCACCGTATCAACACGCCATCTTTCTACGGAGTTCAGTACCAACATAACTAACCTTAAAGCGCAAAATGTTAAACCATTCGATGAACACACTTGTCATAAACACAGATTGATCATTTTATTCAGCTATGTCATTTTAAAAAAAAGTCTCCAATATAGGAATAAATATTAAATGATACTAGCGTCGTTTGCAATTCACATGTTCTTGTGTCAGACATATCGTTATTAATGATCATATGAACTTAGTAAAATATTGCAATGACCTCCAAGGTCCTGAAATCCAGAACACATTTCGTGAACAATGTGTCTATCAATCCAAAATTGTAAAGGGAGACACGCACGGAGACTATATGGAGATCACATAAGGTACAATTTTTTCCTTAAGAAAGTAAGAAGAACTTTCAAAGCTGTGACAGTTCAACACAATACAGTGGGCGAGAGTAACTAAGGACCCCCTGTAGACCAATTACCCTCCAACTACACAAGATATAAAGTTGATTTATTAATCTTTTTAGAATAATGTGTCTACACGTTAAAAAAGGAGTATAATTTCTAGGCTAAGACATGAACTCACAATATTGTCGCACGGTCTTTTGTATGGTGACTAGTTATTTCACACATGAATGGCCTCTTGTCATTTGTTTCATGTATCACAAAGCCTCTTTGTTATGATTTAATATCCGTCACAAGCGAAGAGGTGGTTTCGGAGGATAAAATTTTTTTCTTGGGTTTAGACCACCAAAGAAAAACTTAGGTTAATTCTGAAGAATAAAATTTATAAAACACAAAAGGGCGGGAAACGTCATATATTTTGCGGTCTATAACTTTAATAATTATTTTTTTAAAACTTTGCATACCGTGTAGTGTATTAGAATATAGAGTGAACAAACCAACAACTATTAACACTATAATGGACACTATTGCCATACGCGTTTCGACCTCAAGAGATCATCATCAGTGGCATCAGGGAAATTAATACATTTAGTCAAATGGTTCGAGCAAATTTCATAATTAAAATAAAAGGTAACTGACAAGATGACTGCACTAGATGCTGTTATTCACAGGAATAGTGTTAATAGTTGTTGGTTTGTTCACTCTATATTTTAATAATTATTGATTTTATTATTAAAGAAGTCTGCTACTATCAGACGTCTTTATATTGCGTGACCACACACGTACATACGTGACAGTTGTCAGAAGCAATTATTTTATCTGTTCAAAATATTGTGGGGAAAAAACAAAGATTGGGTTTTTTGAAAATAGGATTCTGAGGAGAATATTTGCACAACCGGTGAAGGAAGTAACACGAGGCTGGTGCAATGAAGTAGAATCTGAAGAGAGAAGAAATGCATACAGAATTTTAGAAGGAAAATCTGATCAGAAGAGACCACTAATAGACAACAAACATGAATGGAAGAAAACTTTTATATTGGATCTTAAAAAGAAGTGGTTGTGGTTGTGTTGATTGGATTAATCTGGCATAGGATAACGATAAGAAATTGTCTTCCCCCGAAATTTCGGTAAGCACCTACAAGACTAGTGTCACAACCCAGCAACAGAATCTGGAATGTCTTGTTGTAATATTATTTTGGTCTATAAACTATTTTCACTAATCATGTTAGATGTTCCAATTTGAAAAATAAATATTTAGTTCAATCTGAATTTGGCTCTGCATATTAGCAAAAGTCAAACAGGATTAGTAGCCAAATGTCTATAATCACAAAGATGCGACGGGAAACAAAGATTTGAAAGACATAAATAATAGAAACTGACTCGAATTGACAAGGAAAATGGTTTCACTGTGACAATCGATCACAGTATAGTAATCGACTGCAATTGATACTGATATTCTTCGATCCAGAACATTATATTGTTTCATCCTCATAGTTACTTTCCTTAATATTATCTTACGTCACATTATTTGTTTTAAGGGGTAGCCAAATGTGTGAGAAAGTCACATTTATTTTGCTCCTAGTTCTTTTATTTCCATTTCTTTCTTTTGTGTCATTTCATTTGTTCTCATTCCCTTCTTTTAACGTCTTTTGTATTCGGTCTACACGAAACGAAAGAAACAGTTTCTGCAGATGGCAGCAGATATACCAAAGCATATCAAAAGGTTTTCACGAACAAACTGTGGATAGAAAGAGAAAAGTCAACTTTTCCATTTGTCTCCACAAGAAACCTACAATACTGACTTCACAAAAACATTTTAACTTGCTAAATTTTATTTCTCATTACAGTAAAGAAACTACAGAAGAGTTTCATACAAGTATCAGTAATTATCATGAGGTATACGACCTTGACTGAAGTCTTGTTTCAGTTTAATGACTGTACTTTGTCACATTCTATCTTCATATGAAAAATAGTTTTCAAAAAGAAACATATTAATTTAAATAGATGACAGCTGTTGTCCTTATACATTATTCCTTACGAGAACAGTCTTGTTCTACGAACGAAATTAGTGTAAAAATTGTCAGTAATAAATGCATAACTTTACCTAAGATTGTCACCAAGATTCAATTATCAAAGACGAGTAGTGTAGCAAAGTCCATTCTAAACTCTTTTCTTTCCACAAATTTCACAGAATATTTTCAACGTTGAATTTACTCGAATTATTAAATTACTGTGAATAACTGTCAAAACGAATCTTATTTTTATTTCTTCCAGCATAATCAAATAATTTATTTTTAACAAGCGAATGATTAATTTTAAACAGGAGAGTGGGTTTACACTTCAAGCCAGGAAAAAAGAAGTTATTCTGATAATGATGTAAAAATATTTCAGATCATTTTTTTATTGAAATCAACCATTTTAAATACACAATTAATTGTTTTATAATCGAGTTTTCGCTATTATGACGCAGACATTTTCAACAACATTAATGTCAATTTCTTATTCCAGTTTATAAAATTATATACTTTAAAATGCACGGAAATAATACATAGACGCTGAGCCAGATTAATCCACTCCACAACACTACACAATTTAGTTTTCCGATTAAAACTTTACACGAATATTTAGTCTTTCGGACACGATTCAGGATATTAATCGAGAAACAATAAATTTCTATTAAACACGTAGGACCATCACCGCCACCCAAAAATCTCGTAATTGGATCATATCCTGAACTATTTACAGTCAATTCAGGGTACATTTTGACTGGTTAAAGATATTAGTGTCACATTAACACATAATACTCTGATTGACGTCATGAGTATCTGTTCACGAATGGTCATAATTTCGTACGGCAAAGGATACTTCAATAATAAAATATATACCATATGTTTATGTTGAATAGCATTGAAGTTATCGCGTTAATATATCAATAAGTTCCCCAGCTAAATATGCAGTAGACTCAATTAGGAAACGTAATCGGCAGAAGATAATGGACAGTGTGATGTTATGATGTAAAGGCGGTGTATTAACAAATGTCTGACTTAACATTGGTGCATGGGGGCGACAGTTTCAGGCTCATATTTCTGAAAATGATAATACCCTGTGTCTTCCTTCATCCTCACTAAGTCAGCACCGTAACTCCACTTGTCAGTGATTTACTGCTATCGCAAGCTGTGAAATTCAATAAGGTTTTTGGAAATGGACAGTTTGATCAAATTTATAGTTTTCTTCTCTCTCCTTCCAAGTTGTAGATAAATTCTAATCTCTTTTTCTCTTTTGTCACATCAATTTTCTATAAGTTTCTTCTATTCGTTGTTCGTATTTCATTCGACTTTTAATGTTTTTTTTCCTGCTAAGCTGGAATTATTACATTGAATATCTGCTTGTACATATTAAATAAAAAGTCGTTATAAGAAACTTCACAAATAAAAAAAAAATGAGTTACGTAATTTGCATTTTAATACAATGTGACAAACAACATCTATTTGCATAGCAGCCATGTTCAGAAGTTGAAACGAAAGAGAATAGAAATACAAAATATTTCAACTAAATTATCATAAAAATAATTTGTTCGAATGAGGTGTCATTTTGCTGTCCACAGAATTTGCTGAAGTTTTAATACGCAACTACAAATCGTTAGAAAAGAAACAAATTTGTTCTGCCCATACCCTAAGCAAGACCACTTTCAAGTTGAAATGTATTACGACATTACACCAAGAGGTCAGTAGATAAAAACACAGTCTAAGGTACCAACCCGCAATAATTCATAACAACATTCGAACGCGTGTTTGGACGTCTCTACCAGAATAAATGCTAAACAAATTTTAATATTTTCACTGAACTTGATATGAAGATTGTTATTAGAAAATACTTAGTCCTTAATTTGTTTCCCTCAGTAACAACACGCCAGTCACAGATTCTTCTGAGGCTTGCAATATTCTACTTAACACAGAAATGTCTGCATGACAATAAATCTTAGAAAATTAAATTATTTGTTAAGTTTCCTTTCAATCCAGAAAATGTGATCTCATATTATGTACCTACCTTTTAAAAAAGATTCCTGGAGAACTGTATTTTTGCTCATATCAGAATACCAGATCGTATTTTGTAACAGAATACAAAAATATCATAATAAAGGCATTATATTTATAGCCTGTGACATTTTACACACGCAACACTTCATTTAGTGCAGACCCATTAATTTATTAACTTGAAAGTTCTTTATTGGCATTATGTCGATTATGGCAAGTCAATAATGCAGCGAGTATGGCAGCGTGATTAATTACCGGACCATTATATCTACTGCAGATATTACATTACATGATGATGCCAGAGATTGGTAAACGAGTAGGGGAAAAACGCAGGCAAAAAAGTCATAAAATAATTAAAAGTATTATCCCGTATATGGTCTAGGGAGAAACTCACAATTTGAGTCGGTGAACCCTATATTCTGCGAAAATCAAACTCGAGACCATCAAAATACGTGTATTAAGCGTTATTACACAACAAAATTTTATCGAAATTATGGCGTGAACAGAAAGAACAAGGGGAAAAAATTCTTAAAGTACGGAAGTCCTAAGCAACAGCAACACCAAACAGTTGAATGTATTTTTCTTGGTGACGGATCATCGCTGTTGCTCGTCCTTTCGCAGGACTTGGACATTAAGTATTAAAAGTGAGTCTTGGATTTCTAAGCTCAGTACGCCCAGAAAATTCTGCCAGCTCTGTATCTCAACATTTCTACAGGCTACATGATATAACCGATTCCAATCTCGTTACATTACGGAGTATTCAGAGGAGTTCGTAGTTACATTCAGCCACTGTGGGCAAATGTATGGATAATATACGAACATCTTACTCGAAAATTATTATTCCTATTCATCAATCATGAAGATCTTGGAGAAAACTATGTATCTTCTGTAGTTGAAACAGCGATGTTAAATATATGCCAATTTCCAGTTAATAGTGATATGAAGAGATGGAAGAAGTAAGCAAGGTTGCTCATAGATAGCAAGAAACTCCCTAGCCTTTTATAGCAACTGGATTTTCACATGAACCTGCACTGTGCCCCTTCATAATAACAACTCAGTTTCATCGGCGATGTAACAACTGCAAACATAATTTTGGCCGAGATACCACAAAACAAGAGAAGATTACTTAGGACATCTTCCCGTAGATGAGATGATAATATTAAAAAGAATCACAGATACATAGCGTGATAGTGTGGACTGGATTCAACTGGCTTGAGTCATGCCGCTAGAATTTACAAAGACGGTAATGGATCCTGACTGAATTTGCAGTTTGACCATAGGCTTAAAGCTCCGGCCCTGTTACACTCATTATGAAATCTCACGGTCATATCCTCCAAACTTAGTTTCATGCTACACTCTGTCCTTTCACTTCAGTGGATTTCTGACACAGTTGCATTCCAAGGCTGTCTGTCTGTCTGTCTGTCTGACCAGTTCCATCTTTGCTTTAGTTCCTGCTTCCTTTTGACAGAGCGCACGAACCCCATTACTCAGCCGAAGTAAGACGTAAAGGACAAGATGTTAACTGGCTCCTGGCAAACTTATAAATGAGCCTGACTGGACCCTTAGCAGAAAACATGTGAGAATTCCACAAGAACTACGTTCCAGTGATTACATTTAACTCGATAGAAAGAGAAAAAAATATAAATAAATAATATTTGCACAATTTCGATCACTAAAATTTACACCAAATCACAGGGTTTTTTGTTTAAAGAAGAAAATATCACCTTGAACTTCTCTAAATTCACAGATATTTCTTTTTACAGACCGGCTGAAAGCATTAAAACTTAATGTGTGTCTCTAACTCAACACAGTCCGCGAGTAGCTAACAGTCACTCAGCTGTTCAAAAAATTCCCCAACTTTCATGAAAATTTGAACGGTCATTACCGTGTCCACATCCTGCCATCATATCCTTAGAACGATTTGGAAAGAATATGGAAATAAAATATCGTGACATATTTTGAGGTAACATTCCAGTATTTGCCTGGAAGGACTGGACAAAATCACCGAATCCTCTTCAGGATATCCAGTCTACGGGTCGATATTTGTACCCAGAACATTTAAAATACATACCAGAAGTCCTAACAAGTCAGACGCGACCTTCCGTGTAATCAGAAGAGAGGTTTAACATCGCTGTTTTTAATCTCGTCCAGTACAGATTCGATTTTCTACATGAAATGCCCCGCTCGATCGAAGTCCCTGCAGAACACGGACAGGTTCAAAGCCCACATGCGATCGACAAAGCAAACAGAAGTAAAATTAACACGTCAGGCTCACGGGATAATGAAATAAAAAAACACGGAAACTCAGTCATTCCAGAAACATCATCAAAGTTACAGAATTGCAGTAACTACTAGAACGTTAAACGTAAAAAAATAATCGAGAGTTGTAATCAAATATTTACAATCGTATCTCGAATTACAGCTAGACGAGGGGGTATAGAAGGGCTACGTTGTAATGAAAAATAAATCAATGAATTGCTGTTTTAATCCTATAACACGATTCAACTTGTTTGATCGTAGTAATTTGGTAATCGTTCACGCCGGGTGGTTAGCTGGGGTGGGGGTGGGGAGGGGGGTTACAGTGCCAGTTGCGTTTTGCTTGTAACACCGCCAGCACTTAATCAGATTCCAGCATGTTTGTGTACATACAAACTGATGGTAACGAGTTTTGATAGCTGTCTCAGCGGAGCGGCTGAAGAAACAAGTCCATGGATGAGGCGTGTCGTAATGAACTGCAAACACAGTTATTTCAGACACATTTTATTTGTCTCCTTTTTGCAGTTTGGAAAATAAAATATTTTACGCGCATAAGACAAAAGCATAATACTAAAACAATTTCGATTAAACTTTCTATCAGAGTCAAATAACAAACAGTGAGCACAAAATTTAATTTAACACAGACTGATAACATACTAATCAACGTTAATAATCGATTATTTTATAACAGATCTCCTGAGTAGTATTTGAAGTTCTCACGGTAGTGAGTAAGAAGATGGTTGTCTTTTGGTTTTCAGCACTATGCAGTCTGATGACATTTTGTCTCTCTGAGGTCCAAATATTCTCAGCGATGAACGAGACGAACCCGAATCAAATTTCCACCATATCGTTTAATGTAAATCCCCTCAATAACACATTAATATAAATCTATTCTGTTATAATCGAGATATAACATGCAAAAAATACGGTGTGATAAGGATTAAGTGCCTTACAGGCATTCAATTACGTCGTGTGCATTATTTAAAGAAAGCAAGTTCAAAACTAATTATCTACAACAGTATCATTAAACCTATACTAATATGCACAGTAGAAACGAACGAAGATATTTCAACAACAAGGCACCTTCAAGAAATAATTGAAATGAACGCCAGTTGAGGAAGAAATAAGTAAAGAGAAGGGTAATACATCATGTAACAAGGTAAAATGGCATCCAGCGCGTACAAGAAATGAATGGAAAGCGACACCGAAGACTGGATTATTATAAAACCAACGAACAGTTTGCTCAACGTGAAGATGAATATGATACGGAACGAATGGCGATCTGAAAATAACAGCCTATTAGTCTAACAAGACGACAAGGAATAAATTAAAAATTCTCTTCTCTATATTATTTCATATCGTACACCGACAACAGACTTGTATTTTACCGCAAATCAGAGTTCGTTAAAATCAATTATAATAATATTATTCCCATCAATAAAATCTCTATCACAAAGTGGCTGTTTCAAAGAGTTTGTAATTTACAATTTTATCTTTTCAACTGATCTAATGCGGACATGAACAGTCCATCGCAAGAGACTTGCTTTAAGCACATTCTTCTCTACTCATTTCTCTTCTGGTAGCAAATTTTTAACACGTTGTTTTCAAACACAGGTTTGGCTGGCATTCGTCTCTATCTATGTATTAGTAGTATATTAATATAATTAATATAAGTAGTAATATAAATTGACTAAGCAAATTTACTGATTCCCGAGCGACGTACAAACTTATTTTACCTTATTACTTCCTATATTTATTAATTTTGTCTTGTTTCTTCCTTAATTTAGTCACTATTTTCTCTTTCTCTGTCTTTATTTCCTTTTTTCTCACTTCTCTGCATTCTTTTGTCGCCCGAGAACAATCCAATGACACGTACCAAGGATCCTTTTAATAAAGCATTCCCTGTCTACAAGAGTAGCAACCCTACAAAAAAAAAACGGCAACCCGGAAAGCAGGTGCACCCAGGTGGAATGTAAGACGACCTGTCGGTGGTTTAATTTCACGGCACTTTGTTAACAACAAAGGGCTAACGTGTCGCCCAGAAACACTTGTTCCAACTGCTGGTACACTGCAGAGGCTGGATGGATGGTACACGCAGGTTTATAATTAAATTTGGTGATGCGAGGATAAAGTACATCAGGTAACGCGTAGGGTTTGTGGTGTCAGAGAAGTTCCATGCATGCGTACACGAATTCACATGGCACATATTACAATGGATATTAGACGCAGAGGACTGACATCTACAGGATTAACTGCAGACTACATTCCAGCACATCTAAATTCATAAGGGATTAAAAAAAATTAAATTAAGAGTGTAGTGTATTAACATATTTTATGTCACGCACAAATTGTGATTACATACCGCGTAATCAGCTACATCAATTCAGAGCTTAAGTCCAACGTTTCGTAGATCGTTCCTGCTTCCATCATCAAGGATGGTCTCCGAAATCTTGAACTTCTGCTCCTAATCGACGCAGCTGATGGCCCGAGAAGATTTATTCACTTTTAGTGGCTGCGAAAGCTGAAGTCATACATATACATATCACTCTACAGAGGATGATAAAATTATCCTTGGTATCTTGATGTAGACAATTTCCACAGATGATGAAAGCGAGCAAGTTTACATTCTTGTTAAACGACCCAAGTCCCCATTCCATTTACATTACTGTCATTACCTGACACGTGTTTGTGTGTGTGTGTGTAGGCGAATGTAGAGCGCTCTACTGGCGGAAATGTCAACATTCTGGTACGGTCATCAACAAAATGGAAGGCCCAAGGGAAGTAGTTAGCCAAATAAGGTTACGTATAAAAGACACATTATACATATCCACCAAAGGCAACGAGGGCAAAGCTACTCTAGTTTAAAATGGGCTGCTTAAAGCAAATGATGATGTGTGTGTCCAGCGGAGCAGTAAAACATCAGCTTCGTGATAAGAGGATACTACGTTTCAATCTCGGAAGAGGTCACATTGTTCTGATAGACACTTTCTTGTTTTTCCTCAGTGTATCAATGATAATTCAGGGGCAGTACCTTCGTCGTAAGCCGAGAAAGTTTGCTCACATATCCCTTACAGTTGACAATAATGCAAGAACATCTTTTGAAACTACGTAATCTCATTTCAGCTAATGCTGTAGAATCAAGGAACAGGCAATGGGAGAATATTTGATTAAAGCTAAATGTAATTAGTAAGAGATCGGTGGGATTAAGGAAGACGAGGGTAGATTTCTGTTTATAAAGTCATACAGCCATTAGAGATAGTTACATTAGAGCTGTGATCAGCAAAACCACGGTTTTAGTCAAAATCTTCTAACTGAATAAATTAACATAATGTCAACAGTTGATACAACTTTGTAAAATAATCGAATAACTAAATGGTCATAATAGCGACTTTTAAGCAGTAGTGTGTTTTTGCTCACTATCTTCTGAGGGTCCTGATTTTGTCTTACGCCCAGAATATAATTCACTGAAAAAGCTGTATCATCACCGACTTGAGAAACCTAACCTCACATAGTGAGTTTCTATGGGAATTGCGTAGGCAAGTTCACACGGCGCAACATTCCAGAAGACAGCCGTCTACAAAATATATCTGCTATCAGTTATTTCATGAATTTAAATTTGATTTGTACTGTAGTTCCTAAATATTTAACTCTACCATTCACATGTCTGTATGGCGTATCTGTCTTTGAAAACTCAATGTAAAACAGCTGATTGAAAAATTATTTAAGACACAATTCGAAGAAGTCAAAGACATAGTCCGTACCTCAAAGAAACCACAACACTTCACCATCGCAAACATCAATTTGTTAATGACGTTTAAGCAAATGATCACTGTTAAATAAAGACCGACATACAAAATTCACAGCTACTGGTTATTAAAGCTGGTGGATACATATAGTTCCCACTGGTCTTGAAAATATTAACTTATACAACGGAAACCATGTACAAATTTTCCTACTATGGAATTCTTAGTAAAGAAAGTGTAATAATATTCCTGGAGACACATTTCAGAACACATAAAATATGAGATATATTTATAAGTAACTGACAACTTGAATTACTTCCACAGCAGAACTCAGTCCGAAATATTGTAACGAAATGTGAAGATCACTTACAAGGCAAAATTACACATCGGAAACAGTTTTACGTCGAGAAATGTTGGAAGCAGCCCATGAGACAGACAGACATGCGGGAGAAGACGCAAGGAAGATAGGACGAAAGGAGGAATGGAGCAAAGGAGTAGAATGTGCGTTGCGGGACTGCAGGCCCTCAGGGTGAAGCAGTATCGGGAATGCAATAAGAGGATTCTCCTAAAGCGCTGCTGTCCTTTGACAAAAACACTAAGAGCTCTTGCAATCCGTGCAAAAATCCATGTTTCTTGTCACCAGATGGCACTGTATGAAGTACCTACAGTATCTCGTGCAAGAAATATAACGGGGCTGAGAGGACCTTACATCTAGAAATACAGTTTTAAGTTTTGTGAACGTACGAAGATTGCCCTTATTAAATTTTATCTTCTGAGTATATATTAACATGTCGAAATTATAATGACTGAAGACTTTTTGGAGAAAATTTGCCAGCTTTTTTCCAATTACGACGATGAGGAAGAAATCAGCAAGTTCCTCCGAAACGTCGGGAATGTGCTCGTAACACTTTATAAAGCAAATTCGAGCATTTAGTTGCTAAACGTGATGCTTAATATCAAAATTTCATCCGTGGTAATTTTCTAAGAATCATAATTAAATTAAATTAAATTAAATATTGTATCGTTACTGGAAATCTATTCTAATGAATTCACCAAAAATTCAACTGTATATAATTATTATTACAGTAATAGTAAAATTACCCAAATATTAAATGGTTTGTGTTTAACAACAGACGATAATAAATTCAGTTCTTTGTTGTTAGTGTGTTGCATCAACAACCAGAAGGCCAATTACAGATACAGCACAAGAGAAGAACATAAGAGACAATAATAAATATATAAAGGTACAACAAAGAGATTATCTAAAATTATATAACTGTTGAGGACATTTACACATAAAGGCAAATTGCTACTGAACACATATCTTTGTAATAACAGTTTAAATAAATTAATTAATTTTAGTTAAAAAGAATGAAGAAGTGGTGAAAAGACCTGGACGAAGGTGGAAGAATAATCTTAAAATGGCTCTTAGAAACATAGGAGACTGTTGATAGGTTTCATCTGGCGGAGGTCAGGGTCCGAAAGCCGACTTGTGAACACAGTAATGAATTGTGAGTTTCTATAAATGCGCTATCAATTTCTTGATACACAAATAAGCAAAAAGATTTTAAAAACCTTCCTTTTTTATAAAGTAATGAGTGTAGGTTAATGACACAGGTTATTGATATCCCACTACCACTAAACTTAAGAAAAATAAAATTGCAAACACACATAGAATTCGCAACGCGTTGTAGCGATGTTCTTCCTTTTGTGAGAACATCGTAGGAAAACAACGAACGAGGAGGAGAACATTTCATACTATCCAATCCTACGAGAAAACTAAAAAATATGTTACACAAAGACAAACGGCTTAATATTACCATTTTCCACGCACCCATAAAACTTTACTGATATGAACTTACTCTCATATTTCTCAGTCACAGTAATAAAGAAATTGAATTACACGAATGAAAAATATAGCTTCCTCGAGACTGACTTTTTATGAAATTCCAATACTTGTCGTATAATGCCAGATGCTACCACAAAATACAACCGATAGCTCACAGTCTCAAATAAAAATGACATAGAGATTTATTATGGTTTGTGTATCTTATCGAGAACACGTCCAAAGTCTTACATAATGCTCTCCATTACTACCGACGGGCTCTATCGTACAGTACAGCTAATTCAGTGAGACGTAAGCTATGACCTTGAATTTTTCTCCGCTCTCATGCAAACTGCAAAGCTCGGCAGAGTGGTTAGCAATCCGGGAGGTCCCGATTCGACTCTTGGCTCACGATGGCTTCATTCAGGTCTCACGTCGTTTTCCTCAGTCCCTCTAGGCAAAGTCCGTGATATCACACGAAGGTAAAAAAAAATAATTTAATTGTTTATTTACATCGGTTAAGTGAATTAGGTCAGTCAGTTACTTGGAAAAACAGGTATTTATTCTGATAAACAGACCGTCTTAATTAATTTCGCGGTTGTTATCAAAGCTTACCAGACGCTGCGATTACGCCCTCTAAAATATTCAATGGTTTACCCACTTTAAAATGACGCCTGTAGTAATCAAAGCCCAAAGAAGTGCAAAATAATCTTAATTACAACAGAAACAATGTATACCAATAGTATTCTCTAATATTAACTACAACGTTTGTCTCTCAAGCAGAATATTCCCCAGATTCGGAGCGAAAGATTAGTAAACAAATTGCCTTTTGAATAGGAGCTTAATAGCCACTTCACATTCTCCGCATAGAAGCGGTGAAACATCGCAAAACTACTTCAGTGAGAACGTACAATTTCACAGAGTGGTGCATAATTAACCGTCCCATTTGAAATAACTGGATCTTTTATTTATTATTTTTTAAATTTACATAAATATAGTAGAGGTTTAGAAAACTATTATGAATCGTTATACAGCCCAACGCCGTGCATCAGTTGTTTAATTATTTCACAAACAATTGGTCAATTTCATTGACGCAAAGATAATTTCGAAAAAATCGCAACACCCGAAAGCCTGCATCGAATCTTGACGCAGGGAGTACATCTTTTTGCATAAAAGTTTCAGCTGATAAAATAATTGCAGCCAAGATACAATGTAAAGCGCCTACTCCTACACTTCTGAGCTTTATTACAGGTTATTGATTATGCGCCATCTTGTATAACAACAAACTGATAACAGAAACAAGAAAAAAGTCGTACTCTCAATTTGCTTGTTAATTATTGTTAAAACAACAGGCATTAATACGGCATTAGAATTACAAATGAGATTTCCAACAAAACACTTAAGCAAGAGAAAGATATAATAACATACTTAAGAGAGATTTATTACATTGTTCCTCCGAACAAATTTCAGTATTTGGAAATTGCGTACTTTACAAAACAAAAGCTTAGTATTCAAAGTGTACGTCTACAGCAGGCGTAAAGAAACTAGTAATGTGTATAGAATTTTAGTCGAAAAATCTGAAAGGATATCACAACTATAGAGACCTAAACATAAACGAAGAATAATATTACATCTGAAAGAAAGACGGCTTGAGGGTGTAGACTGTATTTAATTGGCCCAGGATGTGGTAAAATTGTGGATTCTTGTAGACACGCTAATGAGCCTTCGGATTAAAAAGGGATTCTTGGTAAGTATAGCTACAATCAGCTATGCAAGACAGCCTCTACTCTATGGAATTATATGTTCATACTGAGTAGATAAGATCGTTGACATTTTTTGGAAGTGTGGTACTCCAACCGAAATGAGTTTAAGCAGGCAACAAAACATATGCCAAGTTTCATTTCACAGAATAAATCAGTACACGAATAAATACGCACGAAACCAATTTATAACATAAAACGATTATGGAAATTCTCAGTTATGATTTTTGATATTATGGTAATAAACGTTTGTAATCAAAATTTTGTGCATTAATAAAGTCAGATTTCAGTTAAACATGTCTATCACATAAACTACATCGACACATCTTAAAGATATGTTGGGACACCTAACTTGTTTAGATGAAAAATATATTCCTGACTTCCGAAATAATATTACTACTTATATCTTCCTGACAGTAGATTGAGTCTACTGTAAATGTCACACAAAAGCCTTGCATCAGCGTACACAGCCAATTTGAATATTACCGAGCCAAGCACAAACCGCAGGGACTCTCCCGTTTTATTCCTGGAACTTCTGGTGCTGAAATATTCATGTGTCACCCTTTCTATAACCACTCTGTCAATCAGGAAGCATAAAACAAACAAACAGAAATAAAACTAATTTGCGTCACCAGTCGGTCCAAAGAGTTCCAGCACAGGGAGCGTTTCCTACCAGAGAATCCGTAGATTGAATCGGACCAAGACTTTTATTTCATGGCTCATTCAACCTGTAACGCAGCGTATTAAATCATTCGAAATGGACAGACTAGAGTATTGGATTATTTTATCAATTATCAACTTCTCGGGTTATATATTTTGCAGAGTAAGATATAGGCGGTTGATTATAATAATTATTGACGCATAAGGGATAAAAATGAAATGGTAGTGCTGTTTTTTAACGCGATGTACCGGAATTTTATTAACACGGCTAAGCGAACGCAAGAAAAATTAAGGTCATATTATCCGGTACCTGCCCGTATTCAAACCGAGTACCACGAGAATAAGAGCTAGGTGTGTTCCCCTGACTAACTTCCTTCGTGAATTTAGTCATTCACAGTAGGAAAAATTAAGAGAAAACACTTCATATTATTTAATTCCATCTACTTACAGTTCGTTATTCTCCTCCCATGCCACTCTAAGCTATATAAACCTTATCAGTCAAAAGAACGTCATAAGATAACCAAAGAATTAATCAAATCGTCCTTTCTAATCCATCGAACATCATTCTCTCATATTATCAGAAACATCATTTTCAGTTGATGTCATTCTTAAATAACCTTGATACCAAATACCAACATCTTGACGATTAAGGGCGGAAATAAGGTTGACATGTTTTTAGTGTAGATTCAATCTATTTAAACGAAAACTTGATCACTATATTCGATGATAATACATCGGGAAAAACGACCTCTGCATTATGGGTTCATTTAATAAACTCCTCGCAAAAAAAGCACATAATAATTATTTACAGTCCGAAGACAGCTGTTTTCTTGGTTGTAGCACCGTGCATTCTGGTAGAACTTACCGACGTTTCAGAGGTCCTTACTGCGGCCATCATCAAGTCATCAGGGCGATCATTACCATGAAACGTCGATAAGTTCTACCAGAATGCACGGGTCTACAATACATAAAACAGCTATCTTCGGACTCACCGCCGTGAGATTTAGAAATTTACACACTTCACTAGCCGGAAGCTTTATTCCTTTAGCTCGGAGATTAAATTAATTTGCCACGTGGGTTTTTTAGCTCGGAGATTATAGATATCGAAACTCTAGTCGCTTCTTCTTATCTTCCTCTGATTCAATCCCATTAAAAAATTTCTCTACCTTTATGCTATACCTCCCTTTTCAGGTCCAAATATTCATCATTATGTTCTCTGGACTCACTCTTCACAGTTTTGAGTATATTTGAGGGTAACTACATAATATTAAATACGAAAGCGCTCACGTAAGCTGCTTGGAGAAGTATACTTTATTACATAATGCTAAAATCCGAAGCATTAAGCATTTAAAAAGTAAGCAGACTTACGTAACAAGGGGAATACTTGATACTGCAGCCCCAGTATAGGCCAACCACATTACACTTTACTGTACTTTCTTTGACTTGGATATTACAACGCCACAATTTAAAACTGCCCGTGTACACAGTTTTCCAATTAAAACTCCACGCCTCTTTAATATAACCCCCTTCTTCATAACGCACTCCCGCCTCAAGCGAGCATTACTCTTCGGTAACGTCATTACAGTTTATAACAGTAATTTCAAGCCCTGTTTTCAATCCTGTAACAATTTTGTTAAAATGTTTAAGAATATGACAAAGTATATGCCATTTAGAAGGGCATGTTGAAACTTTTATACCGTTCCAGGGGCCATTTTTAATGTCATTTACCAGAATCAGTAGTATCAAAACAAAAACAAATGTGGGATTAAAAATATAATTACGTTTTATATACTTAACCTGGATGTCAAAACGAATACGGAGTTATTATTCTGAATCTGAAAATTTCTGAGTGTTTAATTTAATTACAATAATAAACCGCGTACGAGAACACCAACGCCCAAGACTAATAATTTAATCTTTTGCATTAAAATTATTATCTTAAAAGTGTGAAAATGTTCTTACAAATTCTTACTTTGTCCTATACAGACCTTAATATTGATTAACTACTGAAATGAAAATTTATTAAAATATTTTAAAGGAAATACAAGATTTTGGGTTACTAATACCTCCAATATTTATAGTTCTTATTTATTAAACCTAAAAATGGATAAGATACAGTTTTGTGGAGCCCATTCTCGTCTAGGTTTCATAAGACTTTTGACACACTATGAAAGCCAATCACATTCTTGGACACCGTGCTCGAATTTATTATTATTATTATTATTATTATTTTAAGTCTTTTATTATATATAACACGTCCAGTTTATGTACGTAACGAACAGGCATTTAACAATTATTTAACTACACATTTCTTGTAAGACTTGAGGTTCTCACAGCGGTGAGTATGAAGATATCCGTCTTCTGGGTTATTGCGCTGTGTAGTCTGGTCGATGTTAACCAACGTTTCAGAGGTCATACTGCCTCCGTCATCAGGTCTTCATACACATTTCTTCTTGAGAGAATCTCGCACATACGGTAATTCTAAATTGGATTTACCCATTCCACATCCACGTAAATGTAATTAATTAATCAATTTATTCTGAATCGATTGAAGAGAATTTATTACGTCAATTGGCATTTAAAATTGACAGACACACTTTCAAGAAATGAGTTTTTACGTTGAATTTGTATTTGCCTCATATTTAAAATCCATGTACATGATTTCCATCACTTCATGGTGTAAATATTGAAGCCTATTCCGACCTCACATACTCATTTCAATTTCTTCCAAGGTCTGCTTCAAGAGCGTATTTGGGTTTCCTGCCATCTGTCCAAATGGTTTATACAGCTGTGTCTGTCTGCGTTACTCTATTTTATTATGTACCGATTCTATGGTCCAATATATTGCACCTTTAACAGTTTTTAAGACTCTCATATATACTAATCCTCTTGAGTTTATATCTCCTTTACTTGTGCAAGATTCTTTTAATCTAATTAATATCATAAGATGGTGAGGATGGTTCTTTTAGGAACTGAAACATGTCGTGAAACATAAAAATGATGATCTAATGTAAATCGAATATTTCGATAAAGAACATCATTTAATATTTTAAATATTTTAAATGTTAATTATTGTAATATTTTAATATTTAATAAGAATTATTGTGATTAGACGGACAAGATTTAATATATATTCATTTTAATACAACAAAGTTGGTAGTGCTGCCATTTTACAAAATTTTGGGTGTTTCTTTCAAGTGCCACATATTTTATCATATTTATCGAGCTAATATTTAATTCCTTAATTTTTTATTTATTGTCCGTAGAAACTTCAAGGGTATTTACCTGAATTTTTTCCAAAATTCTCACGTGCTGCAATTGAAGTCCACAGCTTGTCACCAATAGTAACTCAGGTCAGCCCTTACCTACAACAACAAATTTATCATCATTAATAAACGTAACAACCAGCATTTGTTTTCAAGAATGAAAATATCAGGTAATATGGTCTACGGACTGGACGCGTAGTTGGAAATTGGAAGAATAAAATGCTAGCATAATTCAAAAGTCTCTGTAAGATTACGGACTTTCGTACCTTTGTTCACACAGCACATTTACTGGTTACGCATACATAATTCGAAAGACGCTGTCATAAAATATGTAGTCATCTCTAAAACTAAAACTATATAATACATGTAACATGTATTAAAAACAAAATGTATTTCGGAAATAGCTGCTGCACTATGTATCTTAGAGACAAGGTATGTCTCAGGTACATAGAAATAAATACCCTATAAAGTGGTGAATAAATATAATAATAATGAAACAGAGAAGGAAATTAAGAAAAGAGAGAGATAAAGAGTGAGAATATTAGATGAGAAACAGAAAAGAAAACTTCTATATATAACAGCATTTCCGCTCTTAGCGAATGTCTGTTCAGCACGTTTTCGTACGTTTATAATCCGAAAGCAAATCTGCATTATCAGTCTGCAAAGTAATTGCTTTGTTTATGATTAAATATTAAAACAAACTTTACAACTAAGTAACTAAGTTCCTCGCCTTATTTCACCCAAGATTCTTCACTCAACCACTTAAAAATTGTTCAAGAGTAAGATTTAATAAGCACTGCGTCGTTAAGACAATCTCTATAACGAGGTCTAAGAAGGCAAATTGTAGTTCAGAACTATTTGTGGAATATAAACCAGGGGTGGTAAAGTATGTATAGTTGATAATTAAAATCTTGGCCCGAAAAAAAGACACCAAAACCAATATAATCTCGAAGCTATTTAAATATAATAATAATAATAATAATCAAGCATTCAGTTTGATATAAATTAATAATATTGAAACATATAAAGTTTAATTATTCGAAGTATTGTAATGAACCATGAATTACGAGTACACTTAAAATTTTAAGCTCTTCAGCACTAATTCCTCTACATTTAAAATTCTTTGTTCAGTAACGTTTTGAAGTATCACCCTGTGCCTGAAGTGGCATTGTGCTAAAAGGGTAAGGCATGGGGATATGCCAGCCGGCGCGAAAGGAAGGCAATTCGGTACATAAGAAAGAAGAAAAAAATATATATAAAATAGCAGAGAAGCTGGTAGGGAGCTGTGCTGGGAATGATCAGAATGGTGAATGATAGAGGCTCTGGAGCTGAAAGGGGGTGGTTTCGACTCAAGAGGGATGATGGAGGAGTTGAAAAGGAAGAAAAGCGCGGAATATACTTAAGGGGTGGGGAAAAACGGCACAAATATGACAAAACATTATTTACTTTTTAATATAAAACATGACAAAGCTAAAATCTCACTTAATACTACTAACTTTGATAAATTGTGGAATTATTAACAAACTGTTCTGTGAATTTAAGACAGAACTTCTGGTAGTTTTATGGGTGTAAATATTCATACTTTCAGCGAGGTATTTCAGTAGCATGCTGGGTGCTTTAACCATGTGTCAGAAGTACTTCAGAACTTCTATCGATGCGTGATATTGAGATATTATCTTAAAATTTCAAAATAATTCTATGCCCGCGTCACTCCAAATCATGACCAATACTTGATTTATAATTACTCTCGTCATATGACGTATATAACTTGTGCAGTTGGCAAAGCATTGTCAAGTAAGCAAATAATAAATCAGACATGTTATATGTGCATGTCTATGAACTACTCACTTCTATACGAAGTACGGTTTGTGCGTCCTTTATTCAATGACACAAGACCTTCTGACTTGATCCTTCACAACGTAAAATAGTTTTGTACTCAGCTTTGGAACTCTATAATTTGAACTCAAGATCTGTCATTACCTATTCCTCTTGCGGAAAGGACAAAGATTCTAGAACTATAGTAGGATTCAAATATGACGGAGGGTGAGTGACGGTTTG
>NW_019059980.1:695823-733915 GCF_000696155.1 Zootermopsis nevadensis | reverse complement strand
CTGATGACGGAGGCAGTATGACCTCTGAAACGTTGGTAAACATCGACCAGACTACACAGCGCAACAACCCAGAAGACAGAAATCTTCATACTCGCCGCTGTGAAAACCTCAAATCTTAAATATTTAAGATCGTCTTTTCCTTGAATCTAAAATCTCACAATCCTTTACCGTTAATAAATTTTATGCATTATTAGTACTATGTGCAGAATATAATTACGTAATTTAAAAATCATATATGCCCGTCGGCATATTTTAATTTCCTGTGCACCGGAGACGATGCTAGTCGTGGGGAGGAAATATTTCAGTTTTACTGGTAACGGTTTAATATAACTGCTACTTTACGGTGGAACTCAAACGAGTCGTCAGTTTTCATAAAAACATGTAATTGTACAAACGCTTTGTAAATAACAGAATATAAAGAGATTAAATGGCTGTACAATTCCTATTCAAACATTTTATTTTTTCGTGTCGTGAATATTTAACGAAACCCTGGGGAATTATTTTTAACCGCGTAATTTCAATAACGTTGTATGTGCAACGTAACAAATGGAATTTCTGACGTTTCTTTTAGTGAAAATATAAAACCACGTATCTAACCAACAAACTACCCTAACAATCGACTGCAGGGCAGTGTTTCTTTCACTTGTATTACAGTTCCGGAACACAAAATACCTTCCATGGAGTAAAGAAATCTTCGTGTATGACAACCGTAATCTAACACAAACAAAGTCTTCGGTAAGTGAAATAAGCCTTTGAAAATCCCGCTGAAATGAACTCTCTTTCGTTAACAAACTACGTCCTATCAGCAGAAACGCTTCAATTTCAGCTAATCCGAGAAAGGGCCGCGTGTGTTGTAGTTGTGCCTGGCTACTGATCTCAAATTGAATGACCAGTCTAAGACATAGACTCCAGTCAAGTCACAGCACGCACCCGGGCACAACATCCGATTAAAAAGAGACAGAGCTACAGCTTACTCCTTGTTGGAATTTTCTAAATTCTCTATCCATCCCAGTTCTTATTCTAATTATTTAGTACTACAGAAGTTTGAGATGGGTTACACGTGTAGCACATATGGGAAACTAAAGCAGCATTATGAAGTTTGTTCACGAAAATTTAAGTTTAAATTGCAATCTTCTGGTATTCAACGTCTTTCAAATATTTACCAGCGTTCTGTAGAATGCTACTGACCTCATCTTCATGGAAGAAAGAGACAGCAGGTTCCTACAAAACACCGAAAACTATTACATAAATACATGGAGTCGAATCCTATAACACTGTAATATATGGGGGGAAAAATCTAAAGGAATTTTATTAGGCAAACGTCTTGTAAAACCTACTTGAAAATTCCACACGTAGAAAAGAGTTTGTGGTGTTAAAGGTGTAGGTCTTAGTATTATGAATTGGAGTAAACAGCATACATGTCTCAGATAGTTAAAGATGCAATGCAGAACGTAAATATGGCAAAAGGATTAAAGTGCCTCAGGACAGATTAACAGGCTTTTGTAAGTATGACGATGAATATTAGGAAACTTTATTGGCACTTCTCACTACTTAACTGCCCATCAAATACCTTATACATGATGCTAGCGTGAGCAAGTCAACCTCTAAAATTAAAAACAACAGTTCCAGTGTACACAAAACATTTACGCGACTTAAACATTGGTTCATCCATGCTTTTCGTTGTCACACGGAAGTATAAAATATTCTTAACTGCATGGCAGAAAGCATTCCAGGAATTTAATCTGTTATAATTCCTTCGGGAATGCAATTTTAATTCGCTATCTTCGTCTTAGAATATTTAAACTTTGCCACAATTTCATCGTAATATGATTATCAAAATCTTTGTTCCTAGAGCCAGGAGTAATTGGTGAGGCGGACCCTTCATGAGAATTTGCTTGCCACAGCTTCCTGGAGAGTGAGTAAGTGGTTTTGTAGTCCTTGTGGCTAAGTGTGGGGGGGAAACTGGGTCGAGGGCCTACCTCTCAGCACACTCCTTAGCGGTAACGCCTGCAGCTTCGTGTTTAGACTACTCCGCACTCAATCATGCACGAGAAGTTGCCACATAGTTACGGCTTACGCAAAACCACAGAATCAAATGTTTCCCTATGAAAGCGCAAATTACACCACAGAAAATAGACGACCCCTGCACCCGAGGATTTAATGCGGGTGCAGTTTCAAGCCACAAACACTCCAAGATTTTGGGTTAGAATGATATTCTGGGAAGAAAATATTTACATCCATGCTGTAATGTTCTTGTTGATAGCCTAAGTTGGAAACATTCATTGTAGATTAAAAAAGAGTAACAAAGAATTCATAATCATAGATCATACACGATAATACACAGACATCTAAGGTAACATACACGAAAATAATGATTTAATATACCATTGCAGTGGTTTTACATATTCAAAACAGGGTTAATACTATTTTAATTAATAATACATTGATACATGTGGCGGGAAATGTACGTGTTGAAACTTATACTTAAATTTTCAATGAAATATGCAGATCAAAATAAGGATAATAGTAGTCCATTTCTAAATACAATAAGATATAACGATGTAAGAAGCGAGATTTGCTGAAAAAGGTTACGTAAAGTGTCCGCAGTAGAACGAGAATGAATATTGACAAAACAAGATGCAATCACAATTCGAATTGCACCCCTGAGAACATGACTGTTTAACACGAACTTCTACCTAGCCTGGTAATACAGGTGTCCCAAAAATATTTATACCTATATACGCTTTGAAGACAATTTGACAGTAAGTTGCTTACCACTGTCAAATGTGCCAACAAGTTAACGGTGGTCATTTTCAACACCTGCACTAAATTCGCTAACGTATGTACGAGGTGCGATCGGAAAGTTTCAAGACTGTGTCAATAGCGGGCGAACCGGATGTAGTACGAGCTTCTGCCTTTAGGGGGTGCGGCCTACATTCATAGTGAATCAGTGTGCCAGCCGGCTATGTGACTTCTTCCTCTTCCCAAAGATGAAAATTCAGCTAAAGGGAAGGAGATTTGAGACGATAGAAGAGATTCAGGCAGAATCGCAGATGGTGCTTGACAGGCTGACAAAGAAAGATTTCCAGGGATGCTTCCAGGCTTGGCAGCGGCGCTGGGATCGTTGTGTTCACTCCAAGGGGAACTACTTCGAGGGTGATGGATGAATTTAATTCCTGAGATAAGTGTACGGGTTTTTACAGGCGCAGTCTATAAACTTTCCGATCGCACCTCGTAGATGGTTTAGTTTAATAAAATGTTTTTATTTCAATCACTGAATATGTGTATAAGTCTTTTTGGGACGCCCTGTAGAATGTAGGAATAAGATCTCTCTACGTCATCGATAACAAGTTGAATGAATGACATCAGCATGGGCTGTGGAGTTGAAGGGGTACTTGGGATGTCACATTGTCATCAGTCACTCCCGACAGCGTGTGTGATAAACCAACAGCCGCAAAGCGATCCTCACACTGACATTTGGGAAAACTATCTTTGAATACGAGGCTCGCTACTCTGAAACGTCGGCTTCTACAAAAGTGCACGGCGCAACACCGCACAAGGCCACCATATTCATCATAACTATTTGACTTATTTGGTTAGTCTCTTCATGATTGATGATTACTTCATCATTGACTGTCAGTCATTTGATGATTAGTTAATAGACAGGTAGTCAATAACATACATTTTAACAGAATGATTAGTTGATGAATTTTTTATGGGTTTTGGCGGCGTGTAAATTCGTCCATACTGCCACTATCTTCAGTCTTGAAGATGGAGACAGTATATTTTTCCGAAATGCTGGCACACACAGATGAGTCTACACGGCGCCAAAACCGAAAATATCTACACTACCTCACCTCCGTGAAAACTTAAAATCTTACAGATTGATTGGCTAGTTAGTTACACAAAATCTTATTCAGGGCCGCATATCCAAAACCCTCCGGAATACAATGTAAGGAAGTTAATATAAGCAGAAGTTTGTAGACAGACTCAGGAAAAAAGGAAGTGCATTACTGATGGTTCCTCTGAACTCAAACCCGTTTCTTGTATGAGTATGGCTTAAAGGGGGTGGGGGGGCACACAACATCGTTGCCAAGTTATATTTTTTTTTATTCCCCCTTTTCTTATGTCCAGGACAGAGGAGTTCTTTCTTTTGTTATATAACACAGACCGGGACATCCAGAAGTAGACAAAGACGAATCGACAAAGAATAGCTTAGTTCTTGGGCCAGCCGCTGAGACTGCTGGTCAATCTAGCATTGGCTCTCACGCCGAAGAAGGAGTATATGGCTTCCAAGTGCCATCAAAATGTCACTCTCACTGCAAGAATGCTCCAAGTCCTAATGCCATTACGAAAAACTCCAAAAACAAATTTCCTCAAGTGCTTGAATACCTAAATATTATATTTGCTACTAAAAGCACGCAAATTTTTAGTCGGGGAACACGATGAGAAAAGCCACTTAGAAGTGCTACGAGTAAAATGGAGGATATTATTAAGATAGATCAAAAGAGACAGGGTAAAAGGCAACTGAAACAATATAAAAGTGTTGTGATTAGTGTAGATGGACGATTACAAAAAACAAACTCTAATACATGGAACTAAAATATTCCTCATTTAAACACAGTAGTGTCCATAGTGTTTTAAGCCCAGGAGGTAAAATTTTAAAAGCGCACATGCATTTGGTAACGACTGTGTCCTCAACTGATTATACGTCTCACAACAGATTTTGCTAATGTCGTCTGTGGTACCTCCACACTTCACAGAAGGAGACTCATGCATTATGGATAAGCACAACTTTCTTCAAAAGTCTATCTCCTTTGTGTTACGAAATGTTGCTTTGTATATGCGTTGTTTCAGGTCCCTTTCTCACTGATTTGAAGACAACTTTTAAAATTATATTTGTAAGCTTACCCACCCTGGTTTACTTTATTTTTACTTTTGTGCTAAGAGTACATTCAGAGACAAAAGCATAATTAAAGTAAAGTGCTAAATTCGACAGAAATAAAAACCTTTATTTCCTTATAAACCGAATAGTATACAATAGGTCAACAACTTAGAATATTTGAACGCAAAATATTACGAAAAATCTATGGCCCAATACAGAATAGCGATGGCTCCTGGAGAATTAGGATGAATCATGAACTAGATTGTATCATACAGGGAGCAGATATCGTGAGGCTAATCAAAAGCAAAAGGTTAGCCTGGCTTGGCCATGTTGCAAGAATGGAAGGAAACAGGGTAACTAGAAGAGTGATGGAATGGAGACCGATGGGAAGAAGGATGAGAGGGAGACCACGGAAACGATGGATAGACGACGTGGAGGAGGATGTGAGGACGATGGGAGTAAGGGGATGGAGAAGAATTGTGAATGATAGGACAGAATGGAAAAAATTCATCGAACAAGCTAAGACCCACACAGGGTTATAACGCTATAAGAAGAAGAAGAAGAGTATGCAATAGGTGAGATTTGAGGTTCTGAAGATGGTTGTCTTCTGTGATATAATACCTTGTAGTCTTATACATATTTACCGATGTGTCGGAGGAGCTTACCGCCTCCAATATTAGGGTGATTACTAATAATTCATCACTCTGATAATGGAGACAATAAACTCCTACGAAATATCTGTAAATATACTTATCCCGATGATGAAAGCAATAAATTCCTCTGAAACGTCGATAAATATCTATCAGACTACACAGAGCTACATCCAAGAAGACACCAATCTTCATATTACAACCGTTGTAACGACAGATGCTTCAGACGCGTTAGTGTTAAATCCCATTTCCAAGTCAGTTTCAGCCCAATGGATAAAGAGGGTGTAACCAGCATTTTTATCGTCTCTCGTGCTTTTATCGTGAAAGATTGGCAATCCTGGCAGAGGATAACAATAATCGCCTTTGTGATCGTTAAATCTCCGAGAGGCACCAACAGAGAATGGATCAAGGCGAGGGAGATCTGGCTTGTTGTGGTTCTTCAATATCTATGCTAAGTAACTGATCGGACTTGACTCTTACTTCTCCTACAGCCATACATCCCGCTAAGCAAAGTTGTCCCTCGCTACCAACTCAAGAACGATCTTAGTACAATGTTGAAGGATGGTAAGAGCCAATCTCATGTTGTTTAATGACTATGTTTTATATGTTTAGGTTCAAAAGACAGCTCCGATTTACGAAAAGTAAACAAGTTAAATATATATAAAATGTATCAATTCCGGCCTATTCGCTTTGATATTGCCTCTAGATCTTTAATTCGTGAAGATAAACTTCCATTATCTTTACACATTGCGTAAAACAGGCACAGAAAACAAACAAGATTTTGTAAAAATAATTCCAACATACTTCTCGAGTTAACGTAACGTAAACAGCAAGACTTGTGTTAAAATTTTATTACGTATACGAAGCGCGTTTCCGTTTTCGACACGACTTCTGTTCGATATATTTTTCGGTCCGATAAATATTTAGCGAGTTACGCTCGAGATAAGGGCAGAAACGCCTGTGTGATTTCTTTGTAAAGTTTCTAATACTTTTTTTTCTAATTCTAACCGAATTTGGAACGTGCTCTTACATTTTTGTCCTTAAATATAATGCTGGTTTTTTATTTTTGTTCCCAAAATATGTCAAACTAAAATTTTTTCCACTGAAGTATAACAACTACTTACTGGAAGCTTCCGGTAAAATAATTCAGACATTAAATTTTCCCACCTGTATATTTTAATAAAATTTTATACCCCGTGTTGTAACGGCTCTTAGAGAAACAGGATGTGACGACGTGGACTGGATTAATCTGGCTCAAGATATGGGAGGCTCTCGTAAAACACCGTAACAAAAGTACGGGTTCCATAAATGGCGGATAATATCCTGACTAGCTTAGCTAATATTAACTTTCCAAGAAGGCCTTTCCACAATTAAGTTCTTTGTTACAAATCTGAAAGTTTAGTTACCGTCATTTTAAACATATGCGCTCCCAAACTCGATACTAAGACAGTTCAATCCAATATATAACTCTATTCACTCACATCTTACCATATTTCCATCTATATCATGGTTTTACAAGTTGTCTACTACTCAAAATATTGTACCCGCTCTTTTCTCGCTGCCACCAACACAAACTAACATTTTGTACATTATAGAGCGTCCTAACGTGAGTCTGAGCATTGTACTTACGCCCTTCTAGCGCAGACCAAGAGGCCTGGCACAGTGACTGATTCCATCAATCGTACAAAGGCAAGATCGGACAGAAACACATCTGATTATACACAAGGCAGTCCCTTCCTTCTTTCACTTGTATTTCCAGTGTTTCTTTTGCCAAAAGTTCAAACTTCCCTGTATAGAATAAGAACAAGACGGTTCTTCCCTTCCGATGTCTTTAGTGAGCAAGAACTAAGAGTGATAAAAAATCATCAGATCTAGGTCTAAACTACACGAGGCGGTCTTGTCTGTCTTCCGAAAAGACTTTTTTGCCCTCTCGCCTCGCTTTTACTGTCGTTTATCAGCACTAAAGACTTTTCTATGGGAAATTCTCTTTTCCTTGTATAATGGTTAAAAAAAGGAAGAGTCGAAAGGGCAGAGTGAACGGCAAACACCGTTTTAAGACATACCACATAATAAAAGAAAAGATGTGAATCTCTTAAGTCCTTCAATGAACGGAGATTACATGTTTGAAACGCCAATTTCTACTTCCACAGCCACCATTATGGTATTTCAAAGGATTAGCTTTGATGGAAACTTTACAGTCTATGGAACCTAAATATAAAATTATATGAAACCATTTACTGCCACTCTGAGTCTCAAGACAAGTCAAGTCTTTGGCTACTATACACTCTTTTCATACGAACAAAATTAGCGGTGTGAAATATATCCCCGCATAATTTGGGGATTTGCGATGGGAAAACAGCATTAATTTAAGAGTAAGCCATATCGCATTACACAAGAAAGGAAAATCAAGATTTAAATTAATTCTCTCTACAGTGTAAACAGCAGATTTATTTAAAAATTAGGTACCTGTCATTAACACATGCCAGAGACACGTACATTAACAGGCACAAAAGTCTAACACACAGATATCGGTTTCCACTTAAGTTCACATGCCTGTATCCCTTTCTTTGTCTTAAGTTATTTTGGTCTGATAAATTTCCTCCTAAAATTAATAACTACTAATTAATTTTGTGCAAAGTTTCTGTTAATATAGACTTACAATGTATAAAAGTTCTCAGATTGAGCCTTCCACCTTAATAGAAAGCGTAAATTTCATCTGCTATAAATAAATACTTCGAACACAAATTGCAGATACGTTTACAACCAGCCATAGCACAAAATTACTCTTGTCTGAATACACCAGTTGCTCAGTTATCAACATCAGACTACAAAGCAAATAAACGAAAGTAAATAAGCAATACTGTATCAGTACGTAGCTTTACACTTAAGACCTGCATAAGAAATTATAAATCAATACGCTGAATTTCATGCTGTTCAAATTATACAACATTACAGCTACAAGTCAAATCAGAGAACAAATGAACATTCAGTCTTAGAAATAAAGGAAAATTAAATATATCTGACTATATAAATGTAAGAGCCACGGTGGTCTAGCGGTTAGAACGCTGGCCTTGTAATCCTGGGGTCTCGGGTTCGATTCCCGGCGGTGCCCGAATTTATAACTTGTGTTGGGCAAGGCCGTGGTCTAGGCAACACGGAGTTTTCCTCCGGGGGCTTCCCCGGTTTCTCCGTGGCATCCCAACAATTACTCCATTCACACACAGAAGAAGGCAATGGCAAACCACTTCTGGATCATCTGCCAAGAACGTATATGAACAGGTCCCAGTCCGAGAAAAGGATGGAAGGATCCTGTTCATATGGACCTGTTGTCAGACGGAACACTAAATAATATAATAATAAAAATATAAATATTTTAAAGTCCTATTATAACAGAGCATGGAATAAACAGAATAACAACTCTTCAGTGCAGTATGAACTCAGTATCAGTAGCTCGAGAATTATTTATAAAGATCTAATATTTCAAATTTTATGAAACTTTGTTCATCCGTACTTGAGTTGTTACAGACGGACAAGTAGATCGATTTAAATAGATACTCCACAGGGTTACAAATGCGCCTAAAGACCAAGGCAATTTTATTTAATTTATGGTTATTCCTATGTGACAGACCGCTTAATCCCGAGGTCTAATAATTTCTCGCTCTCAAGAAATTCCTGTATGCATTTTTCCACGACTGATGTTCAATTTAGAAATTTTCTTCAGCGCTGAATTTCCATTTGTCCCGAATAAGCTGATTGATCAGGAGTCTTTTGGATGAAGATTCTTCCCTAGTATTCGCATAGGCAATTTTAGGAAAACCACGAGAAATATATCAACACAGCCTGTAAGCCGATCAGTATTCCAATGGTGAGGATTTAGAATGGGACGTTTGTACTATATATAAAGGCATTAACCAGATATCTCTGGGACGGACCGAAAAAAACCATGGAAACCTGTCATGATAACCAGATACTTCCATATGCAAGTATGATGCGTTGTGGCTTCAGTGTTCTCGGTTTGTAAACATTATAGTTTAATGAAACAGAAACAGTTTCTCTGAAATGTTACTTATGTTTAATCGCGTTGTTAGCGGAAACATCAACAAATTTGAAAGCAAAGGTTGGCAAACGTCATAACTCAGAACGCTACAGTTCGCATCTTCGCCGTCGTCAGAACCTCAAACCTCGGTGCTTTATGCAGATCCAATAACGCGAGAAAGCTCTGTTACTTGTTCCAACAGCGCGCAGTTACCGCGTAACTTGTGAGCCAACGGAAATTTATGTTGGCAGTAAAATTACCTGCCAGCAATTTACTGTTCTCTATTGTCTTCATCCCTTAAATTTAAATTCTAATTAAGGTATTTAAACTTCAGATAGGGTGAGCTTTCACTTTATTCAATTAAAGTGATAAACAATCTTGTCGAAATCTCTGGCAGGATAAAACCTATTAAAGCTCTTTTAGTATTTACACTAAAGGCAGATATTTAATTAAGCCCTTCCCCGAGCAACAAGATATAAAATTATCAGTCATCCAGCTGCTACAAAATTATTTAAACTTGTAAGTTTTTAGCTAACTTTATGATCGTTTAAACATGAAAACTCAAACTTATAAGGCGTTGAGTTATGAACTGAGCTGTGTGGAACTACGGCCATCTTAAACTTTTCATCAGTCTTCAAACACTGCAAATTTCAAACAATCTTTCTTACAAAACGCGTCCTTGGAAACTTACACGTCTCTTATGATAGACATATTATTACGATGAACCTACTTAGGGTCGTATTAGACACTTCGCATGAAAATATTTCTGATGTTGATCCTGCTTTTTGGTACTGGCGCCATACAGAATTTGGCATGTTGCCACGTTTCAGAGGCCCATACTGCCTCTCATAAGCCCTGATGATAGAGGCAGTATGGTCCTCTGAAACATCGACAACAAGCCCTAACAATGGAAGCAGAAATCTCCTCCGAAACGTCGGCAAATTCAACCAGACTACAGGCGCAGCATACCAAAAGATATTCATCTTCCGGGTTGAATTAATTTATAGTGAAAGCCGTGTTCAATGCACTAATAAGAACAAGCTACTAAAAACGTCTTATAGATCCTATTACGTAAACACCTTAATGTTAATTCGTTTTGTGTGCAATCTCTTCAGGATTAACTCCATCTGATACGTTAGACTTTTGTTTGTGAGGATTTTCCAAACTTTAATGGCTTACACATTTCACCATCCTATCGACCAAAACTTTCTAATAAGCTGTGGTTTAATTCTGTCAGACCTAATTCTCTGAAACACACCAAAACATCTACGTGTATTGAAAAGCAATCCATGTACAGAGCGTCAAAGACGTTTTAAAAAAATATGTGGCACTCCGGTGGTAGCGTCAGAACATCTTCACATCGTGTGAAAACATGTTTCTCTACGTGTAGGACAGGGCTTCTGTTTCAGAGACACTGGATGCAAGTCGGGAACACGTCGGGACGTAAAAGGGGTGTAACGTAAAGTGTCTACGCGGACATAAATAAGAATAACGTTCCTAATGTTTCCTACAGTTAACCTCCAAGTCAAATTTATAGCCTGTACTCTTTCTCAAAACATACGATCACCCCCTTTCGTATGTTTAATGCACTGCACTGCTGCCAGAGTGCGCATGCGCTGTGAGGTCATGGCTGCGATCAACTGATTTTTTTTTTTTTTTAGTGTTCTGTCTGACGACAGGTCCATATGAACAGGATCCTTCCATCCTTTTCTCGGACTGGGACCTGTTCATATACGTTCTTGGCAGATGATCCAGAAGTGGTTTGCCATTGCCTTCTTCTGTGTGTGTGAGTGGAGTAATTGTTGGGATGCCACGGAGAAACCGGGGAAGCCCCCGGAGGAAAACTCCGTGATGCCTCGACCACGGCCTTGCCCATCACAAGTTATAAATCTGAGCACCACCGGGAATTGAACCCGGGACCCCAGGCTTACAAGGCTAGTGTTCCGACCACTAGACCACCGTGGCGATATAGTTTATTATAAAATTAGTGGCAAAGGTTGGCTTTTCGAATATTAAGCCATTACGATGGTTGGCTCTTGTGAACACGGTAATAAACCTTCGAGTTTCCTAAATGGTGGGAAATTCTTTTGTTGGGCTTTTACTAACTTCTCAAAAACGACTCTGGCCCATGGAACTAGTTTGACATAGCGAATACTTATTATTTTAAAATATTTAGTTCTGTAGCAAGAGTTTTAGGGTCACTCTCTGACTGATATTGATACTCTTTCTTCTAATTTTTATTTCCGATACAGGAAGTGAGATATCTCATTACTGATTTTAATTAAATTCTATGTGAATTAAAATTGGGAAGATCATACCATCAATCTGTATATCAAATATCAGTAAGAAATTGTTTTTCTGATAATCTCCGACGTAAACTAAATTCATTTTCAGTATTTTCTAAAACAGTTGAAAGGCTAAAATTTTCTGTACTTATTTTTTTCGCTGTCCACGCCAACACCAGAAAAGAAGTCTACCTTCACATAGAACAGTGTTCTGCAAACGATGTGCAAACACAAGGTTTCAGATGCGCCGCAAATTTTTTATAAGAAACTGCATATTTTACTTTAGAGTTTAAAAAAAGCAATATTATATCTTTCTAAAATAGAATTCGTAGTACACACACACACTCTGGTTCATCGTCGGTAATTTTATTCAACACTTGTTATGTTCCATATGCCCGCATTCTTTAACCCGTTTTTCGTGAGGTGACATTTTGTGACGTGTCGTCACGTCTCTGGTAAATTAGGATGTGCCGTTAATGAAAAAATGTTGCGAAACACTGAAATAGGCCACGATTTCCATATTTGAAATCCTTACCTCCTCAGCATTCACGTTAATACCGCAAACCAACCCTCTCAATTTATGCAGTTGATACATTGTCATCAAATGATCAAAGTATCGAAGGACAGCGGAACCTTTCAGACAAAAATACCGTTAAGCAGGTGTTTAATGCGCAGTGTGTCACATAACGAAGTCGGTTGCAGCGCTCGATTGCATTTGTTTAAGAGGACAATGACAAAACACTATAAAAACAGAACGCTTATGTCTTTTTTATAATGAGACGGGATAAATAAGGGTGAGGCGCGTCAGACATGGCCCAGTGCTATTCGAGATATTGAGATAAAAAAGGAATACAAGAAAAGGTTTAAGGTAAAGGTGAGAAATATAAATATGGACTGGGAGTAAAATTACATTTTGTATCTCAGACTGGTTTTTTGTTTAATTCTTATCTCATATAATCTAATTAGCTTAATTTTAGTAAAACAATTACAATAGTCAATTTGGATTTCGATTAGCAACAAAACTAAGTCACACTCCAAAATAATTAAGACATAAAATAAACCAACAGAACTCAAGTATGACGAAACACAAAATACTTTGTGATATTTCAGGTTCTCAGGGCGGCGAGTATGAAGTTGGCCGTCTTCTGGATTACTGCGCCGTAATAGGCTTATATAAGTTTACTGACGTTTCGCATGTGACTGCTTCCTCCATCATCAGGACGATGACATACATCACGCCCCGCCCATCTCATCTTCCTTATTTTCATAGCCCTAATAATATTTAGTGAAGATAACAAAAATGGAGTTCCTCATTATGCAGTCTTCGTCATTATCCTGTTACTGCATCCCTCTTACGTTCAAATATTTTTCTAAAGACCTGTTCTCGAACATCTACTGTGTTATTTCTTTGATAATGTAGCAAAGATTGGAAAAGACGTAAACAAATCAAAATTGCATTCACGAAGAAATTGATTGCAGGCTAAGGGGAAAGAACCCTTGCTACCACGCAGACCGGAATATCTTATTTTCCCTTTGACCTAAAAACATAAAGATTAAAAATATTTAATGACCATTATAGAACATAAAATTAGCAAGATTCGTACATCGATTCAGATGGATGAACTGATTAAATGAAATAAGAAGAGTCACGTGACATTTACCTCGGATCATTTCACTAGACATTAGATGTCTCATAATACTGGACAGAGGCGTCAACACGATCTTCTCAGTTTGCGAGGCGAATGTCAGATACATCTCAGCCTCTTTACGTCGCTTTCGGAGGTTACGATTTCCTATGTTTCTATCAGAACGTAGGAGTAGAATGACGTTTTAGAAGAATAAAAACGTGATATTTCCCAGGGCAGTGAGATGTACTATGACTGTAGGACATATAGTTGGGTATGGGAGGATCGGTTGATGTCTTCAGACTAGAACACGCAGTACTTAATCCTCGTTTTTATCACGTCCTTAAATTCAAAGCACCACTAACCTAACCTACAAAAACTACACGGTGAAACAACGCATATGACCACAAACCTGATGGACAAATTACAAAATATGGTGGTTGTGGCGTTTATTTCAGCATTAAAACTGTCAAACTTTCAGAATTGTTTAAGGCCACGAAGAACAAATAAATATTAGTTGCCTAGTTTGTTTAACGAAACATTCTCAGCTGCAGAGAGAAAACAGGTTGGAAATTGGAGTATCGTAGGTAGTGAATTTGGTAACAAGACGTGGAACGAAACGGCCATGGCCTATTTTAAAGCCTTCTGGAGAAACTGAATAAAATCACGAAAATCCTTAACGGGTCTGAAATTGGAACCGATGTTGGACGATAAAAATGGCGTCATAGAAGTACCTATTTCATATATCGTGTCTCACTTAACGCGTAATCCGCCATGACAGTATACCTTAGCATCAGCCAGGAAAATGAGTTGGTCACAACGCAGAACACAGCCGTTTGTAGTAGATGGGTATTGTGTTATATGGGACACACTGTATAATGGCGTATTTGTGTGTTCAAAATACGTCGTCGTATCGTTTCAGTATCGCGGAAAGCAATGCCGACAAGAACTGGACTTAAATTTAATTTAAAATGAAATGGAAAAATACGACAAAACTATATTTCCACTGAAAGCGCGGTCACGAACTAATAATTTCAAAGAGCATTTTGAAATTGGTTCACAAAACACTGTAATATATTCGAATGAAGTTATAATATTGATTTATATATTAGACATGTGAAATGAACAGAAAATGGTGGTAGTCAAGGGGATTATTATAAGCAGCTTTTTTATACAAACAAGAAGGATTTTATAGACAGACATAAGTGTCATTAAATGAGACACAAAAGGGGATAAACATACGTAGTGCTTCGGTTATATTAAACAATAGACTACTTATTTAGGCTCATGAATATGGCGCCGGACAGTACGTGATGTTCTTTCAAATATACATTTAAAATTGCAATTCTACAGAACAATTACATTATGTTTAACAGTGTCTTCTTCACAGCCGATGAGCATGACGCCTCAAAATAAGTACACTCTCGTATAGCCTTGAAAACAGACAGAGAAAGCAAAATTCCTTTTTAATCTGATTTTCCAGTTGGGGAAAAGTAATGGTACGAGACAAACTAACGTTTTTAGCTGCTACAAAGTCCAATGTAAACGTCTGCACATTTTATTAGGAAACACAAAGCCATTTTGAAAGTTTACAGTCACGTGCTATTGACCATATAAAGCAAGCGTATTCCTCTGTGTATGTGACTAACACACGAGTGGGGTGGAAATCTCTTGTACTTTACAGCGAGTAAGGGCGACTTCACTTTCCAACCGGGATTTACTAGTCACGAGAAATTCTAATCTTACTAGAAGCGAGAAAGAAACGCGTAAGATAGCAACAGAAAGGCAGGGGGATAGACAAGAGCACGTGGAAGGAACTGAATAAAGGAGGAAATAGAGATAAAGAAGAAGGAAAAAGTGAAATTGAAAAAAGCCGTGAAAAGAAGGACACGAAAGACAAATAAGTTAAGAAATAGTTTAAAAACACACACAAAAACGTAAAAGAAAGAAAATGAATATAAAGAGAGTGAGAAGGAATAAAGAATAAAAACTACAAAAAGTAAAAGTAGGAGAAGACAAGAAAGATTGTTATAAAAAGTGGGTTTGAGAACTAATGTCTTCTGGGTTGTAGCGGCGCGTAGTCTGGTAGAAGTTTACCAACTTTTCAGAGGACCTTGTTGCTTGCATCATCAAGGCGATGAGTGACTCATCGCTCTGATGATGGAGGTAGCAAGGACCTCAGAAATGTTGGTGAACGTCTACCAGACTACGCGGCACTGCAACCCAGAACATAGAAAACAAAACTATAAAAAGCAAAAGTAGATGAAGACAAGAACGATTAATATAAAAGAAACTGGTAAAAGAAAAAGAAACAAAAAATGGAGGAAGAAAGAATAATTACAGAAATGAAAACGAGCAGTAGATTTAGAAAGCAAGAAACGTGATAAACAGAGCAAGGCCGACAAAGTAAAATGTGTTTCTTCAACAGTGTCAATTTTCGATACTCAACATATATATTCAGCGTACTTCGCATTTGAAAGCCTTGAATAGAACGCGGAGTGAGAGAGACTGGCGGGTCTGCTGTTGTACGTTCAATGCCAGACCGAAAGCGAACACCTTTCACGCGCTGCTGACAACGACAAGTAGCCTCAGGGAGAAATCGTACAGCCGAGTTGAGTGCTGTCATCTGCTACGACATGTCACAGGAGAATGGACACCCAATCCCGTGCATTTCTTTCGGACGCATGCATTTGTACGCTCCTTCTGCACCAAGTACACTAAATGAACGCGTTGGCACATGTTTCATCTTCAAGTGTTAGCAACTTCAGTATATCCATTTTAACAATTGTTTGATCACAACTCTCTAACGTAAATTAACGAAATTTATAAATATATACATAAGTATAAATGTGAAATGTCTATTATTAATGTCCAATCATAAAAAATTTAATGTGAAGATAAATTTTAGCAAAATTTCCAAATATGAAATTTCGTGAAAAACCGTCAATACTCTTACTCCCGCGAGGGTCACCGGCTGAAAATTATAGGCCAGAAGAAAATAAGTGTAGTTTAGCAACAGGGGGGGATATTTCTCCCATGAGCAGGGGTGGAAGCAGAATCTCCACTCATAGTTCACATAGTTTCCGGGATTTTAAATTCGCTGTCCATTTCCCCCCACTTCGCCAACAGCTCTATTCGTATTCAATATTTCTCTTCTGCGCACTGAAGGTCAAGCACCTTCCTATTTTAAACCCACTATACCATTGTTAATCAACTCTTCATAACACTCGACAAACAATTTGAATCATAACTAATTAGGCCCAGTCGTTGGTGATTTTGTTTTGTGAACAAATATCATCAAGTGTGCAGCAGAAGCGGAAGTGGGGTGATGTAGGTTTCGCTCTTCTCGGTAACAAGTGGTTTACGTCAGCATGGAGCAATCTGGCCGTAAGCGAAGAGATTTGCCACTAACAGGACCGGAATTGAACTGAAACAGATCGACTCATTAATGGCACTGAGTGCCCATCGACCTGCCTGGACGTGATGAGTAGGTGGTCCCGGAAAGACGTCAATAATTTAGCAACATAGGTAGAAACACCCGTTGGAGGTTTGAGGGGGAAAAAGTGTTGAATTTTGAAGGAGACATATATGCGACAGTGCAGACTTCGATTGTCGAATTCAAAAGTGTTACAACCGACAGTAAATCGTGCTATAAATAAATCCTGAGGGACAAAACAACTCATCTGTTTCATATTTTCGATAAGATAAAAATACTTTAGCCGTGTCCCCCCCCCCCACGTAATTATGATGAAATGTACAAGTCAAACAAATGCAGTCTAGTACATTGTTTCTGATCAACATATGTTTTGGCGACATTTCAACTTCTCGCGACGGCTATTATGAAGACGAAGCTTATCGACGTTTCAGAGGCACTTGCTGCTTCTGTCACCAGGGAAATGCAAGAGGCAGTAAGCACCTCTGAAACGTCGGTAACGTTATACCAGACTACACAGCGCCACATCCCACTTTTTTCCTTTTACAAAAAATTCCATTCTTCTGTTAACCTTTTATTTTATTTTCTTCTCTCTGTGTCCCTTCGTTCCTTCTTTGCATTCTTCGTTGTTTTGTTTCATTTTTCTTCTCTGGTTTAGCTGACGGTTTATTACATTACCATGTGAATATTAAGTGCATGGTCGGGTTTAATTCTTTCCTATTTATGACACAGTGTATCTAGGATATAAATTATATAAAGCGCAGAAAGGAGCAAAAACAGCATAAACAGAGAACAATAAATAATCAAGCAAGCAAAAATTTTGTTTTTCCTTTCTGTTTGGACGCAAATAATTTCTTGTTTATTGCAGGTAACGTTACAGTGGTTTTAATTCTGTATATTTATGGGAAACGGAGGAAAGGCTGGATAAAGGCAAGTTCTCGCATAATTCATATTACCATTTTGACAAGTTTTATTTTATGAAATATGCAGAAGGAATATCTGTTTTAGGAGACATAAACAAGGAAATGCAGACTTCACTTCTTCCGGCCTGAAATATGTTGGCTCTCCATTTAAAGTGTTAGCAATTTAAAGGCTGCGCAGTTTTGTTTATTTTTTCATGATGACTGTGTGCTTTCGGGTTGCGACGCCATGTAGTCTCGTAGATGGTTACCAAAGGTCCTCCAAGACACTGATAACCAACTACAATATTTCACCATGAAGATGGGGACGACAGGTAACTCTAAAACGCTGGTAACCACTTACAAGTCCACGCCACTCAACAGCCCAGAACCCCATAATTGTCATCGTCAACGCCGTGAGAACTTCAATTGTCTGGAGGCAGCAAGGACCTCTGAAACGTCGGTACTCTACTACCAGACTACATGGCGCAATAACCCAGAAGACAGCCATCTTAGGACTCACCGCCGTGGAAACCTCAAATCCTACTGAAAATGTTGCATTGTTTATTCGAGTGCCCCCAAACTTAAGTCTCAATGGCAATCCTCTTCACTGGCCGCAGATGGCTAATTCGAAGAGACCTCGAGTCGCCGTGTCTCAAGAAGGAAATGTTATACTTTCAAATTATCTACTTCATCTATTCTTATATTGTTGTTCAACTCTGTTCGAATATCTAAACAGCGCTGTGAAATATGGGTAAAGACAATAGGTTTAGATACTAATTTCTGTGAAAAAACTATTCTACCATATTTTAAAATGATACGCCAGCGTTTGACTGGAGGTACTGAGGAAAACAAAAAATCAATTAGGTCAGTTAATACCTTTACAATATTCAAACTGGGTATCTGTGACTCAGTACTATGTTATTAATACACACAAACAATTAAATAATCTGAACTTTCATAACGGCTCTGTATAACCTTACTGGATATGATACAGGATGGACACATATCTGACTTGGCAAACATATTACAATACATGTACTATATATATATAAGACTACAATGAATTACAACAACGACGCACTGCAAAATTTAGGAGTTGCTTAAACTAATTGTTTCATGCAACACTATATGTTAACAGGTGTACTTGTAATGATAATAATGGGAAGGCTTTGTTATGTTTTCGAACGGCTAGGAAACATAATGTTTCAGCTCTTCCATTCTCAGGATCACGTAAACGAAATACATTATAAATTGCACCACTGCAGCGCTGAGGCGAACACTATAAAACATGTGATATCTCAACTAGCAATAGAGAGGCTGGGGGAAGCATATAGCTTTTACATAAAGCCAATACCCTCCTACGAAAAAGCGCCGATCAAAAACATTATCTCTTCTGCAACGAAACAATAGAAAAACGTTCCACGTGAATATGTGGCTTGTAACATTAACACAAATACTTATTCCGTCTCTTAGATGGTCCCATTTTAGAAGACCAGCTATGTTACTATAAACTCTAATCGCAAATTATTTGAAGACGACAGTCTTCTGGAACGTTGTGCCGAGTGGTTAATCGAAGTTTCGGAGGTGCTTACTGCCTCCATCATCAGAGTGGTAAACTTATACCAGACATTAAGGAGCAAAATCCCAGTTAGAAGAACCTCAATTGTTTTGTAACAATCCCTCGTTAGGCAATTTATCCTGGATTCACATATTCTCAAACTTTTATTTTTAAATACTTTCGATCTTTTTCTCTGGAATCAAAAACCAAGTTATTTTCAACACAAATTCTAAAAAAAAAAGATGAAGTTCTGTAAATTCAGTGTGAAGGCAGGCCCAAGAGAAGAATAACAGCAAGTTTATGACTGACGCACTACAGCAGCGTATCTCAAAGCAGCATGGCTGTTGCTAAACTCGGAACCATGCTTCATTAAATATTGAAGAATTTCTGTCCTATTTCCTTATGCGTACGTTTGCCCATTTTAATTTATTGATGATGCAGCATGGCTTTTGCTCCGGCCCTCAGCATGGAAATTACAGCAGATATCGACTGTGTACATCATCAGAGCTCACGGTTTCCTACGTAAGGGCACGTCAGTCCTAAACTTTCAGTAGCCAAAAAGAATATTCCTAAAATCCTCACAAATAAAGACCTTTACAGATTAGATTTCAGGTTCGCACCTCTACCAATATGAAGGCGTCTCCTCTGAGATGCTGCTGATTGCAGGCTGATAGACGTTTACCTAGGTTTCACATGTGGTTACTACTTCCATCATCAGAGTCATAATGACCCTGAAGATAAAGACAGTAAGTTCTTGCGCAACGTGAGTAAACTATCAGACTGCGTGGCGCAACATACCAGATGACAATCTTTTTTAGCGTTAATTTTAATTTATACGAATATCATATAATTTAAACATAAAATTGTTTAATTCTTCAGGGCTGGTTGTGTTACATTGCACATACTACAAGATGTAGACCCTAAGATAGCAATCATGTGTCGACTGTGATTTCTGGACTTGTGCCCCACTTACACTGACAAAAGAGAGCTGCAGGTCTTTCAGGCTGTTTTTAAACTCCCAAAGTAGGATAGTCTAAGTGCCACTCAGTGTCAAATGCACGCATAAAGCAAATGCAATGATACAGGCAATTAAACGTCCTTTCAGAGAATTACATAACGATGGGATTCATAACACGTACACTTCAGATAATATTATTAGTAATTTGGATGAAGAATGACGATGTGGAGTGACTAAAATATATATACAACATTACTGTTTTAATATTAATGAAAACATATTGAGATAGCGAATAAGCATAAGTTACGAAACAATTGTTCCTATACGCACAGGTCTGAGAAGGTACTGGACAGAAATGGTTCAAAATTGGTCTCAGAAGTTAGATTCTATGACAAATGTGACAGAGGGATGACCTAAAAATAAATTTTGGAACATCAACTGTGTATATGAATTTTAAAAAATAAAATTCCAGACCATGAATTTAAATAGGGATATTAGAGAAAAATTAGGAAAACTATACAATAAAAATCAACAAAAGTGTACCTGAAACATTTAAAAAAATTCCTATTAAGTGAATCCCAAATCTGCTGTTAGTCAAATCAGGAGGGCTGCGTGAGAAGCTTACAGTAGCAACATGCAACTTACGAACCACCTGAGCGTTTGCTTGAATACAGAGAAAAATCAAAAGCAAAAGTCGAGACAGTTTCAAATTTTCATGCTGACTTTCACTGTGCTTAAATGGATGCTGATTTTTTGAAAAAATCTTTAACGTAGTACGAAGCACGGATTTTTATAATTCTTCTGTAATGGAATGGTATGGGTGGAATGAGATAAACAATAAGAGGAATAAATTAAAGAAATTGGAAAGGAGTGAGGATTAAGGAAGGGAAGGAGATAAAGAAAGAGCATGGAGGATGATAATATGAAATAAATCATTACCCTCTGAATTACAATGATTGTTTATAAGAGTAAATATTTTATGTTGTTCTCTATAAAATGACGAATATGAAAAATTGTCAGATGCCTTATAAATTATAAACTGATTTTTTCAGTTAAACATACAAGAATTTCCAAACAAAGAATCGTAATAATTAACTAGAGTTCGTATATAAGGGTTTAAAGAGATCAGTACAGTATATCACACATGTTCTAAAGGCAGAATAAACAAATATATACAAATGTGCACATAACGAACTCAAATTCGTATGTATTAGCAATAATTTTCACGTATGCAGTTTCAGTAATGTACAGAGGATGGGATGTGTTTACAACAGCACATCAATTCTACAGACCGGTTGTAATATGGACCAATTTCAATACCTCACACTACAGTTAGTCTTTATGGATGTAATCACGAATTTTGTAAAATTCGATTTGGTTAGCGCCCAACTTCCAATTAAGTTTATAATTTAAACATAGAAGCGTGGTTACCAATAGCAACGTAAAGTGTGTGTACTCCAATTAAGTGTTAATGCAAACACTTTGACGTTATACATATAAAATAATGAATGTAAATTCTAGATATCGTGGCCAATCAAAAACAAACACAAACAGAAAACTAACCAAACATTATAGGGCTAGACTTTGACGTTAATTGCATACAGAGAGTCCACGATAAAACAATAACAAACAATACAAGATTTGAAGTGACTATGACGATCAATCAGTCAATATGGAATGAATTTACAAAATTATGTAAATCGTCCCTGCCTCAAACACACAAATCTCTCATTATTGGGACCGAAACGTCGGAAACTCATTCTCTATCCAAGCAAATATCCACGGCAAAATTATACCTGTAATTATTCTCTTTAGATTTATAAAAATTGTTAATTTATCATATAAACAATATATTTGACATTATTGTCTGAGGTAAATTTGATACACGAAGTTTCGGAGTTGGGTCTAGTCCATTTTTCAAGTGATCAATTGGTTATAACTACAACTATTTCTGGGCCACCCCCGTGGTCCAGTGACTGGCATGCTGGTACATAAATCGAGAGACCTCGGGTTGGATCGTGATTGTTGTCACTAACAATGAAAAGTATCAGTACCACAACAACCAATCACCTTAAGAAACTAATCTTCCTGCCAAATAACAGATAAAACACAAAATAGCATTTTCACACTTAAATGTCGCTAAAATAAGCAGAGATAGTTATACACAACTCACATATTTCGGACATTCCGGCTTGTCATTGCATTTTACATTATGGAAATATTTGGACAGACAATCTTTCTGTCTGATCGACAATTCAATTAATACTGAATAGTCCCATCCACTTAACAGGAAATTACTACGCACGGAATACAGCTTAGCACCTCCCGGGTACCTCCGGGGTCAGATATCGGAAAACGATATCAATTTACAGGATTTCCCGCGTACAAATTGTGCATTTGATACTGCTACTCTGCCCCCAACCCCACACCGTGGCAGAAATTATGTATTAACTTCCCAAAGTTAGAACTCTTGAAAATGAGTTTTTTATTCCAATTTAAAATATTGAACTCTGTTTGGCATTGATTATATATACAATGCATATACACATATGGGGAACTTTTAAACGTATATTAGTTAAGTAATATCGGAGTCTCGTAGATGATAAAATGATGACTTTTTCTTTAGTCAATTGATCATCATTTACTGGTATTCTGAAATGTTCTCCTGGTAAACGCAATAAACAACTATCTATGGGATAATATTTCTTTTATCCTTTCAGTATGATCATAAGAGTGACGAGAAATTCATAAACAATTTCGATTGAAAAGTCTGACAGAATAGACTACATCGGAAGTCTAGGCGTAGATATGAAGATAATACTAAAAACAATCTAAGGAAACGTGTGTGACGATGTGAATGGTTTTATCTGTCTCAGAGTAGGAACAAGTGGCAAACTTTTGTGAAGACTGTAATGAATGTCTGTGTCTCATTCAAAACGAGAAATTTCACATATCACTGGAGGATAAGTATTGTTTCCAGTTGACACAAAATTGATTAATAACCAACCTACCCTCTTCCAATAGGTGATACAAATGGCAGGTATGAAGTGCTAATCTCATAAACCTCTCACGTGTAAGAAGAATACAGAAAATGCATACTCCAATGAATATTAACAAATCAAGAGTTCTGCAATCGAAAATGGTCTTACGACGTTCACTACGCTAGAATATAAATGTAGAAAAATTTACTTCGAACTGGCATGCTCCAGTTGAATGATATAATTTTAATTATGACCGTCAGTGAAATTCCGTCTAAAAGAAATGACATCCTTTATGTTCATCAGCGTAAGGGTTCTCAATGCACCCTATTGTTCGCTGTGCCATGGCTGAAAACACTGTTATTGGATGCATAGGAAATGAGAACTAATTACAACTCTCCCAGGAGACGGAAATTAACGCCAAGGGCACACACAGAAAGACAAACACGCACGAGGAACGTATGTACACGTATGAATGCCTGCTCTATTATTTCATCGCTATTATTATCATCATCATCATCATCAACAACAACATTATGTTATAATTCTCAGCTGTTCATCTGATGCGTTGCTAAATATAACATATACGAAGTACCACCGATATTACAGTGGTATCAAAAGGAGATGCTTTGCGGGTAGGTACCGTGAATAAATCATAAGAAAATGAAATAAATATGTAAGAAAACTGTTGAATATTTTATATATTGACGGATAGAGGCTATAGGTATTCAAGTATAAATCTGATCCTACTAATAATTACTCATTAATTATTTAAGGAAGAGTGGTTCCCAAATGTACAACATGCTTCAGTATAGCAAATTCAGTTGGTTTAAGAGTATCGTTATGATTTTCAGAATAAACACCGATTATTTAATTGAACAACATTAATCAACTGATCCTTGTAATGGATACGTGTTGTGTTTTCTTTCAGGTAAGAACAAAATCTTTAAATATTATACAGACGAGACTTAGTGCTTCAAAAGCACTTAAATCACGACAACGTTTATAATAAAGACAGATGCAATGCGAATTGCTTATTTTCTCTCTTCTTTGTAACTCAGATACTGGAAGAATTCCAAAAAAAACCCTCTGCTTTATACACAAACCTTGACACTAAACCCTTTTATAGTCCTATAGAAGGTCTTCCATGTCATCGCTAAGTCTGCGGTCTGACTAAGCCTTCTCATGCGTATTTTGTACTTGAATTTTTCAAGAGAAACTCGGCGCCATATTCTCCACAGAAATCATTCGATGGTCCTAGCGTCAGCTGAAGTAAAGGAATAGACGAACAGCAACAAAAATCTCTTAAGGTAATTAGATATTTAAACGCTATCTATAGGGGGACATATAATTCATTTCCGGATATACCATATAGAAGTCTTCATTTTCTTAATAAATAAATTAAAAAATAAAAACGCGACGAGAATATGGCACTTGACAGATCTACGCGTAGATTAGAAAGTAGCATTGAAATGGTTCTTAAGGAAACATGTGGAAATATGGACTGGACTCTATTGTGATAGAATCCAGAGGAAGGCTCTTATTAAGAGAGTAATAAATGTTCCGGTTCCAAAAAACTGCAGAGAATTTCTTAGCCAGCTGCAACTAGAAGAAGGTACTTGTAGAAAGATATTAATAAAAACTAGTATGTCATTTCTGTAAAGAAGGATCGCTCTATACATCTCGCCGTTCTATTGCGACCACTTCTCTGACATACGTGCGTTAAGTGCAGTCTAAACGATATTCTGCAGGCGTTGATAAAGTCAAAACTAATAAACTTACAAAGCATTGGACACGAAGCGCAACTTCCCAGAAGCAACAATATTCGCTTTGAACACTGCAAAGCCATCTCCTTACAACAAAAACCGAAGTTTCAACAGCACCAACACAAAAGCCGTCCACTAGATCGTACCCAGATCCTTTTCTAAATAGCAAGAATAAATTCTTAAAAATCCGTATTTTAGTTCTCGCTTCACGAAGCTTTGCGTTAAGAAATTTCGAAAATACGAACTCTTACGATGAAGAACACGCCATCCGTTTCAGGAATGAAGTGTTGGGATTTATATAGGGTCAGAAGAACATCTTGTTACATTTCATCATAACGATGACGTTATGGATTAAGTTATTTTAATATGTTATCGTCATCAAACTGCAAGGATTAAGTCACTTGTTACGTTTCCGATTTGATCGAGAAAATTAATTTGTCTGTTCGTACTAGTGCATTACGTTCACTGTTAATGTTAAACCCAACTATCACTTCCTGGCTCCCGGCACGAACTGTTAATCAGATGTACTTAAATGATGAAAGTTAACCAACTTTAAAACATTGTTCAATAACACACTCCTATAACTTGCTTTCCAGTGACAATCGATGCTTCTACATTCAGTCGGAACATGGTTATCGAGTTGAACAGTTGTGAGCCTTACTCGACGAGAATAAACGAAGAAATGGCCACTTCCCAAAATATAACCGACATAAAAAGGCAATAACATATTGAGCTGATTCTGAGTTTTTAGACCACGCTGTATAAAGCCGTAAAACTCTCCGACACAAATCTGACGGGGAGCAAAGAGCCGGGGATTGGCCAACGCGCCCGGACTAAGAGTCATTAAAGGAATGAGCATTTAGTGTTGATTGTTCTTCCCATCCCCAAGTTCCTCTGCCACTTGCAGAATGCCATTACAGCACAGAAGTTATTATTACTGGGGCGTTATAAACGGAACGGTCTGACCGGATGATATCTGCCTAATCCTGTCCTTTAAGGCGTATGTTTAATCAACATAGAATTCAAGATGTTACCGATGCATTTATGTTCCATTAGCAAAGTTTATTACTTTTGCTATTTCTGTTAAATAACGTTTATTATTAAAATGCCAGCGGAATAAAGTTTAAAGAGCAGGAAGCAACCTTTTGAAGACACGGGCGTATATGTAAGGATAATATTAAAACGGATCTTAAAAATATGGACTGAATGTGACTGGATTCAAACGGTTTAAGATAGGGAAGGCTGGTTGACTATTTTTAATATGGTAATGAAATTTATGGTTTCATACAAGCCGAGTAAATTCTCGACCAGCTTATTGAAGGACTCTGTTTAAGTCAGTTAGAGGTCATATATATATATTTATTACTATCTTCAACATTAAAGACCAAAGCTAATAGCTACATGGCGAGAAACGGAACTCCTCATTCAACAGAATGGGTTACTATGCCACAAAACCGTTCACGTCATTAGCCCTACAGGGCAGATAACCACCGACCCTTAATGGAATTCACCTAACTTCCCTTTCCTAAGTAATCGTGTTTAGAAAACACTTTCCATGTAAAAGATAGCTATCTCCTGAGTTGGTGCGCCGTGCAGTCTGGTAGTAGTTTACAGACGTTTCAGAGGCACTTACTGCCGCTAACACGAAGGCGATGAGTAAGCCGCGCGCGAGGAATCTTCCTGAGACATGGGAACCAGTCGTACAAGGAGGTAGAAGGACCCGCAAGACAACCATCTTCATATAGTCTTGAGAACCTAAAATATCACTTTAAGTGTCGTCACAAATATTTGTGGGGGACGGGAAACGACGTGAATAACCCACTCATTTTCTATTCCTACGACTAACTATTCTGAGGAAAGTTTATAAAAATGTTCTCTTGCGGTACTCAGGGCAAAGACTGCACTTTTTTTCTGTTCTTTGGCAAAAGATAGTAACAACTTGCCACAGCACTTCGCCGATGTGAGTACCCTAAAACAGCTGAGGTGTAAGTCTAAGGCTGCAAGGCAGCTGGCAAAGTGCCTAACGATCATGTACTAACATGACCTCGAATGTCTGATCCCAGTGACAGAGAAATGTATGTCTCAATCGTGACTGGAAATCTAATGAAAGAAAAATAGAGTGACATAAAATCGGTTTGTCGGTCCTGTAAGCGTAACAGGACCAAAGGAAGTGTTTGACTTCTCAATAAAGAAGTGTAACTCTAAAAGCCAGTCGGAAAAAGAGAATAAATTTTGTAGAAATATCATTTGTTTCGATTAATATCGTTCAATTGATAACTGCTAGTTCATAACACCAGCATTATGTTGACATTGTTAGGAAACAACCGAAAACATAAATATACCCGACTTTCGAAACGTCGTATGAGAAATGTACCCAAGACAATGGATGCCTTAATACTAGAATAAAGACAAGTCCCGAAACGTCGTGTACAACAAATATACATCAGAGTTAAAGTTTCCTCATATAGATATGGCGGACTCCTTAATACGGGACTACAGGTAACCTCCGAAAAGTCGTGTATCGGTTTATAAAATGTGCCAAAGACAACGAATATAAAATAAATAATCATGACAAACAACAGATTAAAGATGGGAGTAGTGTTGTTTCCCGAAACGTCGCGAATACAAATATATATCAGAAATTTGGAAACTTTTATTAAAATACTGGTCGAGCAACAACAGTAACAATACAGGGCGTGAGATGGGTGCATTCTCGTCCATGCAAGCACTGTTAAAGGACAATGCAATTCAGAGTCAGAAACAAGTGAGAATCACATATGCGGAGAGATATTTTATGCAGTCCCCCTGAAACCTACTCCAGAAGCATAAAATTCATGGGACTATACAGAATGTTTATAAATGATAACAAGAATAAGGTTGTCTAAGTCTAACGCACCAGATAAGCCGCCAATAAGTGAACTATTTGACGAGATCGTAAAACTTTAACTGTTTCTCTACTTAAACCAAGTTACTGAATTGATATTAACTGCACTGGTGCATTAAATGTGGAAAACTGTAAACGTATTATTTAATTTTAAACACACTGTATATTAATAATTTTTTTCTCCAGCAACTTACCTTTCAATATGAAATCTAACGAGCAGAGCCAGCTCACTACACGCTGCATGTGGTTACCAAATATAGATCAAGTTATGGAGGTCAATGTCGACATAATATTTGAATAAAGTATATTCGTGTATTGGATCATTCGCTCTCACAAACACTCAAATCTTGTTCAATATACATCTTAGGAGACGCTTCGCTACACAGTAGCTATACATCTTGAGAGACCACTCTGCTTGCTTCAAGTACATCCTTCTACGTATAATCTACTTTGCCTCGTCTTTATCATCGATATATTTAGACTCCTGCCTGCTTGAAAAATAATCGGACTATTATTTTCTATAAGACGACGTTCCTCAACGTCGGTAAACTTCTACCAGAATACATGGCGCAATAACCCAGAAGACAACCATCTTTAAACTCTCTAACATCAAGTTTCATGAAAAACCGTCTGACCGGACGGAGCTGATTTACTAAGCGTTCCAAAGGGAGCGATTCCTTAAAACAGAAAAATAAAAAAGTATGAGGAGGCGGACAGCATATATCTTCTCCAGAACGACGCCCTATGTCGGGCTCTTCTGAGCATGATAATGAATTTTCGGGTCCCAAAACAATATCGAATCTCTACCTTTTTGCCCTTGCGGGACCCTTGAAATAATATTCATGTCTCAGGGAACCCCTACATAAAAATTATTATATATCATTATTGATATCTTTCTTTCTTTTTTATAAATTTAAAGTTCATAAAGAAAACTTAATATATTTTTTCTGATAGCTGGTTTACTTACGTTTTTCTCAAGTTTATTGACAATACAAAAAAACTGAAATCAAACTGCCTGTTCAAGAGACCTCATACGGAGGTTTTCATTCACACAAAAAATAAACATAAATAACCAATATCGTATATAACACATATAAACAGAACGAAAACGGATAATAACTACAATAACTAAATCGTTTAAAGGAGACGATTTCTGTCTTTGGTCTTGATACTTGTTAAATAAGAAAAAGCTTGCTCACACATGTAAGAGGTTGAAAACTGCAGCAATATATTTATTGCTTTCCTATGAATGGCAGGATACTCTTCTTTCACAGAAATCCAGAACTTGTCCAGGGATAGGTCAGTAAATCTCATCTTGAGTACAGCTCCTGTACACTGACCACTAAAGGCGGTTTCACGCTGGCGCCGTATAGACGTCGCTAAATATATTTCTTATGATTATTATATTTCTAAATGACATAACAGGTTGAAGACTTTATTATAATACCCAAGAATTTTCCGAGAATATGTCGTACGTGTATAGTAAAATTACGAATATGAAATTAAACATAAAAATGACTCAAAAATACATTTATATATGATTAGCCTATTCATCACTATTTCTCGCGGAATCCTAAGGTTCCGGGGAACCCCGGTTGAGAAACGCTGCTCTAGACTATTTATTAATTTATAAATGACGATTCTACTTTACATAATTACATATGCATGAATACGTAAATCAAATTTCAGAATACGTGTTTCAGAGTCACAACAAATTTCGGGAATATTTATAATTTATTATATACAAAGCCATTTCGAGTTCGCAAAGAATTTTCATGAGTCTCGTAGAACATGAATGCTAATGATTACGACTACACAAGCATGGAAGATGGACAAACAAAACCAATCAGCATTCAGCCGCAGAATCTTGCAGTTCGCCTTCATTGCTTACTTCTATATTCGAGTGTTCAATAGTCAGTTATGGAAGCCATTGTTATCAGAGGCGAGCGAAATACAAACGATGATCTATGGTCATTCCTGGAAAATTATCCCAGTCACACGAGGGGACAGCTTTATCGTCTGTCTGGGTATAACAGTAGAGTAGTTCTGAAGCCTTGAATATGTTTGATATGGACATGACGTCCCATTCCATTATATGATATGGCGACCGTAATCATTGTCAAAGAGCGAAACAAAAGAATGAGGAAAATAAATAAAACCCTGTTAAATGAACGGTTCTGTCATTGAACACCAGGCAGGACAACGACTCTGAATCTATGAGATTGCACGTGACTGACCCGATTACGTCGTACAGCTGATAATGGGACCAAAAATACGGGTAAAGTGAGAAAAGATTTTTCCTACGTCGCCTACATTAGACTTGTAAAATATCTGAAAGTGTAAACAAATGGATATTAAACTAAAGGAGAAACATAGATCGGGGATGTGAGATTTGAAATTTTAACTGCGGAAGCTGTATCTAGGTTTTTGCGCCGTGTAGTCTGATACAACGTTACCGACGTTTCAAAGGTACTTACTACCTCCATCATCAGGGCGCCCTGATGTATGATTATTGAAAAAACGGCAATGCGAAGAATATTTGGGCTTTCGAAGAGTTAAATTACTACATAAAACTGCATTATGGAGAGGCCCATAATATTTAGTCTGCACGAAACATAATTACGGTGTTCAAATCAACGAGAATGAGATGGGCGGGGTGTGTAGTACGGATTACAAAAACGGCTGTAAGCGAAGTTATATAATCACATAGTATTACTGTATAAAATTCTATCTGTGTCGCTTCTCTATAAACAAAGCCTGTAAATTAATGGAGAAGTCTACATAATACGTTGCAAATAATACTCCACTAATGACAGTATTTTACTACTGATTTGAAAAGAAACGTTTTCAATTCCGCATTGTAATAGCTGAATAGTGAGGACCTAATAAAGGTTTTCGTTTATCATCATCCGCTGTCTTGACCTCACCCCCACAACCGCCTGCCAACAAAACACTTCAGTTCCAAGATGTCGGTGTGTGCAGGGGCGTATTCTGTGTATAACTCAGTGCCTGCATCCAGTGAAGTCTCCTTGTGGAAAGGGCTGAAGAACCATGTTAACAACACCGGATAGACGGTCTGATTCACAAAGCGCATGAACTTAAAAAGAACTGGATGGCATAAACCAAGCTCCAGATGCAGCGAGGAAATTTGATTTTGAAAGGGAATACAAGGGTTGAAGAGAGATCGAATGGAAGTAAAAATGTATAATAAAAAATATGGCCCTGTACGAAGCTGCGTTCTTCAAACCTAATTTCCTTCACTACGTCGAATTGCGTGCATCTGGATTTGTACCACGTGGCTAAACAAAAATAAAGGCGAATTTATTCCTGCACGTACATTTAGGGCTTTGGGTTGTTTCACTGCGGTGAATACGCCGATGGCTGTCTTCTGGGACGTGGTAAACTTCTACCAGACTACACTGTGCCACAACCCACAGGACAGCCATCTGCGTTATCCCTGTGTATCCACTGTTCGGGCGAGATTATGTCGCTGTGGAATTAGGTCGCTAATGGAAACATTGAATATGGGGGCAGCGGAGGAATGATATTGACAGGGGAAAGCCGAAGGACTCGGAGAAGAGCCTGTCCCAAGAACACAAATCCCACCAGGATTGACCTGACCTCAGGCCTCAGCGTTAAGAAGCCAGCAACTAACCGCCTGAACTGTAACACGTTCCCCATACATATCTGCGTCACCAACTCAATATGGAAACGTATGGGACGATGGAGGTATAACTCCACTGAATCTTTACTGCGTGAAAGTGAGTGATTAACTTTACGGTCAAGCTGCATTACTCCCGAGAAATATATTTGGAAACCACCGGAATAAACAAAAGGTGGGACTAGATCAGTGTGGATGAATAACGATTATCATAGTGATAATGGTGACAATAATTACAGTGATAATGGTGATGACGGTAGTGATAACGAGTTATAGTAATTATAGGCTAATAATGATAATTAAGATAATGGCAATGATGATGTACAACATGATGATGATGAAACCAAGGCCAAGTTCAAAATGAACAAATTATTGCATTTGACAAATAAGTAATCGGAAGGAAGTATGTAATAGTACCGAAATATTAAAAAGTTAGGAAATATATGTACACGATTACAAGTCTGACGCGTTCGATGTTAATACCTCAGGGTATTGAATTCGCAATGCTGACCTTTGACACTCTCTTATAAACACAGTTGACAAGCCTCCAATATAAAATCTAATCAAAATCAGTTAAAATTTTCCCAAGTTATGTGCTGACAGCACAAAAATTCCTTTTTATTACCTCTAAAAACTTAAGACATGCGGAAATGTACATCGAGCATAAAAGTGTTTTATTTCTCTCTACATTTTCGTTTCGATAAATATATGGCCGAGTTAGAGGCGAGATGGAAGCAACAAAGCATAAAAGGTCTTGAAACAAAACGTCCGATTTTAACGAAAAATAAAATATGTAATCACAGTCTGTGACAACTCAGTATCAAACTTCATAAAAAAAAACGTTCAACGTTTCTCGAGTTGTTACATGCGGGCGGGCATGGCTGAGCTAACTACCATATTTCTGCAAATTTCACTAGGGAATGTTCATGAATGCCTCTCTACAAACGTTATAGGGCCAACACATTCAAAGCAGCCATGTTTGAAGCCCTGAGGCCACAGCAAATTACAGCAATGTACTTATAACGACGATGTTGGTCTTCAACGACTTTTAGTTGTTATAACAAGAGGAGCTAATGAGTCATACTTTATCAAAAGTAGTTCCTTTCCACAAACGAAAGCCTGAGTTTCCTTAAATTATATCCAACTTCTAAAACACGGTCTTTAACCAGCGTGCTACTACAGACAGGTAAGAATTATGAACAGAAATTTCCACAGTTACTTTATATTATACTACACACAGTGGTGTATTTGGAGGCAGCAAACATCTCCGAAACGTCTGTAAACTTCTACCAAACTACACGGCGCAACAACCGAAAAAAACAGCCATCTTCATACTCGCCACTGTGATAACCTAAATCTCACTCACATTTCTTGGTCTTCAAGTCTTCGCCCTGTCGAGTTATAATTTCACAAAGAATTTCCATTTGTTCACAGGTCAGCAAATACTAATCTCATGAACTCCAATGCGAACCTTAACTTCCTCATGTAATTCACAACCTTCTTTTATTTAACAACATGAAACTCAACTTACAAGCCTCAAAACACCTCAACATCATTACCACAGCAATGGTCATTACAACACCCAAAATCGATATATTCTCTCCAGTATCGATACAACACATTCTGAAACAACCGATTACAACAAAATCTGTTCTGGAGGAAAACATTCGGTGGTGCATGAGGGCGGCTGATGGAAACACGTCGGCAGGACAAGACACCGAAGTCAAGCTGTGACAGCGTTTTCACAAGTGCTCTCGGGTGAACGGGTAATATTCGTGACATTTTACACGAGTTAAGAAGACGAGGAAGGGGGCGGAATAACCCCTCGTGAATGCTCTCTCTTGCTTCCTCGTGTCCCTCTTCGATCTACGGACGAATCAAGGAGGAGGTCAGACCAAAGTCAGTCCGATAAGAAAGCCTTGGCAGACGATGTCTTGAAAATCACGCTAGTCACCGGACGAGAGAAGGAACGGTCCGACATGATATGTAATACACCCTACTCCTGGGTATATTAAATCCATCAGTACCGTTTTATGCCATATCCCATGTCCACTGAAACACTGAACACAGATAACTAACTTGATGACTTACCACACCCGAAAGTTCATCACCGAATTAACCAAAGCCCTCCACCGGTCCCTGTCCTGGGCCAACAAAATCCATTCTCCTTCAACTCGTATCTCCCATAGATCCCGCCTGACATTATCCTCCCATCTACGTCTAGGTCTCCCAGCGGTCTCTTCCTCTCAGGTTTCCCAACCAGTACCCGGCGCACACCTCTTGTCCCATCCATGCGCGCTACATACCCCGCCCATCTCATTCTTCTCGACTTAATCACCCTGAGAAGGTGTTCTAGCCGCTTCGGCGTAAGCAAAAATGGATTCTTCCATATGTCACTTTTTATATGACGTTGTTATGATGACTTTGGATACCACGTTTTCTCCTCATATTCATTTGTGTTCCCTGCTGACGTCACCGCCTGTTGAAGTGGCGTAAAGAACGCATTTGGAATGTAAGTGTACTCCTAAAGTAAACCTTTACAAAGTCGCTGCGGAAGGCACGAAGGTGCGGGTCGCAATACAATCCTAAATTCTAAAAATTAAATTAAAATCTGCTCGAGTATTCAATTCAGCTTTGGTCCATAAATAGATAAAACCATCGCACGTACGATCTTACACGAAAGGTTAATATTCAGAAATGTCAATTCCGTGTTTCGACGACAAGAACGAAAGCCGAACGGATCCAGCTTTGTAAATGAATCATATCCAGAAACATCCGAGATATCCCCGTAGATGAACACAACATGACCACATTACCTCGAGACTGGAATCAGCGCTACACGCGGCGGGGAGCGGACCCGGGTCTTTCAAAATGTTAGTAACACCTACAAGACAACAGCATCAAAACACAGAATACCACAACAGACGACGTCACCACTGTAAGAACCTCAGGTCTGAAGCATGCACAAGATACTTCATGTACCAAACCTGAACTGGAAAAGATAGTTGATTCATCATCCGGTTGCTTCTTCTATTAAAACGTAACATAATAATAGTAAATGTTATTAACGAGAATTCATATGGATTTAGACTCATATCAGGGACCACGCCGGCAGGCATATGACATTTATGATGGTAAATTAGATCTGAGACAAAAGTAGATGAAGGGAAGATGCTCTTTAAAGCAGAAACCAAGCCGTGTGAATGCTAGAAGGAAGAATCACGTGTTTACAGGGAGCCATGTACAAAAAAGGCGACGGTAAATCGAGCGGGCGGATGGGGTACTCTAAAGGAGAGAGTTATTGCTGGAATACAGTCGATTGAATAAGACAGCAAACTAATAGGCAACTTGGGGGCGAAATGAATAGGGCCGGGTTTATGAGTGCACGAATGAATAAATGGTCGTAATGAATGAGTACACAATGAGGGTTCATGTATGCGTAACTGAAAGGCCAGACCATTCCCGTACCCACAATATACAAATAAAATAGTTCCTACAAAACGTTCATCCTACGCTAAAACCTGCTAATAACGGAGTACCTTTCATCCCTGTACATTCTACGTTGCAGGTAAAATTATATCCAACAACAGAGCTCGTTTATATAAAAACAACGAATAGTAAGTACGCTATTTATTTACGATCGAATGCATACTTAGTACTAAACAGAGCAGATGTTTCTTTTTAATTTCCTCCACGTTTTTATCTTTCTACTTCTTCCTATATTTTGTTTCCAATAGTCTTCCTTCTTTCAATTTTTTGAGTTCGTTAAACTATCTTAAACATATTTTGACAACGATCAAGATCAATTCTGCCAATACTGTAGAATTAATTAAACATATTTTGACAACGATCAAGATGAATTCTGCCAATACTGTGGAATTAGCCTTCGTTCTGAGAAAAAGACAGAAATAACATTGCTGAAAAGTTGCATAAACACACAATCAAAGCGACTAAGAAAAAGACAGAAATAACATTGCTGAAACGTTGCATAAACACACAATCAAAGAGACTATTTTTTTTAAAGTCTTAATTTTCTTCTCTTTTCTGTTTTTATATTAGAATCCTTCAGTTTATTAGAGGTAAATTTATGCTGCTTTTCACTAGGCCTATATTCACAGGGATCGGTGAAATGTTTCATGTTCGATAAAGGTAATTATCTGTCTAATTCAGAATCCGCTCAACGCTCGTATTACTCTTCAAACTCCGTCACCTGCAAGAGGCAGTAGGTTGTCCGGTGCAAATCAAACTGAACGGCTTTTATCAGTAACTAATCACGGCCTACAAGTCAGGTTGTGTGGACAGCTAATATTAACATATCTCCCAAACAATGTGAACACAGTGCCAAGGTACTTCAATTATATTATTATATATTACTAGCCTATTTGACGGAAATGAAGCTTTCATGTGTTGAATTGTAAAACAGCAGCATTTATTTAAATCTCATTAAAAACACAAAATTTACAAATTGTTCTTACAAAGTAAATTAATTTAAGAAAAATTTGAAAGGAAATATTGTAATTTGGACTAGTCCTGTACGTATGTTATAAATGCAATCGTAAGAATTTTTCTGTAACATACTGGAATTGGTTCGTTGCAGATATAAATCTATTGTAAAAACACTTACATTTGACATGTCGTATTAACAGTGTTTTTACACTATGGAATAATAAGTTTATGCAAAACACGACTCTCTTCCTATGCAAAGAATAGAAATTTAGTGATGTTTGAGAAAAGGGTACTGAGATAACACGTGGAGTCGAGACAGCAAAGTATCAAGGGTCGAAGAAAATTGCATAATGAAGAGGTTGACAAATTCCGTTATTAGTGTGGTCAAATTAATCGCGGTTAGATATGCTGGCAATGCAGCACTCGAGAAGGAGACAACTAAAAAAAATCGTTTGAAAAACCTATTTGTGAGACCAAGGCGTTGAAGGGAAAAAACGATAAAATTCATTCTAAGAAACAGGAAATATATGAAACGTGTTCAAGTACGTATGTGTTGAGAATAAAGTTCAGTAGTGACTTCTTTTAAAATTGATAATAAACTTTCTTGTTTCATAAATATCGGGAATTCTTTGCCTAGCTGAAAGTCGAAGAAAGAATCTAAAAATTCGCTTTAAACTTCGTGTAAATTAAGAGTTATAATAAACCAGAAAAAACAAACCCACCAGACAATCATTGGCGTAGATCCTCAGTAACAAACTCTATCGAAATACGTACAGAAACTCCTGATACATGAAGACGGACAAACATTAATATGCATTAATTGTAAGTATATTGTACAATAGCCCTTAAAAGTTAAGTTCATATCACAAAAAGAAACTTACAAATAATTTTACATCACGAAAGACGTCTTCGAGCGAAATTCGCGCAAGGTACCGCATTGATTCTGATATAGAATAGAAACCTCTTGCTTCACTTTCCAGCGGGGCTACTTAGCTGGGTACCATGGCGACGAATCTATCTTAGCAACAATTTATCGACCAATAAAAGCAAGCAACAGAGAACTACAGCGCAACGTAAGATGCAGTTTCAAACTCTGTGTGGTGGCCCGTATAAGAACAGGGTCAGGTCAGGTCAAAGTATTTTGAAATAAAAGTTGCCTGGTGACCTCATGACGCCCAAATACCTACTGCATTAGTAGCACACGGCGCTGCCTAGCGACAGAAGCTCAACTATAAACAGTAGAGTAATCACGCAATGGTAACTTTACCAGAACTGTTTCTTTGACGGGTGTCCCACGTCACATTTCTCGATTATGACCAAGATGATGATGTGAGAATCGAGGTTTCGCGGCTCCCTGAAGACATACGAGTCTACGGTGCCAAAGCCTAGAAAAACATCGTCATCAGGATAAAGTAAGTATCTGTAAGACACAATTTATGGCACACAAATGACCAAATGGCAATAACAACACCTTCGAAAGAATTCAACCGTACCCACCACTATATAAGACATTTAAGTTAAGACTGAGATCAAGCAGCTACAATTAAGATGTGTGCAACAGGGTAATTCCAAAAAAAAGTACTTAGTAGTATAAAATATATGTAACCCAATTTAATATTTGTCATGCGTAAGTCACTTGAACCACAGTACGATAACTTTTAATTAATTTATTACAAGATGATATGTACGTCTTAATTTACAATTTACCAAATGTAAAATGCATTTTTAAAATAAAATTTATTATTATTATTAATAAAATATATGTATATATCCTACATTATTTATAGTAAAATAACAAGATTTTGACGCCTAATATTACTTACATACACACACATTACACTACATCTTAAAAAACATCATGATACCGGCGATATTAGGCCATACACGTTAAACAAAAAAATACACTAAAGAATCCAGTTTGCTATTTGAGTACAAGAAAATGGGACCTTGTGTCGTTTTTCCGCAATAGCAGAGACAATTCAGAAGGCGGCAAGAGGAAATGGAACGCCATGAAGAAGGGAAAAG
>NW_019059980.1:676418-695663 GCF_000696155.1 Zootermopsis nevadensis | reverse complement strand
GTGAAGTAACAGGCGGGTTATCTAGGCGGCAGATACCTTCATATATACCACCCTGCGGTGCTGACAGCCACTGACAATTACACGACGTCCTATATTCACCCATCACTGACAATGAACGTTTGACGCCAAGGCTAGTGTCAGTCTCAAACACAGAGACTTTAGGATGACAAAATTGTAATATGACGTCGCAACCTTACAATTAACATTCTTGCCATATTTAGAAGGCATGGTTTCGAATTCAGGACGAAAAAACCAGATAAGGTTACAAGGTTTTCGTCTGTACGTAAGACAAACAAGACCTCTGCGAATTTGCAACCCTGTTAATGTTTATTTATTTCAAATACAAATGTATTAATTCCTTTCTTTTGTCTTATCCACCTTGATATCTCCTCTAGAGGCTTGGCTGGACGCCATGTTGAAATACGTCATTGGGCAGTCATTGAGAAGCTAACAGTCAGTCAGTCGGTCAATAAATACCCAACCCTTTATGAAACCCTAAAGTTAATTGTCGTGTTGACAAAATCCCATGACTGGACTGTCTTCATCCGATGAATTGAACACATGCCTTCACAAACAATTTATTCTACAAATTTGATATTTCACCTTTTTTCTATTCTCTAAAAAAATCAATATATAAAAGAATAGGGTTCAGCCAAAAGTTAGTGGTTTTTTTGTCATGTATAGACACATTTTACGATAAGCCGTTCTAAAACCATGAAATAGGGTAATAATTAGAGATTCTTATAAAACAGAATTTATATATATTGCTCTGCTCTATGGACTTTGTTAGTTTTACATAAATTCAATCAATTATAAACGCTTTTAAGCAGTCATGTTTTCACTTTGATCGTTTGCGTATTGTATAATCTGAGTGTCCAGAAACTGCCCGCTTGCCCCTTCGTTGTCCTCCTTTGTGTCCACTGCAAATGCGAGGCATGTTTGTGCTGTAAACTTACGATAAATTAATCGACATAAATGCCCCTTGAACTGTAAGTGGCGCTGAGTCAAATTAAGGTTGATTCAATAGGAACTGCTATTATGCTCACTAGACTGCGATACAGTATAATTACATGGGAATATTTGACCTCAAGGGCCCGCTTGTACACATCCGTAATATTAACTGTTACTGTATTCTACAGTGCGTTCACTGATAAAGTTGAACGCAAGTGTTACTTCCCGGCTGGAACTGTATGACTCACCGCCAAGCACTGCAAGGCTTCCCTGATACGAGTCAAGTATGGCTCCATAAAACAGTGAAATCAACTTTCCTTTTCTTTAGCAGTTGCTGGCGGAAGTTGGAAAATGGAATTTGCGTTCAACTTTATCAATGAACGCAAGTACAGTTTTTCCCAACCTGTTCCACGTGGTTTCAAAATAAAATATAAATTAGTGAAAGATGTAGCGCACATGGGACAAATAACAAATCCAATTTATAAACCGGAAGGAAAAAGCTACTTCGTAGACCTAGGCACAGATGGTAAGATATTAAATTACATCCAAAAATAGAATGTAAAGATGCAGACTGATTCATTGGGTTTTCGACAGAGATAATTTGGGGTATTTTGAGGTTAATAAACCTTCCATAAAAGTCGGATAATACGACCAGCTAAGCGACGACTGGCTTTTCAAGAAAACATATTCTCAGAGCAGTGAGTCAGTTTTGACTAACTGTTATGAAAATGGATGTCAGATTCGCTCTTTCGGAGCAACGTTTATGCAACTCTGCTGACGCAAAAATATCATCAACCCCCCCCCGAAGAGCAAACATACATTCCACAATTATTCATTTCGTCACGTTGTTACCGTTCATTATTACACGTGCCACAATTTGCAGATCCTTCAAAACCTCACCCTGTTCACGCTCTCCACCAAAACCTGGCATGTAACAATTAAAACCCGAACCCCCCTTTTACAACTGTGCTGATGTTTCGGAAAAATTCCACCTCCGGCCCGTCAGCTTTATTAACGAGTTAATCAAACAAACACGCCAACACTCCGATGACTTGACATAGGCACAAACGGCCTCCAAATCAACAGCCTTATCAACGACCAATAATCGTCTCAACAGTGATGTAACACGTCACCTGGCGTCCGACAAAAACTTCTGTAACAGAAAAAAATTGTGCCCGTATAAGACTGTGAATAACTTTAACGCAAACAATTAAGCAAGATGATACATTTACAGAAGTATGTAATTAACAATCAAACTAGTTTCTCAGTATCCTGCACATAATTATCAAGGAAGCTAAGAAACCTTACCAGATTGGGCAAAAAATAATAACATCACGACACGCAAAACCAAAACAGAACGTTCAGACAAGTAAAATTCTTTAAGATCTATTTAAAAATCTTGAAATTGCTTACTTTTCCACAAACTGAACAAATCCTAATAACTGATCCAACTATTCACAAGTACAAACCTCAACAGCAACTGGTCACCTCGTCCCACATCAGAAAATAATCTACAGAAAGATCAGAAAACAGCACATTCATCATTCCGCTGTGAAACCTGACAAATTTGTACGGTAAAATGGTAATATACAAACACGGTCGACACTCTCTAAAAACCATTTATCAACGCCAGATACACTTATCGGACGCCTTGCTGCCCCGCCTATTGTATATGGAATTTTTAAATAACTACAGCAGGTTTAAAATTTGAATTCAGGTTTCTGCAGCTGATTGGAAAAATGTTTCTGGCCATGTTCCCGTCTTCTTGGGTGTGGGTGGACGCTGGTGTACCTACCTTCAAACAAAACCACTTGATTAGGTGCCTCAAAAACATCAGCATTAATCATTTCAACTTAAATGTTGCCTTCATCCTATCTTAATAGTGTTTAAACTTTGTATCTTTTAACATTGCTTTCTTTAATTATCTCTACATCCTTTGTCTTCCCGTCTGATTTCTAAGAACCTGAAAATTAAAGTATACAAAACAATAATCTTGCCTGTTGTTTTGTATGGGTGCGAAACATGGTCTCTCACTCAGAGGGAGGAACACAGATTGCAGGTGTTTGAGAATCGGGTGTTGGGGAGGATATTTGGGCCTAAGAGGGAAGACGATGGGGCGTGGAGAAAACTGCACAATGACTAGCTTAAAATCTGTACTGCTCCCCCAGTATTGTGAGGGTGATTAAGTCGAGAAGAGTGAGATGGTCTGGGCATGTAGCGCGCATGGATGGGACAAGAGGTGTGCACCGGGTATTGGTTGGGAAGCCTGAGGAGAAGATACCTCTGGGGAGACCTAGACGTAGATGGGAGGATAATCTCAGGCGGGATCTATGGGAGATAGGAGTTGAAGGAAACTGGATTTTGTTGGCCCAGGACAGGGTCCGGTGGAGGGCTTTGGTTAATTCGGTGATGAACCTTCGGGTTCGGTAAGCCATCTAGTTAGTTAGTTAGTGGATGTGTGTCGTGTGACCCAGGGTGCAAACATTGAAGAATTGTAATTAACGCATGAGAAACTTGGAGAGTTGCCGCTGCTGATGGTGTATGTTGTGCCCGTGCGAGGTGAGAAATAATTTTTTTATTAACTTCTGAAACCGCACCATTCTTTTGTGTACACCCTGTATGTGTGTGTGTGTGTGTGTGTGTGTATATATATATACATATATATATATATATATAAGGCGTCAAGGAGACTCTAATGGCACAGATTAAAAAGTTACGTACACACGTTTTACTAAACACAATACAATCTCTATTTTCCGGTAATGAGAAATGTCGAATTTAATTTCATGTTCCACGAATTCTGAGCCACTAAAGCATCGTTGCATAAAGTACAAAACATTTCATGCTGAATATCTATTCTGTGCGCGCACTACGCGGAGGTGGACATGCACTTTGACCAAGGGTGGAGGCAAATTCTTCAAACTGCGTGTGCAGTTTTTCTGTATTATTAAATTCCGCAATAGTAATGGGTTAGAAGTTTTGGAACACTTTGTATTTATGGCAGTATGAACAACAAGTGCCTAATATACATTGAGCAGTAAAATTTCACCCTGAAACTTTTCTCAAAAAAAACATCTTTGTTTGAGGATTTACTACAGACGTGGAAGATTCAATGACGAAATTTATAAGGAACATAAATATTCTTTATTTTTCAAAGCTAAAGTGCTTAAAGCATTGTTCTTCAAATGTTTAATCTCCATCCGTCATGAAAGCATAGCAAAACGTTTTCAATTGTAAAGTGTGGGAGATTGTTTGTGTGAGAGGTCGATAAACGAAGATAACAGGAAAACGAATTTAACACAAGTCTGTTTATCAAGAAGCCATTCAGCTGAATTTAAAAAGAGATAAATGCATTTGTTATCAGAAAACAAATTATTCATGCCTTTATTCACTGAAAGAAAATATCCCCCAGCCAATTCATCTTCGTAAATCAATATCATCTTCAAATTGTAAATCAACATTTCTTTGTCTTTACCGACTCGTGAAAACACAATAACAAAACTGAGATGGATTATAATTCAATAATTCAGGGTACTGGCAGAAGACTTTTGTACCAATCAGATATATAAAATACTTGTGACAAACGATGAATTAACTGAAACTGTATTTCAAAATTAATTAACGAAAGTCATAATCGATACTCATATTTTTGTTGTCAACTGCTGGCTCTGGTCCCAACTTTTATTCTGATATTTCAGAATGACATTTTGCGATAGGCCTTAGTCTGAGGCGGTTAAAACCAAAATTCTCTCTCACACTGAAGGCTGCATTATATTAGCGCACGGCGAGGAAGACAATGACGTGACAGACGACGCTGTGGACAGAAACCTCTCAAACAATCGTCTTTATATAATCTTCAGGCAAGACTTGCTGTGGCAAAAACGTCGGATAACATTAACGTAAGTTTACTTAATCAATCAGCAAGCAATGTGCTTAAAAAATGTGATCGTCGTTTTAATATTATAAGGCATGTTTCAATAAGATGTGAAATGAGACACAAGAGAACAAATGTATAATTTTAAATTGTATATGTGATATGTGAAACATCCAAACGATTTGAAATATTTTCTTCCGTATCAACGTGTTGGAATTTTGACTGTCATTTTTAAAGTAAAGCAACACGAGATTCAACTTACAATTCGTAAAGCAGGAAAAACTTTGTCCCCCACATTCTGACGTAAAAATATTCTTAACATTTTGGTAATTTAAATGTTTCAGAACACACGTCTTTTCACGATATCACCGTTAAAATATTTCCGTCATCAGAAATGCTGCCGAGTCCATCGATACAATAAAACTGCCTACTACAAAAGTATTTTAACTTAATTTTAAATAACAAAGTATCGGATGTCCTTCAAAACTATCCAGCGCAATGGGAAGGACATGGAAATAGGATTTCAGATTACAACTACTGCATATTTTTAAACGTGAATAAATTTCAAATTTATAGGCTACATCTGACAAATTACTTGTTAGGTGTTTTTAAATTAAATACTTTTGCGTTTTATCACATATTAATGTGAATTTATTAATTAAATTAAATACTTTTGCGTTTTATCATATATTAATATGAATTTATTAACTGAAAGAAACGTCACATGAATGAAAATTTTTGTTGTTCACTCAAAATACATGCACGTAATATTTCATGTTGGCTGTCACCCAAGTAAGTCAATACACAGAAAATACATTTTGTAAGCCATGGTACACAAGCATTCACATGAATACAGTATGGTCATTAACGTCATTCTGAAAAAAAAGTCATGGCTTTCTCAAAGGAATCATAAATACGAGATCGTATCATGAAATCGCAGGCCAGAGAAACGTATACAGAAAGAAAAAGTGCAATCTGCATGATACAGACTCTTTAGTCGTTAAACATTTCTCATTGGAGAGACATCCTCTGCACAACTACAACAAAGAGGAACTTTCAAGAGTCGCCAAGTACGAGAATGTTGTTCTTCGTGTTTCTGTCGATATCCTGTTGGATGCTGTACACTGCAGTTGCCAACATGACAGACGTACAGCACCTAGTGGCATGTCTCATAGCAATCAGCTACAAACACTTCACACCTGGCAGCAACATCGCCCTCTCCTTACCAAAACGTGTCCAAGACAACAATAACCCACATGCCACATTAGCCCTCAACAGTACGATAAACAATCCGGAGGACAGCTTACCTCTGGAGTTACAGCGCATGGCTGTCTGGCCTATCACTGTCTTTCGGCACTGTGATGAATCACCAGCGGATTCATTTGACGGAAAACGACAAGAATCACACAAAAGTTATATTATCGTAGTCTACAGCGAGGAAGAGGATGACGTCACAGAAGACGTTGCTGAACAACTGCAATTTCTAAGCTACAGTGCGTCGTGGAATCCCCGTGCCCGATTCGTAGTGACTGCAGTCATAAAAGCACAACTATATGATTCTCAAGAAACAGCAAAGAATCTGCTTCAAGAAATCTCATTGTGGAAGATATTCGATGTCGTCGTAATAGTAAAAGCTTCAGCTACACATAACACGGAAAAGATAAAAAACGATATTCAAAACTTTCAGATAAATACTTGGTTCCCTTATCAAGCCCCAGACCGATGTTCGAATGTTCATGAGGTAACTCTACTCGAAAGTTGGCTCATGGAAGGCAAGGGACGACTCAGCAAAAACACAAACTTGTTTCCAAACAAAATTAAATACGATTTAAACGGATGCACAATCACCGCAGCTACATTTCCAGTCGATATCGCAGTGGGGCCATACAGATACGTAGACAAAAATGATTCCACAGCGACACCCTCTGTGACCTATGAAAGCGGAACTGAGGTGCGTTTAATAAAGTCAGTGGCCGAGAAATTGAACCTGACGTTACGATTTCTCCCGCCGCCTTCCAAAAATGAAAAGTGGGGAGATCTCGCCGAGGACGGCACGTTCACCGGTCTCCTCGGCGATGTGGTATACGGCAGAGCTGACGTAGGTTTCGCTGTCTGGCCACTGCACCCTAAGCTTCTCGTTATAATGGACGCCACTAAGTCATATCTCGGAGATGACTGGGTTTGGTGGGTCCCATGTGCTAAGAAAGTCCCTCGGTGGAAAAGCATCTCCATGGTGTTTCTCCCGTCAACGTGGAGTGCTCTTCTTGTGTCAGTAATCTTCGCCGTTGTGATCATACCGTGCATGGTGACACGTGAACCATCGGAGCTTAAAATATACCGAAATTGTGGCAATTCTGTTTCCACTGTGTGGGCAACCTTTCTTGGAGTGTCCATACCGCGTATGCCCAAAACTGTTCCGGTCCGAACGTTCTTGATCTCGTGGATATGGTACTGCCTAGCCATCAATACGATTTTTCAGACATTTCTAATTTCTTTTCTCATCGAACCTGGTCTTCAGCACCAGATGAACAGCTTACAGGAGATTTTGGCCTCAGAAAAAAAGTACGGGTACAATGAATGGTTTGATATGGTTGTCCGAGACACAGAAGATGAATTTTCGGAGACAATATTACGGAACAGGGTGGCATGCAATGAGGGCAACGAGCCCCCGTGTCTGGACTGGGTCGCCCACCATGACAACTTCTCGCTGCTTTGCAGCAGAGCACTGCTTCAATATATTCTTACACGAGAATACCTTGATAAAAATGGCAAACCACTGATATGCCAGGCAGGAGGACTTTTCTTTCCTGTGAATTATGTCACTTATATGGCGAAATGGAACCCACTTTTGAATCGCTTCAACGACATAATAACTCGACTCTTAGAATCAGGCATATCTGATAAGTGGATTGAATCCGGTCTTTATTTGCAACGTGTTCATGCTAGAACCTCTAGCAGGAGAGTGGGCGTTGGAGAATATTATGACATATCCTTGGAACATTCACAAGGAATTTTCGCCATTCTTCTGCCAGGTACAATTCTCAGCGTAATGGTCTTCTTCTTAGAAGTGTTCTACCACATGTTTTCGCTTAAGTAACTTTTGCTAAGCCTATTGTAAGTAGAAACATGAAATAATTTCCTCGTTATAAGTTTACTTAAATATGTCAGTGGGATCACCAGCACCGAGAAGCGCACGTGTGATATTGTCCAATAAAATAACCAAGTACAAAACACCAGTTTTGTGTCTACTTTTATGTCCTACTGATCGTTTAGATGATAAAATCCTCTCACACATATTTCGAAGCACCACTCATCTTTCGTTGGAAACTGAAAAATTTAATTTCCCTGGAACACACTGATGAAAACAAATATCTACGTACGTTGCTGTTTTTTTCTCTCTGGGTTATCGCAAAGATAGTGCATTAAGTATTCCAATATTAAAAATATTTCATCCGGATTCTACATCATTACGCTTTTCTTAAATGTTCAATTTTTATGAGCATAAACTGACGGGCCTGTATGTGTCTAATGGTTATAAGAGCTTGATTCCATTTGCAAGTTTTTATATGGCATGGCAGGTAACTTGTAAAAAGAAAAATTCCAGCCTCAGACCAGATTTAATCACGGTGTTCCACACACAGTAGCCAATTCAACTTATTCTGTTTCAGAGTTAGAATTAATGAGACAAAGAGTCTATGTTTCCTCACAAAAGAATTTATGCTCCATTCATGAACTCACACGTGTAAAAATTTACAAAGTTACTAAAAACTCGTAGTTAGATATCAACGTTTCGGAGAAATATGCTGACTCCATCTTCAAGGCTGGAATGTCGATGGTGGGAAGTGGAGGGGATTATATATGAATAAATAAACGTAATGCTGAAGGAGTGGACCAAACAGAAACGAGGAATGTTTGCACACTCTAAGTGTTTAAATCCTTCTAATATGTGGCATGACAGCGTGCCCCCAAAGTACCCACATCTTCGCAGTACCAAATAATATTATCGTGACAGTTTCCGGGCTGTTAATATGTGAGTCAGAAAAAAATACAACTGCCAGTCGCCAAGAAAGTTCAAGGTAATTGGCAATATCGTGAGATGGAAACAAAATATTAACTTTTAAATGTTCATTCCCAAAGGAAATCATCTCGATGGTCCAGAGAGATAGCCATAAAGCAACAGAAAAGGGTGGAACATACAACTCAAAACAGAAAGTTGTCGTTATGTTGCAAAAATTTGTAGGAAAAAGGAAGTGAATTTAGAAAAAAAGTTTATAAAATCCACGTGGATAAAAATCGAAAGAAAAATATTTCAGACGGACTTCATTTTTTACGCTATAAAACTCAGCAGAGAACAAAATAAAATATTCATGAAATAAGTAAGCTACAAGTATAAAATATAAATAACAATTTCAGAACACGCAAAGAAATCTTTCGTTTCCAAATGTATGACTGTAAAAATATCCTGCAGTTTCAGGTCAGATACAGACTAGTATGACTGTAAAAATATCCTGCAGTTTGAGGTCAGATACAGACTGCACTGACAGCTAAACTGAACACAAAATGTTCGTGATTCTGTCACCATATTAACGCGGGTAATTCCAAACTAAAATAGATTGTTTAAATTAGAATGTAGGTTCACTGTAAAGTCCGCATTTCCACTGGAATAAAATGGGTATGTGGCCTCCAGGCTCTGAAACCAATGGTCCGACATCAAACCCACTACAAACGGCCACCACTTAACACAAACGTTATGGTAAACAGGTGATAGTAACACAATGATACACGAACAAATTACATAAAAGCAATGCAATTGATTTGAGCGAATAAAAATGTAGATTAAGTAACCCCATTAAGTAGATTAGTCCTTGGAAAAGACTACGCCTGCCCTTGTTAAGGAAATCCCCACCAATCATGGAATCCGAAGGTTCACAACCTTTTGACACTTGTACGAAACATAAGCCAGATAAATACAGTCCACATCCTCACGTTTTCACATATTATTTCCTTGATACAACTTTTTTATTTATGTATAACGGATTGATAGAAATACCATTATTATCTTCATCTCTCTCACTTACGGAAATAAATATGTTTTTATTAAAATTACTTACATGTCCTCTTGTTGATTTTATAAATGTTTTCGCTTTTAACAGTCGTTTACAAAAAAAATTGATGATTAATTTACCATACGCGTGTTAAGTTTCAATAACAACGGCGAATTATTCCAGGAATTTCATCAATCCAGAATGAAACGAAAATCTCTCTAGTCTACATTTACAGATAAGATGTTTTGTTTATGACCACTGCTATGTTCCAAATACGTATCTTGCCACTATATCTCCTCTGCATCCCGCGGCGTTTGAGCGCAAATACCAACACTCCGACAGCAAATATCGTCAATAATATGGGCAATCGAAAGATACAAATCTGACAGCATTTACGATGGATGACGCCGAGACTGTAGTTTATTTTATACAAAGTAACAAACAAGCAAAATAAATAATTCCTTTATTATCTTACATATCCCATAAGACTGAAACAGTTTCTCGTGTGTGTTTGTGTGTGCGCTCGCTCATACCTCGAGAGTGGATTCTCCAATTTAACGGAAAATTGCCAAGCTTATGCCTCGAAGCCGGGAAAATATTTTGCAAAAATCAAAACTCGAAAAGTATATACCCAGTACGAGGCACATACTACATTTATCGTGTATGGGTCTTCTAGTAACCAAAGAGATATAAGACCATAGGAAACAGACACGAATTTTACATTATAGACGATATAGTTTATTCTATGTTATTCATTGGTTCACCAATTCATTCCCTAATAACAAGTTCCAAATCGTCGGATTTATTCAACATTGATGAAGCTCAATGTACAAGGCTTGACTATAAACATAAATTCCAGTTCTGACAACTCAATCAGGAAAATTATACCTACTTATAACAAGTTATGTACAAACAACTGAGGCATCTACAGATACACAGTTATGAATGTCACTCACTGGACTAATTCCACAAATCAAAACCAAAGGTCAGGTTTAATTAAATCACTTCCTCATATCTACACTATGTAGACCCTGTTACATTGCACGACCATCAAAAGATTCAAAAAAAAAAAGCTTCATCAAAAGTTAACATAGAGAAATGTAAATGGAACTCATATGTTGTGTAATTTTTAACGGGAGTGTAACAGCTTGATTTGATGTAGGAAGTAGTGAATTATTTTCATGGTACCCATTTCAAAGTACGGAAAATTCATCACAAAATGAGAGCACAGGGTTTTTCACGTACAGCCCACGTGACCTCACATCATAGCAGCTCTGATGTTCACGCCACAAGCAGTACGCATGCGTCACAAACTGTCATTTTACAGATCTAAACAGAATTAATCAAGGGTTTCTGTGATATCATTAATTATTTGCCTTTCCACGTAAATTTTTCAAATATAATTAATAATTAATTTTACAAATTTGGCTTGTAAAGAGAAACTCTAAAAATTTAAATTAAAAATGTCCTGGTTAATGACATATTAAGGAGCAAACGTGATTTTGAGTCCACCATTTGATCTCCTGTTGGCTAAACCACATCAGAACCAAACACAATAAATAGAGAAGTTCAATCTATTTTCCAAGATCAAAGAATCCGGTAAGAAAGAAAAACACTATCAAAGATTGTATACTTTATTTTAATTCTCAGTTTATCAAACGCACAAGAAGTCTAATTTAAACATTTAAACCCAATAGTAAATATATGTACCATCTGCTATAACAATCATAAACTGTGCGATTAGTATTAATGAGTCTTGTATAATTCTCAGTTTAAACAGCGGTTATTTCCTTAACCATCATTCACCAATTGATCCTACTAATGGTAAAGTGTCGTGTTTTCTTTGAGGTACGGACTGAAGTCTTAAAATAATATTTAGACTTGCTGAGGCTTCAAAGGGTGGAAACACGATAATTTCAATATATGAGCCGTTAATGGTCATCCAGTTTTATGGCTGGCTACGGTCTTGACAACGGGGTTCGATTCCCGGTAGAATCACATAGGGACAAATTTACAACATGTAACAGTCCCTGTAGCAGGTGTGATACCAACATCACTTACCTCAGAAACCGCTTAAATATTCAAATGAAAAGTAAACAAATAAAATGCTACTGGATCGACTGTGTCAAGCTGATTTAATTAAATATTCACTAGCAACAAATTAAACTAGTTCATGCATCTGTCCACCCAAACACCCCCCCCCCCCAAATTACAGAACACTATTACGAATGACAGCCTATTTTTAAACGCTGTGAATTAGAATCTGTGAAACAAAAAATGTCTTATGCACAAACATCGTTTGCTGTCCCATTTTAATTGCGTCTTGTGTTCAACCATTCACCTTCAACCCTTTTCTGAATGAATTTAATGGAATTAACGCACTGTGGAGGTGACGTGTCTGTGATTCTGTCACAATATTTAAAATTCCTAAATTACACAATAAATTTTTATTAATTACTTCTAGACTAGAAGTTGTCACGTGAATGTCATTTTAGTGTATATTAATACAATATGATCATCACTTTATGTGAGTTAGTATAGTTTTCACTTAAAAAATACCTAACCGTCATATTCTAATCGCTAAAGTGTGAAGAAAGGTTGGTTAGGATATACACACAGGCCCACAACATTTATACAATATCACCGACTACAACCATGATTTTACTTCCGGAAACGAGGCCATTACTCAATAACTTTCTGATATGGCTGTAACAACAGCATCCGAATGGCGCATCACCTGAACTACAAACATTTATTATGACTCGGCTGTTGGAAGTGTCGTGTTTTGGGCCACACAAAGTTCCACAGGACATTAAAAAGTTCTGATCACATGTAGACGTTATATACTATCAAAAAATCCACTTAACTCATACCCTCCCTTAACAATGTCTCTCAAAACCACAGATAACAACAGATGGTTCATTAAAACTTTTATGGAGAATTTTTTGGACTTAAAATTTCAATACAATTACATCACATCCTTTTCCATGGGAATATACTGACCGAACACTGGAGTCATTTGGCACGAGAAGGAGGATTTATTCTACAAATTAGTTAACTGTAACATGTGATATATTTGATATAGATAAGATATGGCCACACAGTTTTAGTTATAAAACCTGACGGAGAAAGTTAACTTGAGAGAAGCTAACAACGGTTCAGCTATTTAAGAAATCTCGAGTATTTTATGGTAGCTTGTTTCTGAGAGTTTTGTGTTCTGGGTGATAAAAATGCGTGGACCTGGAGAAACCTGCTGTCTCCATCTGTATACCTGCATGTTTACTCAACGTTACTACCCTGATGACCAACATCAATAGTGCCAGTGAACACTGCGCAGAAACATAATAAGAAGTTTTATCTACGCGGATGTGAAGTGACTCGGCTAATGCAGAATTCGTAAGATATTTCCAGAACCTTTATTTTAATTGTACAAACAACAAACATGTTATTTGTACTGTAAAACAGAAAAATGTTCACTCACATCGCTTGCTGTTGTCCTTTGGAGAGGTGGATAAGCAGAGTTACCGGTTCATTGAGCTTCCAGGTTCAAAAGTCGGCCATCTGACTGCCAACTAGCTGCACTGTAAGTTCTCTGTTTCCCCTCAGAAACTCTTGCCAAATGCTGTGAAATTACCTACAGAGGAGTGCCACGACCCGACCCATCTGTTTTCTTTTCCCTTCCAATGAAAGAAGCGTAAAATTGAAAAATAAAGAAACGGGTGATAGAAAACAGATGAACAACAAAGAAACAGACAGAAAAGAAGCTGTTGTGTACTCAGAAAGCCAGAAGTTGTTGCTAAAAACGGAAAGCATTTTGATCAACTGGAATGTAGCATTTACTTCGAAATAATTTCTCGTACATGGAGTTAAAACAAGGGCGTAAGAATCGCGTATTTTTCAAACAAACTAATCAAGACGTTAATTGACTAATTTAACAAATTCACTGCAATGTTGTGACAGGCCAGAAATGAAGTTTTAAAATTAATTTTGTATCTTTATTTCTATCTTTCACTTTAATTTCCTTCTTTCTCCTTGTCCTTTACCTTCCCTTCTAGCCTCGACACCTTCTCCAATGCCCTTCCCATTCTATCTTTCTTCTTCATTCCTATCTCTTTAGTCGCCTTTCTATAGCTCCTGTTCCCTTGGAAACCAAAAATCGTTAAGTCACTATTTAAAATTGCGACTATGCTTTTAGCACAGTTAATACATTAATGTGCTGCCATGGTTACGAAACATGCATATTGCAATCTCGTGACGTAGCTCTCCGCAAATCCGCAATTCGGACGGGAGTATTAATATTGCACGACCTGATCCAGGGTGTGTTTTAAAAAGCAAGTGTGTTTTGCATGAAAAGGATGAAGTGGAAAGGGGAACAGAAAACATATAAGCTGCATTTGAGGGTTAGAGCCTGGTGATTGGGGGAGTGGGGGGGTGTTGTCGATTCTGTGCCAGTTTTCAATGAAACTGTCATCACATATTGATGCATCGACTGAAAGGGCAGAGCTGTGTCTACTTTTTTATCCATCAAAACTGCAGATAATTTAAGGTCAATTTAGAAACGTTGCAAATGTATGGAAGGGCATCACTAATAAAAGGTTGGGGCTTTTTTTTTTTTTTGCTGCATTAGATCTAAAATAATCCAGCTTTCTGCGGATGACGGAACTCAGGCGGGGCATTGCTGATTTAAGGATACAGTGTCAACTAAACTTCATTAGTTACTCGGGGCTGTAAACGCAGCAAGAGAGTTTTCAAACCTGAGCATGAAACTTACTTTTATAAAGACGTTACATAAATTCACTTTAATAAAACTATAATATTGACAAACATTACATTGCATTTCGAGGTGATCGTGTCATAAGGGCTGATTTATATTCTTATTCGGTTTAACAAATGTACACCCTCAGTGTTAATACATCCAAATGTAATTGTTTGCACATCTTTGTAAGGAAGCAATGGCATTATGCCATTCTGGAATGACAAACATTCTCATTATTCTATGTTATTAGATTAAATATATCCAATTATTTACGTATCATGACAAGGTCTTCTGGCATGAAGCCTGGTACCATTAACAATTAATTCGTCTTATGCTTGCTAAGATACAATTCAGAATACTTTCTGTCTACAGTCTAAAAACAACCTATGAATTTATGTATTGTATTGTACGAGTTTCTCGCATTTAGGAAACAGCATCACAGATTCAGAGTATGTGATAGAAGAGAGATGATGAGAATAAATGGACTAAATGACTGAGATGAAATAAAATTGCATAATGAGTAACTATCTGTAAATTTGCTGAAACTGGATATCGATCCAAGTGACCAAACTGAGTCTAAACCAATTTAAAAAGTAAATCCTAGGAAAGCAAGTAAAATAAACTGACTTTGCAACAACCCTTCCTTAAGGGAAACACGAAAAGTTTTCTCAACTTTAGAACAGGTTTTCCATACAAAGTTATTTTTATGTTCGAATCAAGAAAAGTTTCTAAAACTTTAGTCAATGTAGACAACAGAGAACCTTACGGGTACAAATCCATAGCTCACAAAATAACAAGACGATACGAATTGCTAAGTCAGTCGACTATAAACCATTTTTTCAAAGCCCAGTGTCCTGTTCGCCGTCCACTAGCAGAGTTTAAGTTATTTTTTAATTATTACTATTTTTATTTTGTTTTGTTTTATTGCAAATATCGAAGTAACGTGCTGTTGTACACAAGTCTCTGTCCGCATAATACTTTTAATCACTCATTAACGTCTAATAGTGTAAAGCGATTTTCCGATACTTTTAAATGACGTAAGCTAGTATAACGTATCATTTTCTTATAGGGTACAGCTTCACTTGCTCAGTCATTTATTATATATAAACATTTTCCTACGCACATTTCAACAGTTGGAGTTTAACATCTTCCTCTCCAAGGTTTTGGGGACAGCAGAGCACGATGACAAGAGACTGGAGAAACTTGATATATGACCAAGAGACGTGTCTATATCTCTCGAGGGAGCGGGTGAAATGGATAAAAAATAGTTGGATAAGGGTAGTATTTATCTGCACCACAAACATAAACTGATAATTTATATCAAGTTGTTTTTTCTTTGTAAATACAATATCTCTGAGCAAATTACTACATTTTTCATTAAACTTCCACTGTATTAGTTATTAAGATCTATTTTAATAATATCCACCCATGTACGTCAGAGTTTCTTACGTGATCTCTTCCCTTTAATTTCTCAGACAAAAATTTCGTAAGCTAAATCTTCCCCATGCACATTTACCGTCTCCATCATCGGGACGATGACTTCCCTGTTGGTAGAAGCAGGAGGTAACACTGAAACGTCAGTAAACTTTTATCAGATTACATGGCGCAACAACCCAGAAGACAGTCATCTTCGTACTCACAGCCGTGAGAACTCGAACCAACACTTCGGATTGCGCCTACAATACACAGTAAAACAAATACACACTCCAGTTCAAGCGCTATAGAGGATTTAGTAATCATGTGTAATGCAATCAAGTGACGGCTGAACAGGCAGATCCATCTTGCCAGCAGGCAATAACAGCAGAAATTTTCACAGATTCCAGATAATTCAACTGTGAACATGTGTGGGAAAATGGACGTTTGTGACTCCATACATAACGTACACGCTAGGGAAAAAATCGACGATTGTATGTACCCAATACACTGATTGATGTATCTACTTATCGACTGATTCTTATGTTATTAATATGCTGTATCAACTGTAGAGGTTACACAGCCCCAAATAAGGTCAGCTGTATACAGGTAAGGATTCAGAAAAAGAGTGAGTGGATTATTTGAAATATAACGAGATTTTCTCTTGGAAAAACTAAGGAAAACCATGAAGAATCTCGGAATATCCCGACCAACATAACTACCATGTATTTCTACATATTTTCGATTTTATTAGAGTCAGTCAACGTGAAAATAAAAGCTCACAAAACAAAACCTTTTCCTAATGACTTGAAAACAAGTTATTAACGTCGCAATGCATCACGGTACACATTTATTTCACGAAGAATTAAATCATAATTTCTCACAATTCCAAGGTTCTGATAACTTAGATCTTTTAACTGTTTTACTTTCTTTGTGGGCAAATTACACGTATAAGTATCCCTAATTTTATACAACGTGAAGTAAGTAGTAATCTTCCCAAACTTCACGCACTAATTCGGTTTTAAAACTGCAATTGAAACGTCATTTAGAAATAGGAAACGAGAAATATTTCACTACGGATCATTGGGTGTGATACAGATCAGTTAGCCTGAGATCGCTTATTACTTCCGGCTGGTTGAATTTTAAAACCACAGGGGTATAAGCTCTTACAAAAGACTGAATAGGCAGAAGGGAGAGTTAAGAGTTGAAAGTTAGGGTTAATGAGCCGTGGAACCCTCTTACCCCGTATGCTTAAACCACCCCACATCACAAGAAACACTGAAATTCTGAAGTCACGAACAATTCAGAAAGACTTTACGTAAAATTTGCGACTTGTTCATTCGTGCACAAAATACAGTGGCTATAAATGGCATCAAAAGAACAAAATAAGTTCTTGAGTGTCCTTTACTCACACTAGAGCGAAGAACACTTTATGGGATCGCCAAGAAAACATGTAGGAGAAAAGACATTTGGAAGACCAAGGAGTAGACGGAAAATTTTACTTTAACAAAAGAAGGAAATTAGTTTTTGAGTTACAAATAAAACGCTTAAATTTTTATTATCCAACCTGTTATTAGCTTCCAAAGAAATATTCTCTACCCCAGAGCAAATTAAATTTTGACAAGAGCTCTGATTTCACAATAGTTTCAGCAGCATTAATTCTGGTCATATTAGGATTTACCTCTGCCCTTCCGTCATAAAGGCAGACATGAAAGCTTGGTTGCAATTGACAGCCAGATATCAGCCCTTGCATGAATTATGAATGGCGACGAGTTAATCGCATGCCGCTGCAACACACACTACAACATTACTGATGCGAAGGTTTCATAAACAGGCATGAAAAAGTGTGATAACATTAATTAATTGCACACTAGACGGCATTCCAAGCAGACAGAAAACTATAGTCCCCTTTGGAATTAAATAATGATCCTTAGGATGAGAATCAGCAAGCGCTCAACATAGAATACTGATGCTTCAACCACTCTGTTTAATGAAGCCCAAGTTCGTCTAAATTGCATTTAAAAATTCAGTTCTCACCTCAAAGAAAACACAACGCGTTTACATTACAAAGAATAGTTTGTCGGTGCTAGGGTAAATGGGTGTAAAGAAACGTGAAAACATTTTCGACAAGTTTTCACAAATGTTTACTCGTTTTCCAAATATTTTAAAAATTAATTACGCAACAGATACATAAAGATAAGACTGAAATGAGAATTTTGCTAAATTACAGGTTCTATTAACCATGGGCAGTAAAATATCATTTACACTTCGGTCGTAATTTTTAGACTCATAACACAGGAGCCTATCTAGATCACACCCATTCTAAGAACCTTCCCCGGCGAAGATTCGAATCAGGGACCCCCCCAAAACAAGCCACAGATTAAATGCTACACCACTCAGCTCCACTCAGCGAGATAGGAAGATGATCATGAATGGCGAGTAGTCATTTGAATAAAAATTTTCTTGGATATTATCCATCGTCTAGTATAATATAAAACGTAAAACGACGTTTCGGATATGGGGCTCTATCTCCGTCTTCAGATTCCTACTCAGTTGGGCCCACTAGATAGAGCCAATCCCTAACTGAGTAGGAACCTGAAGACGGAGATGGAGCCCCATCTCCGAAATGTCGTTTTACGTTTTATATTTTATTAGACGTTGGATAATATCCAAGAAAAGTTTTATTCAAATGACTCTTCACCATCGTCAAGAAGTTTTAGATTTAAATGGCGAGTAGGTTAGAAACTTGGATAAGACTATTGTGAAATACTTAACGATACTATTCTGACATTAGATTGAAAATAAATGGGAAAAATCTCGAAAAGTATCCAGTCACAATAACCGGTCTAATATTCGTCAACCTTGAAGATGACGCTGAGAAGACACGAGCTTTATGCCACTTTTCCGTACTGAGACCAGTCGATTACTGTGTTTCATTAGAGATGGTCTCTCCCAGTTAACATCCATTAACCCATCTTCGCCTTCCCTGACCTTTTCAATTCACTCTGCTTCTAACAAGCAAGGGGAGAAGATTTCGCAACCACACAAGACAGTAAAGCAAAGCCCACTGGAAGGGAAGATGGCGTTTAAAACACTGCCGCTTGAAGTGTTCGAGACTTTTCCTTTTTGTTCCACCAACGCCATTTGTCATTGACTTTCGGACGCGAATGGTCACAGATCTCAATGCACCATCTATAATCTTCGGA
>NW_019059980.1:659639-676401 GCF_000696155.1 Zootermopsis nevadensis | reverse complement strand
GGGGGGGGGGGGGGGGAAGACAAACACAGCGTGACAAATGAAACTTTGCGACAGTTCCCGTGGCAACGAAATTATGATTTCGAACATTTATAAAGGAATCTAATTGAGATAAAATAAAAACATTTACGCTCCCACATAAATAAAGTGGTGGTTAAAACTGCGCAATCAAAATTCAAATTCAAATACGACAGTTCTTTTATTGCAAAATACTACAATATTAAATCTAATCAAAATAAGGGCATCCTTTCTCGAGTTGATTATTACGAACTGTGGAAGATGATCACGCGTTACGTCACAAAACCGGAGCATGAACACACCTTACTTTTTTCCTACGTGAAGACGTAACATAATTCTCTCGGGCGGAAACTTGAAAAAGAAGTTATTTGGGAGAACTGAACGTATATAATAATAAAATTATATATATATATATAAGTATATAATGATAAAATTAAAATGGACGTATAATTCGAAGGAGTGTTAGTCATATCTACACGTCGGTCTTTAAATTAACAACGAGTATCACTTTAATTAATTTCGCTAAGTAATCCAGCTTTATGATGTTTTCCACGTGCTTTTCATCGCACCAAGCACAAAGGGAAAACTACTACAAATATCAAAACACATCTTAACTGCTTGTACCTACCGGATAAGAAGAGTGGTAACTATTAAATAACTCCGCGGAGCACAGAGCCCTTCTTACAAATATAATAGCCGCTCAGATGGTCAATTCCCCGCCATTTATGAAATTCCTAGGTTTGTTGCCGTGTTTGCAAGAGTCCTCGTGGTAACTAGACACACGCATCCTTTGTGCCAGCGGATTGTTCCCTGCCTTTACTCTATCTACCTCAGACTTTCATTTCACAAAACCTTTGAAGAGCGCTCCAACCAATCCTTCCCCACTCCACGTGCTAAATGTAGCGAGAAACTGAATAAACATGAAGACTAGGAAATGGCTGCACCGCGCAGCGTTACAAAAACCCCACAGATGCGGCGATAAACGTTCTAATTTGTCATAATTGTTTCTTTTTTGTTATTTTGTACTGTGATATCCAGCTTCATTTTATGTGTGTAGTAGATTGCTGAAGTTCTATGTTATGAAAAGTTTTCTGGTTACAAGAGTCTTGAAATGAAGTGCGAAGAAATGAATTTTAACCCAGAAAGGATGCAAATGAGAACTGAAATATTATTATAGCCTGTAGGCTTTACACAGACATAATGCTTTGTGCACCAACATTTTTTTAACTTATAGCCAGGAAAGGAGATTAAAAACAGTAAGTCATTAACTAGAAATTATTTTGTAGTATACACTTAACATAAATGCGTTAATTTTCATAACTACCCAACATAAATAAAACAACTCCAATCCATGGTAACCGTTTAGATATGTCTCCCGCATTTCGTGAAATTCAATTCGATCGAGGAACTTCTAAGAATTAAGTTATACGTCATTCGTCATTACTGTCGCTTAACAGCGGGGTTTTTTTTGTTCCTTCCTTCCCTCTGACACTGCTTTGTTTGTTAGCCTCGTTAGTGTCCCTATCTTTAAAAATAGTCTTTATGAAATGTGTAACATCATTAAGTTCGCCTATAATGAACATTTTCGTGTCGAACAGAAATATAGTTAAAAAAGGCTGTCTTCTGGGTTGCAGTGCTGTGTAGTCTGGTAGAAGTTTACTGACGTTTCAGAGGTCCTTGTTGCCTCCATCAATAGGACGATGAGCCAGCAAATTCATCGCCGAGAAATCCTGATTAATAATAAAATATATTTAAATCTAAAACTTCTTGACGATGGTGAAGAGTCATTCCCATCTCCGAAACGTCGTTTTACGTTTTTTACGTTTTATTACTAGACGATGGATAATATCCAAGTAAATTTTTATTCAATAAAATATATTGCGGCATAATCTTGTTAAATCGCATTAAAAATACAGAATTTCTTTACAAAGTAAGTTAAATGTGGAAACGTCTTCATGGTGATTCCTACCAAAAGCACCAACACAGAACCGATCGCCTGTCTACAGACTTCAGACTACCGCCAAACGCAAACCCCGCCTGACTCCACCGTGGGTGCCATTACAGCCTCGTTTTCATATCTTGCTACCAGAGTAGCCACCATCGGAACTAAATTTAAATTATTTTCGCATCCCATAAAAATCAACTCGTACAGTTAAACGTGACGGACATTGGCTATTATATTAGGAGTAGACAGATGTCGGAGACTGTCGATTATTCCAGTATTTCCGTACTTTTCCAATAGGAGATTTCTGTGCTTACTAGACATCCATTTCTGACTTCTTCTTGGGATAGCTTACCTGAAAAATAAAAGAAACAATGAGTTATAATTTTTACTGAGATCTCAACTTTTAAAGACAGTGAAAATGAAGATTGTGGCCTTCTGGGTTGTAACGCCGCATAATGTAGAGAAGAACAACATTAACACTGAAATTAAATAAATATTTTGAATATGTGGATTCAATTAACCTGTCTTAGAAACATGAAATGGCTATAACTTTAAACACGAAATCGAACCTACAGGTTCCATAAAAGACGTCGACTTTCTTGACTAGCTCAGCGACTATTATCTTCTCAAGAAACATTCCACTCCTCGTAAAAGTCATTATACCTTACACGCACAAACGCACTGCATTATTTACGCATGATCTTACAAATGCGCAAAACAAATCCACCCTGCCGCCTTACAAGTTATCAGTTCTCACAAACCGACATTAGCCGAAAGCACAGAACATTAAGCGAGATATTTCTGTGTACTATTCTCTTAACACACCTTCAAAGAAACTTATCTAATTTCGCTGAAGTTATCTTCACAACTCCTGCGTGCATCGCCTCCCCTCTCTCTTCACTCCCGCTACAAAGGGAACTAATCCGATTATTATGTATTAAATACCTCAACGACACTGTGAAGCCTGGGCCTGAATACGGCGCTATTGCGCCGTCGTCTCACTCTGTAACGTATTTAGATCTTAAGAGCTCGCCTGGAGGTGTCGCCTTGCATGCATACATGTATGAGAGAAACTTGGGCGAAAGCTTTCTTGCAGAACTGCGTTCATCAGACAATTTGTCTCCGTAGTGAGAGACAGAATATTCGATTGAAGGGGCCTTTACCATCAGTACTTTAGCCCTCGTGCATTAACACCTCTCTTAATGTATAAATTCTGAAGAAGAAAAAATTGTTCCTAATTTATATTAAAATATATCTGCGTATTTAAGTTTTGGTTGAAACTGAGTAACTTAGATTCCGTATTCAGTTTTAACCATTTCTCAACTAGCCCAACCTCTGGGATCTTAACGCTATTTACTCGAAGAAACTGGGTTTTTATGGAGGAGTTAACAATTGCTCAGTTTGTCGAGAATGTTTCCGCCTTTTAGCGAACCGGAAATTTCGTTGTAGTGAGTTTTGAGATTCTCAGGGCGTCGAGTATGAAAATGGCTGTCTTCTGGTCGCAACAACCCAGAAGACAGCCAACTTGCATCTTCGCATCGTAAATTACTTTTCTTTCTTTCTTTCTTTCTTTTTAAAAAAAGTCACCTGATGTAATTTAAATGTGATGTGATCGAAGTATGTAAACGGGCCCATACGCCTACATTACACCCACAACTTATTGACATGCATGCCATCTACAGCCATTCAACACAACTACTTTGTCCTGGTAGTTGTGTCAAAACTTATACTTCCTTATATTTAAAAAGCATAGTTGATAAGATTTATTAAACTTACGAAGTGCATAACGACCCCGAAAATTTATAAAGCGTTCCGTTATGAAACAAATGTTCGTGTGTATGCAAAAAAAATTGACAGTTCTCGCTGTTTCAAGTTTTAACTAACCCTTCAGTCATATTATTCAGTCCATCAAACACAGATCCAACATCATATAGAAAACAAAATGATTTTTATGCAAGGAATGAAATGCGTTCAGTGTGGCGATAATCACTAGCCAGTTCCATGATGTTACATCGTAATAACAGTTACTTATTGGGAACTGTAAAGAAAATGTCAGGCATCCTTTCAGTTCATCTCTTAGCTTTGCGCGTTAATAAATCTCCATGACAACGTAAAGAAAAATACAAATATTTTTCAACCAAGTTTTAACCCTTCTTCATTTATGTCTATACGAAACATCTCATAGCCTAGACGAAGGGGATATTTTCACGGACCATTTGAGTTCTTATCCCCCCCCCCAAAAAAAAATCATGCCATCTTCCTTTTCCTTCTACCGTCACTACAAAGTCTCCCACCACGAAAAAAGAAACATACCTCTTTGAGAATAAGGAGTAGGGATAATGTTTGGAGGTGAAAAGGGCTAAAGAAAAGGGTTTTAGATTGCGTTTTGTTCCAAGCACAGCTCAATGTTGTTCCAAGCAGAACGTTAAGTGCACGAAGATTATGCTTAGAAGGATATCTCGAGAGATCTCGTGAGATCTCGCTGTATACTAAAGAAAAGTTTGTATAAGGGCCTTTGCGTGACCGCTCCTTAAAATGGCAGACTAAAACTTTTTCTTTGGTGATCCGATGGAGCGTTTGCAGGGTGGCGTTGAAGAAGGGAAGTGAATAAAGAAATGGAGTAAAAGAAATATTATCGCACGTCAGGAAATGGATTTTCCACAGGAGATAGACAAATAGAGGTTCATTTAGAAGCGGTACTTCACCCGCACACTTTTATGTTAACCCAGATGACGCGGTCATGAAGAAAACCAACAACGTTAGAGAAAAAAGATGTACAGTAAATTAATCAGCAAAGACAGCGAACACGGTTTATCTCTCTTGTTAGAATAAGAGTATATTATATTGATTTCCGCATTCATTGGACGCTAACACTTCTTCTTCTTCTATACGGTTAAGAACTGGAACGCTGATTTACACAAATGTAGCCCAAAACTTCGCAAACGTATAACATTCTCCTCGCCCTTATCTTGATCAAATGACAAGCGATAACTCTCGACGAATAACAAAACTTATCTCCAAAACTACTCTGCTGTTTACAAGCTACGGTATCGGCTCATTTTACATCACTTTTTTCCCCCGCGGCAACTAGAAAGACTGCTCCTATAACAAAGTAACTTTTAAATCATGTGTCAGTTCCATTATGTATTGGTTCTACACAGACGTCCGTAATAAAAAGTCTTAGATATTTCGTGACATCAAATCATGTTACCGCTCAATAACATCCTGTACCTATGTCATTATGCTAAAACGTTTAGGCATCGTGACGGGGAGATCTCTGTATTCACCATCGCGTCCAGGAATGAGCCGATTACGCTCTGGTGACCATCAGCTAGGTCTTGAGGACCACGAAGCCTCAACGGCTTATCTATAACATTTTTTCTGATGACTTACACGGACCAAAGACAATTCTATCCCTTGATTAACAAACAAACTCAAACTTTGCCTAAACTGTAGAATTGAACAGATGCTAGTTCATGAACATTCTCCTTAAAAAACACGACGTTTCGGTTACTAGTTCCTATTACGTGATCTGGTAAAACCATACAACACAGTTAGTTGAGGACAGGATATTAAAATTATCTCCTTCCAAAGGACCTAACCGACTACGTTGTATGATTATGGAAAACACAAGGTATGGATTTCCTCATTAAGTAATCGTCTAGCATCCTTTGTCACTCTATTTCTCCTAGTTCTAAATTATCTGCCTTAGAACTCCGTTCTCAAACATCTTCTATTAATCTTTGTATCAGACAGATCAAGTCTCAATACCCACATAAAGAACAGGTAGACCTGAACTATGGGTTTACGTAGTTCAGTATTTGGGATTTATATATGAATAAGATACACTGTACTACAGTGATTTAATCTAATCAAAGATACCGAATATTACACGGGTTTTAATTGAAATTTTGATCAATGTGTTTCACTAGCAGCTAAGAAGCTTATGTATAGTCAAACTTTTGAGCATCTCACTAAAACTGGGGACGAAATTAATTTTTATGTTAGTTTTTAAAACAAAATTATCCCTTATAACACGAAGCTTTCTGTACCACTATCAATGACCTTTGAAATACACGACCATCTTTGATAACATTTTGTACCAGACTCGTCCGTAAGCAACATAGCAAAGCATAAAATACCAACTATATCATGCTGTAAATGTAAAGACTGCATCCTGTTGTGTATATAAGCTCACAAGAGGTGTATAAAAAACCATCCACACAACTTTCATTTCGCTTTCTATTACGCGTTTCGGCCTAATTAAGTCATCTTCAGACGTAGAGACTTAAATGTCAGCGATCTGTTACATAGTTGTGAATAGAGACGTATTTTTAAATGCGCTGACCGACACTACATTAGAGCGTGGGCTTTACAGTTTTCAAAAAGAATAAATTGCAGTAGATGTAACACAGGCATACGCCTACCTTGTTTACAGAGTCTCTTGATATTAGTTTACATCCTGTCTTTTTAATGCTGAACCTTTCTTTCTATAGAGATTCTATGGGAATGCAATGCAGAATGGATGAGTCGCTGGTGCTGCCAGTAATTAAACCCTAGGCAGACTGTCACTTTGCTGAGATATCCCGCAAAAGTTAAAATTGTCCCTACAACTTAACATGATGCCATTCAAAGTATGGGAGTGGAGGTTTGCTTCACTTATAAACCCCGGCACTAAATGCAAGCGAATGTTTAGATTCACGTCCCAGCCGCTTTGCCCCCGAGGAAAGCATCATGCGCTGATGTCTCGACGGGCATTCGAGCTGGTCTGGGAGAAAAATCCCGTCACATCATTTATACAAACGCAGATAATGTAACAAAATTATCTTTTTTAACAAAGTTATCAGGTCATTTTAAAAGTAATCAATCCCAGAAGGCACTGCTTATACAGTTTGCGTGTTTCGATGCAAGCTATTATAGATTATGGTATCTAGACTCGGAACTTCTTGGGAACAACACAGAAAAAAAAATTTGTACTCCAAGTACGTAGAAGCTAAGGCAACTCTGCGCTATAAAAAGCCTCGCCCACAACTAAAGCTTGCTGAAGAGTGAGTTTGCGGCATTGTTTCAAACAGGGCAAAACTGCAAAAAGCGACCACTCAGTTTTTGTTATCCTAATCAAACTCACGGGAGGGTAATTAATTTTAAATTAGTATACACCACTTAATGACGCTGATAAGGGTAAAAAACTGAAGGGATGAAGTGCTTTGATACATGGAAACTTCATGCGAAAAATGTGAATTCTACAGACGTGTCGTAATTGCGGTTCAAAGTTTCCATTCTATTGACTCATTTTCCGATAAAACCAGGACACAAAACCCACAAACAAACAAGCAGCAAAGGGCAGTACACGTAGACACACACAATTTACACAATTTTATTATATTGTAAAATAACACAAAAACGGAACCATGGTGATCTTGACGTACCAACTAATAAAACTAAAATATCATCCACCTCACGTGGAGCAAGAAATTTCCCGATTTTCATGGAAAACGACAGTTCCTTACCGTGTTCACAAGAATCCGCCACTGATCTGTAATAATTCAACATATCTGGGATATGTTTAGAATATGCATAGAGTATAAATAAAAATTATGTACATGATTCTAATACACATTTATAACATATGTGTATGCACGGTAGGAAGAGACTTCAAATTCAAATCCCATTTCCTAGAAATGCTCTTAAAGCTTCCATTATTATTTGAAGAAAGAAAAACCGAGGTATTTTCCTTGCATCTGACTAAACACAAATCAACTGCACTTTCTAGAAACAATATTTGACTGTGTCTGAAAGCGACAGTTGTTTTGACGATGAACAGAAAAGTAGTATCAACAGATAACATTTTTTATAATTTGTAAGATGACAAAATCATATTTTCATAAGTAAAAGGGCACGTACTTGAAAATTTAACGACCTTTTAGAAATTGAAATCACATACAGAAGGGCTCTTCTAGGAATAATTAATACTTCCCTGTGACCAAACAAAACGCCCTGAATGTGTAGAGTGGAATACATACATACACACACACACTACACTTCTACACGGATTGCGTGTTACCTTCCATTAGCGCTCAGGATAGTCCACCTCAAAACAACATCGACGATCACGTGATAACCAGGCGCGTTTCCAGTTACGTGTTCTCTGACTACTTATAATTCCGTTAGATTTCCTTAATTAAGCTTAGGTTTGGTTATGTTGTATTGAACTGATGTCTAGTTTTGTTGGTTCGTATTCGCGGCCAGTTTCAACCACTTTCAATCAAATTCAATCACTTTCAATCAAATTCAATCTCATATAATCACTTCAAATCCCACTCAAACACTTCCAACTACTTTCAATAGCCTTCAATCTCCTTAACTTCCATATAATCCCATTTATCAAATTTCACGGTGTCTCTTGTACGACATTAAATTCTTATAACGTGTTCAGATATTGTAAAATGCAAGGAAAGCGTTCAGAATTTTGGTGGGGAAACCTCTTGGAAAACGTGAACTTTTATACAACAGTAGAAAACAATTAAAGGAGTTCGGAATATAATTGTCCCTACAACTTAACATGATGCCCTTCAAAGTATGGGAGTGGAGGTTTATAAACCCCGGCACTAAATGTTAACTTCAAGATGGATCTTAAAGGGATACGCTATGAGAATATGAAGCATAAGAAACAAGTTCAGACGTGCTTAAACGCTGGTTTACGTTTAATCGCACTGAACCTACGGATTCTGCGACAATGAGGTTACTCTCCCTGATGATGCATCCCGAAACACAAAATCAAGGCACAAAACTGGTCATGGACATGAGAGGCACTGAAATGAACTGATCACAACAAATTTGGACTCAAATACATTGGACGACCCTGCTTTAGAAGCTACAGACTCCTCGGCTCTGTCTTTGTTAACGGTGTGGACAAATTACCATTCTGCTTAACTCGTCTGACCACTGCACCTCTTCGGTACGGCGAGTCAAGTCCCAACTGTCATAAACACATATGGCCGTTCTGCGGTAACTGCGTGGCCGAAGTGTGAGAGTTAAGGGCGGTTACATATTCACAATTATGGCCGATGAGGGATCGCGGTTTGAGGTACATGTCACATCTCTTCCAAAAACATTCACTACCCGCGGAAACTATCCAATTAAATCCATGATCAGAGACTTTGTTGAAAATTGCTCAGCTGAGCAAGAATTTACCGGCCTTCTAAGGAACACGTACGTTCATTACCATGTTCACAACAGTCAACCAACAGACTCTATCGCCTGAGCCAGATAAATCCAGTTCACAAACCATTTTAACGTCCACTGTAAATAAAATTCTTCATTACACGCTCCGTTATCCTATTAGTTAATTGTCTTTAGGTTTGGAAAAATTGTGATGCATTTTTCGTCTCTAACACTAGAATTCAAAGAATTTGAATTACATTTTGAGGGTCGGCACTAAATGTTACAGGTTAAACATGATTCAACAATCCATTTTAATACCAGATTTACTTAAAGGGCAAAAGACTGCCAGCCTCAGCAGCATGGCGGCACGTTCTCACACATCAAGACAACTGAAACACAAGAGCACTAGATTTGATTTCAATGTCGCCAGACACACACACGCTTAAAGTCTCAGACTACTTCGAGCCACCAAGAAATCCACGTTCTGTGGGAAAACGGCAGCGAAATATAACAATAATATTCTGGAAAAACTTATGGAGTTTATATGGTTTGGTCAAAATCCGTACGCAAACACCTTGGTCAGATTCTGTACATTATTCCCACTAACCTCACATGTTTATAATTTTTGAGGAATAACGACAATATATAATACAGAAATCGTGTGTTTATGATCTGTGTTCATGTGCAGCTGATACCCACTGAGCAGTCGACTGTATACTTGTTTCGAAAACAGCATAAAGGGGGGGGGGGGGGGGGGGGGTGCAAAATTGCAAACTTATTTGAAAAATAAAGAATATAGAGTCCATATTTCGGTAGAAGTAAACCTTAAATTTTAAGAAATACGATTCACTTTATAGTAACGCCCTCAGGCAAATACAGATCTAGAAATTTTTAAAATATATCGGGTAATTTAAAAACGCTTTGAAACATAGCTGGGAGTGTTGATGTTAAACAGTATAATTTACACATGCAATTAATTTTTTAACTAATGAATTTCCCTAGGACATAAAATTAAATGAGGTCGCAGCACGCAGGATTCACACGTGCTAGAAATAAAACACTGTCGAAACATATTGTGTAACACTATTAGGAGTGCACTAATTGTTTGTATGTGAACTGAAAACAAAACACATTTGCGGTGCGGATAAAGCTACTGGAAAATAATCAACAGTGCCAGTATCAGTTGTTACAACAGACGCCAGCAAAATACGTACGTCATTATTACAAAATAACAGAGGTATTAATATGATTAATTTTCTGGGAATATTTATTAAGTGTGTAACGGATTCTGAGTACGAGGAATATTTTCGAGTACCCAACATGCAGTGCAGCTCACCCACTGATACCCCAATGGTAGAACCACCAGCTATAACCTCTGCAGAGATAGGAATTTTATATAGTTACAAGTGACCCATGTAACTAACTCATAAAATATGGTCCTCCTTGACAACCGGTCGACTGGCAAATGAATTCTCCTTCTTTTCTAAGAAACTGCCAATGATCTCCATCCTAAGACACGTCGTGAGATGTTATCAGTAACATATAGAGACAAAAAACATTATCAGCCGATATTAGAAGAACACTCTTTTTAACGCTTGAAAATTTCATGGCGACTGAACACAACGAAGTCTTCCAGAACCATCAGCCGAGTCAGTATAGAATGATTTTCCAGTTAGATGAACAATAAATGCTTAACTGTTCGGACTTTTGTTAGTTCATGTGTATGCTTCACTGTGACGTACGTCTTCAGTGAAATCACACGTAGCGTGCAACTATCACAACAATTCTGTGTCCGAACTGCTTTAGAAATGTAAAGACAAGCGTCTGACCTCCGTCTTCCTGGCAAACATTAATGAAACATTTATGAGGATCGTCTTGAACAGAGCGTCAACATTCCTGAGGCGCAGGACAGCTCAGAATGAACAGTTCTGTTTGCATTCCGTCGCTCAGTGACCCATCTTTATAGACTCAAAGCAGAGTAACGCCAGCTCTTCAGAACAAAGACACGACGAAGGACGGCGTAATAAGGTCTCGTTTTCCTCCGCAGGACCAGGAAGACACACATCCGCGGACCCAATGTCCCCAAGAAGTTCTTGGAAAAACTTCATCAGGGCGAAGATGATGATGGAGGCAGCAAAGATCTCTGAAACGTCGCTAAGAGCCGGAAATGGTCAACAGAGCCTGTGATCTCATCCACGACGCATCCCGAGATAAACAAGCTACGTTCCAGCAGATTCGATTAATGTATCGTCGTGAAAGATTAAAATCAATTAATATGGTATCATCACATTACGTACACCTTTACTCGTTTAGAAAGGACATAATTTATCAAACCCAAAAATAGACTTCGTAACGATGTAAGAAAAGTTTTTGGTGTTACAGCATCCAAAGAGTGATTTTTATGTTCCCTGGTTGTCCCTTGGGAAAATATTCACTTCCCACGTGTGTCGTGCATGCTGCAAGCAATATCTGTTACAAATAGATTTACTTTTATCCAGTGCGTTGGAGGAAAGTTCTCTTGGCAAAAACTTTCACGCTTTCTCATACAGTAACAATGATGTCTTCCTTCCAGAACAGATTTCGTTCCGTTAATCACTCTAACGAAACAAAACACAAACGTTTGCGACATATTTCATAAACAGCTAACCAGGTCATATACATGACCACTTCCCTGAAAGCCATAGTGATTAACTTTATAAACCACCTGAGTTAATATCCACTATGCGTGCTTTTCCTTCGTGCAATGAATATATTTGTTCTGCTTTATTCTGAAAATAGATTTTTATCTTCACCACACGTCCGGGCCGGCTCTGGGGCCCACCCCCAGTCACCCATCCAATGGATATCGGGAGTAAAGCACAGCCTTGGCGTGAAGCTGCCCCCCCCCATCTAGTGCCGAGGTTGAGAATTATTATGAGCCATAACTCCACTCCCCCCCAACGCCTACATGACATGGTGCTTAATTTTGCACCAGCGACAATTTTAACTTTATTTTGCCAAGTATTATGAAGCTCATCATTAAACATTTTATAACCTCCTGTTACCACCTCAGTCTTTGTCCCAATTATTCAACCCTGCGCATATTTTGAAATATTATGAAGTTTTGTCGTTCCAGACAATGGCATGAAGACCGCCGTCTTCTTGGTATACCTAGCAGAGTTCAATGGCCAGACACGGGCTACCGACAACGGTACTTCTATTGGCCAGCATACAACACACCTTTCCTTCCCAGCACGCTTAGAAGATAACTGCATTAACATCCTGGTTTGAGGTGCGTATATAGTGAAAGAATGTGACATTACATTTATGGATGACAAAGCACATGACGAAAATGAGTTAACAACAGCGTCACACACTCCTTAAGATAGAAATTCGTAGAATTTAGTCCAAAGACACGAAAGAAAAAGGATCTTTGGCAGTCTTAAGCTCAGGTCTAGGTGAGAGGATAATAATAAATGGATCTTATATACATATCATATAAAGAAGTGGACTGGATTGATCTGATTGAGAATTCGGTTCAGTGGTAAACGTAGTATTAAACATTCGGCTTATAAAAAAGGCAAGGAATTTGTTGAAGAGCTGAGCGACTGTTAACTTCGCAAGAAATACTCTGTTCCATTGAGTTAAGTAATTTGTGTGGTAAGAGATTTTATATCAGACTGAAGGCAATTAATGAAGTCCATGGATTAAAGTCTTCATTTTATAGCATTTTTCGTCTCCATGCTAACTACATAACCTGCCCACCTCAGTTTCCTTCATTTGATCGTCCTGATTGAATTCGGTGTAAATTATAAATTAGGTATTTATTCATAATGCAGTTTTATCCATCCCCCTGTCACTAATTGTGTTCTTCCCTTAACACCGCTTTCGAAATAATGGTAAAATCTTTCTAACAATCCAGACAGATGTAAGATTTGAGGTTTTCACAGCGCAACAACCCAGAAGATAGAAATCTTCATACTCATCGCCCTGATGACGGCGGCAGTATGACCTCTGAAACGTTGGGAAACATCGACCAGACTACATAGCGCAACAACCCAGAAGATAGAAATCTTCATACTCATCGCCCTGATGACGGCGGCAGTATGACCTCTGAAACGTTGGGAAACATCGACCAGACTACATAGCGCAACAACCCAGAAGATAGAAATCTTCATACTCATCGCCCTGATGACGGCGGCAGTATGACCTCTGAAACGTTGGGAAACATCGACCAGACTACATAGCGCAACAACCCAGAAGATAGAAATCTTCATACTCATCGCCCTGATGACGGCGGCAGTATGACCTCTGAAACGTTGGGAAACATCGACCAGACTACATAGCGCAACAACCCAGAAGATAGAAATCTTCATACTCATCGCCCTGATGACGGCGGCAGTATGACCTCTGAAACGTTGGGAAACATCGACCAGACTACATAGCGCAACAACCCAGAAGATAGAAATCTTCATACTCATCGCCCTGATGACGGCGGCAGTATGACCTCTGAAACGTTGGGAAACATCGACCAGACTACATAGCGCAACAACCCAGAAGATAGAAATCTTCATACTCATCGCCCTGATGACGGCGGCAGTATGACCTCTGAAACGTTGGGAAACATCGACCAGACTACATAGCGCAACAACCCAGAAGATAGAAATCTTCATACTCATCGCCCTGATGACGGCGGCAGTATGACCTCTGAAACGTTGGGAAACATCGACCAGACTACATAGCGCAACAACCCAGAAGATAGAAATCTTCATACTCATCGCCCTGATGACGGCGGCAGTATGACCTCTGAAACGTTGGGAAACATCGACCAGACTACATAGCGCAACAACCCAGAAGATAGAAATCTTCATACTCATCGCCCTGATGACGGCGGCAGTATGACCTCTGAAACGTTGGGAAACATCGACCAGACTACATAGCGCAACAACCCAGAAGATAGAAATCTTCATACTCATCGCCCTGATGACGGCGGCAGTATGACCTCTGAAACGTTGGGAAACATCGACCAGACTACATAGCGCAACAACCCAGAAGATAGAAATCTTCATACTCATCGCCCTGATGACGGCGGCAGTATGACCTCTGAAACGTTGGGAAACATCGACCAGACTACATAGCGCAACAACCCAGAAGATAGAAATCTTCATACTCATCGCCCTGATGACGGCGGCAGTATGACCTCTGAAACGTTGGGAAACATCGACCAGACTACATAGCGCAACAACCCAGAAGATAGAAATCTTCATACTCATCGCCCTGATGACGGCGGCAGTATGACCTCTGAAACGTTGGGAAACATCGACCAGACTACATAGCGCAACAACCCAGAAGATAGAAATCTTCATACTCATCGCCCTGATGACGGCGGCAGTATGACCTCTGAAACGTTGGGAAACATCGACCAGACTACATAGCGCAACAACCCAGAAGATAGAAATCTTCATACTCATCGCCCTGATGACGGCGGCAGTATGACCTCTGAAACGTTGGGAAACATCGACCAGACTACATAGCGCAACAACCCAGAAGATAGAAATCTTCATACTCATCGCCCTGATGACGGCGGCAGTATGACCTCTGAAACGTTGGGAAACATCGACCAGACTACATAGCGCAACAACCCAGAAGATAGAAATCTTCATACTCATCGCCCTGATGACGGCGGCAGTATGACCTCTGAAACGTTGGGAAACATCGACCAGACTACATAGCGCAACAACCCAGAAGATAGAAATCTTCATACTCATCGCCCTGATGACGGCGGCAGTATGACCTCTGAAACGTTGGGAAACATCGACCAGACTACATAGCGCAACAACCCAGAAGATAGAAATCTTCATACTCATCGCCCTGATGACGGCGGCAGTATGACCTCTGAAACGTTGGGAAACATCGACCAGACTACATAGCGCAACAACCCAGAAGATAGAAATCTTCATACTCATCGCCCTGATGACGGCGGCAGTATGACCTCTGAAACGTTGGGAAACATCGACCAGACTACATAGCGCAACAACCCAGAAGATAGAAATCTTCATACTCATCGCCCTGATGACGGCGGCAGTATGACCTCTGAAACGTTGGGAAACATCGACCAGACTACATAGCGCAACAACCCAGAAGATAGAAATCTTCATACTCATCGCCCTGATGACGGCGGCAGTATGACCTCTGAAACGTTGGGAAACATCGACCAGACTACATAGCGCAACAACCCAGAAGATAGAAATCTTCATACTCATCGCCCTGATGACGGCGGCAGTATGACCTCTGAAACGTTGGGAAACATCGACCAGACTACATAGCGCAACAACCCAGAAGATAGAAATCTTCATACTCATCGCCCTGATGACGGCGGCAGTATGACCTCTGAAACGTTGGGAAACATCGACCAGACTACATAGCGCAACAACCCAGAAGATAGAAATCTTCATACTCATCGCCCTGATGACGGCGGCAGTATGACCTCTGAAACGTTGGGAAACATCGACCAGACTACATAGCGCAACAACCCAGAAGATAGAAATCTTCATACTCATCGCCCTGATGACGGCGGCAGTATGACCTCTGAAACGTTGGGAAACATCGACCAGACTACATAGCGCAACAACCCAGAAGACAGAAATCTTCAATCCAGACAGAGCCCATGATCTAGTTCGTGCGTGTTTGTTTCAATCGCTTATAACATGAGTCAATTCACGAGTGATTACGAAATAATTTGCTAAGAAATAGAAAACCACACAATGGGACTATTGAAACCCAGAAACTGATGGAAGAACAGGTAAACACGAGAGAAAAGAACACACACACACACGCAATACAAATGTTTTCAGATTCTATCAAGACGAGAAACCTGTGTTATCCAATGTACCTGTTTGATATGACGAAAGAAGAGAAAGTAAGATGCATCACATAAGTGGAAAAAGGAAGGGGAAAAAAAGAGTTTAACTTTGTCTTCCTTTGTAGATAAAAAAACAATTTCATTCTAACAATGACACTTCAATATTCTTTTAAGTGCAATCCACGTCTAAGAAAACTTTTTCTTCTCGCAAAAAGACGCAATTCCCAGGCAGCAAAACGAGATAAAGGAAATTAAACTTTTATTGCAATCTGGATGACTATATATCCGCTCTTATAACCTCTTTAATTCGCACGTTGACTCAGACGTGTAGATGATGAAATTCAGTGAACTGTAAGTTATTTAAACGCACAGTCATCTCGAAACGCAGATAAGACTTATTATTGTATTCTCAAGCGATGCAGTTACTTAATAACAATGCCAGTACCAGATGTAGGCCTCAAAATTTCGATTCAGAAAATATCTATTTCAACTAACAATTAATTGGATGAGATAAAGTTATCATCGGTTGTCTAATACCACGCTATGAAGTCGTACGAGGGGTAAATCTGCCGGGGATAGAAGCTGAGAGCACTCATCTACATCTGATTAATAGCAAAGTAAGAATGCGTGGAGCTACGAGGTGCGATCGGAAAGTTTCAAGACTGCGCTTATAAAAACCCGTACACTTATCTCAGGTATTAAATTCATCCATCACCCTCGAAGTAGTTCCCCTGGGAGTGAACACAACGATCCCAGCGCCGCTGCCAAGGCTGGAAGCATCCCTGGAAATCTTTCTT
>NW_019059980.1:637566-652945 GCF_000696155.1 Zootermopsis nevadensis | reverse complement strand
GAGTTTATTTATTCAAAAACCACTGAGGTATATTGTGAATCTGTTCAGTTAACCAGAAAGAAATGGCGGAATTTCAATATCGATCGTGGATACACCCCGGGGGTGATATCAGTAAAATACTCGTGAGTGTCATTCTCCACAGTTCTCATTAGGATGTAAATTTATTAAGCTTCTTTATATATACAATTTTTGTTAATTATTTTAAACCGTCGTGGCAACAGACATACGAACACAGCAGCTAATTGTCAGATATTATTTCATTCAACAAATCATTATACGTACCTCCATTTCATTTTTATATCTTTCAGTAATAATCTCTTTCAGAACTCTGTATTCTCCTCAACTATTACACTAATTTGAGGTAGCAGGATCCTCCTTCAGAAACTGATAGTCGCTCACCTTTTTCTCCATATATACAACGTAAGTCCATTACAGTATTCATAACAGCTAGTATTAAGACACTTGAATCAAATTCACGCTTTTCTTTGAAACGTATTTTAATATTATCCTTTAATTTATACTCAATTCTTCCAGGTGGTGTATTTTATTCCCTTCTACATGCCCTACCCACCTCACCCTGCTTACTCTAATAATATTTTAAGGAATGCACAAATATACTTACCACAAGAAATTTTGTTACATTACAATTACATATTATTTTAAAAAAATTACATGTAGTGCTTAGCTGTTACAAACACATTATGATTTTGATTGCATTACGCCCTCGTCAGAATCTTTCAGAATCGGCATTATGATTTGCTGTTGTGAGCTTAAGATGAATATTTGCACATACAGAATGGTGCAGAAGTCTAGACGTATCCCTTGAAGCATTCTCGTTTTATTACATAAAGTAACAAAGCATTTGTGTATGTACTTGAAAAGATATTGGTAAAGGCAGATACGAAAAGTGATTAAATTAAATGTGAAATCGTAAGGGAAAAGAAAACATATTTGAGTCTCCTGACTTTTTCACTCTCTATATTAATATTAACTCCTTTCCTTGCAAGAACCTTACTTCGTTTCCACAAAAAAAAAAAAAAGTCCGTGGTGCTTAGAACGGAAACCCCGACCAGAATCGAAATTGGAACCTAACGATCACAATTTCAGTTACCGCTACAAAATCGAAACCCACAAACACAAAACGCAGAGTTATTGATTATTTCCCACTAGGCTTTAAACGGTTGATTTGAAAACGTAGAGAAAAAATAGTGTATTAAATTTAAAAAAATCAGCATCTATTAAAATATGAAATGAATCTCCCCAATATTATGTGTCACTGGTAAAATAATGTTAAATTTCTCTAGTTCTGATCACGTATTTTAATACACAGCTGCTGTTTTCACAGATCGAAAACTGTAACAATGAAATTTTCTTTGCATTTTCATGCGGCTGATTCACAAACAGTGTCACACATTTAACAGCATTTTCACGCGAACAAATATGACGATGTATGTGCGCGTATATCAATATACATTACGTGTCAGAACATAGGACGCAAACATAAAAATGCATTAATCAAACACGTGATACAAAAATGTACGTAAACTTATTACAGCTAAAATATGGATATGAAGTTTAGGAGAGAAAAAATGCAGTAACACTAGTCATATATGGGAGCATCAATAACATGATTTAAAATAAGTTCCACAGTTGAAATAACTTTTCCCACATCGATAACCCCACAATTAATTAAAAACCACCAGCGTGTAGAAATAGTCTGTAAAAAAAAAATTAAAAATTCCTTCGCCCAATACTTCTGATAACGGTATGGTATCCACTGTGTAAACACACGAACCAACATCCATTTCATCATATTAATATTTAAATTGGATCTGACAGTACTGTATAATCTATTTCCCTAGCGCAGGATTTCCAGTTTCTATCACCGTGACTGCCAGGGTTGACCCAGCGAAGCTGACTGCTAGGTTATGAACACAGAGATAAGCTCATACGTGGTTCGCCGGCAAGCGCAGAGACAAAAGCCCAGCGTACTTCACCCCCCTCCCCTTCTATCTTCACGGCAAAACACAGATATTACGTGTTAATGAAGACTAGCAGATTGCTCTCAGTGTTAATGCCGGTGGAATTTAACAAATGCTTAAATTTTTTTGTCATTTGTGGCCTGAACAATCGATATGTATCGTTCAAAACCACTGCAAAGAATTATCCCTTCACCGGGACTCAAACCCAAGTTATTTTTCTGATTTGTTACCTTATTTCATGTACTATCCGACGAAACAAGTTTTTCATAAGATAGTGTAGTTGCGTCATATTGTGACTTATTAAATTAAAATTAAATTATTTGGTTATTCCGTCAAATCACAATGTATTTAAAATAAGATAATTAAAATAATTAAAACTACTAACACAAGCACCATAATTCATGCCTCATCTTGCCACCCCTTAGAACATAAACGAATGTCCATTAACTACTTATTAAACAGAAAAAACCTATATCCAATATCCACAATAAACAAACAAATAGAATTAAACATCATACAACAAATCCTCAGAGAAAACGGATATAATAACTACGATTTAAATAAAAAACCTAAAAAAAACCTAACGAAAATGAAAATATACAAAATAAATGGGCAACCTTTACATATATAGGTAAAGAAACTAAATTCATAACAAAACTATTTAAAGAAAACAAAATAAAAATAGCTTACAAAACAAAAAACACAATAAAAAACATCCTCAAACAAAAACCACCAATAGACATAAATAATCAATACAACTTACCAGGTATATACAAATTAAAATGTAAAGATTGCCCATTAACATATATAGGTCAAACTGGCCGCACTTTCACACACAGATATAAAGAACATATCGCAGCTATAAAACACAACAAAGATAATTCTGCATACGCAAAACATATTCTGAATACAGGACACGCATACATAACAATAACAGAAACAATGGGCATTCTAAAAATAGTACAAAATAAAATTATTAAAATTAAATTATTTGTTTATTCCGTCAAATCACAATGTATTTAAAATAAGATAATTAAAATATCATTCTTTGTTCCATATCGAATAATCGATTTACAATTGGAACAGTTACAACATGTTTCGGTTTTATTAAACCATCATCAGGTGTAAAATTATATTAAATTTAAAACTCAATTACAATTTTTTACAATTTTTTTTCGTACTGTAGTTTTGTAAAAAATTGTAATTGAGTTTTAAATTTAATATAATTTTACACCTGATGATGGTTTAATAAAACCGAAACATGTTGTAACTGTTCCAATTGTAAATCGATTATTCGATATGGAACACAGAATGATATTTTAATTATTTTAATTATCTTATTTTAAATACATTGTGATTTGACGGAATAACCAAATAATTTAATTTTAATGAAACAAGTTTTGTCTAAGTTTTTTTATCGTACTTAGTTTCCGAGCTGCATAAACCGCCTTCACCGAGAATCGATATCAGGACACTTTTCCGGAGTTTTGACCACCCTATATTCTCTTTACGGTTTGAAGGATTAACCATGCCAAGTTTAGTGCATATCGGTTGAAACATTTTCAAGCTATAAACGAACATATACAAAACCATCAAACATTTTTACACACGTACCCATAATTTCAACTTTTTTATATGATTCTGCTCAGAAAGTAATGAAAAAATCACGCAATGGAACGTATTTTGTTACGAAATAGATTAATACATCTGACCGAAATCTCTTTACTTCTTTCATCTAATTCAAAAAGGAAACATCATTGGATGAAATATATTTCACGGAGCAGAGTTTGTGTTGATAATCGCTCATCCAGTCTGAAAAAGTAACAATTTTTAATGAAACCCAAAAGTTCATTATCATACTCTGTTAACGGAATGATATAATTTTAAAAACCGTTACCACGGTAATGCTGTTAAGGGAGAAATACTATACCCCATACTCGATAAGATTGGGATTACGATGCCTTTAATTGTACTACATTCTTTAAGATAAATAATTATATTATTTTTCTGTTACACAACATTTCTTAATTTCAATTTTTATATGCTGCTCTGTGAAAACAATTCACTGAAACAAAAGACTGTTTATTCATCCATGGCCTACTATATACATCTATCTCTGTACAAGGCAATAAAACAGATGTTTACGTGTTAATGCTTAGCAACTTTCGTAATTAAGTAAAGATAAGTAATAATTAAAATGTTTATGTGCTGTTTCTGTTACACTTTTAAATAAAAATACTATTTAAATTTTTCAGTCGTTCTTGAATGACAATTCTCTCGTATAATAATCTCCGATTTCAAATACAACGACAGTTCTATGTTGTACAGCTAACAAATTTTTGATTTTGTGGCAACAAATAAAAATGCCTGCCTCTCAAATGCGACGCGTCGGCCTCACATCTCTCTCATCTGCCCCAAATAATGATTACATATGCTGACAATAGATGGCAGTATTAGGTTACAATCATGTAAATCCCATACACAGACCGGCAGCCTGGAGCAAATAATATTAATGGCAGCGCAAGGCTTCCAACACATGTAATGTTAATGGAATAGGAGATAATAGTTTCCATGTCAGATTCGTTTTATTATCATCATGCCAAAACAATTACACGCCCATCACAGTCATGTCGCATTAGCGGAGTTGGCTGTCTCCAGTAAACTGGCAATGAAACCTGTTTCAACTGACCACTATTACGTACCTGCTTCATTGCATGGACTTCTGCTAGTAAGGTGACGTTCCGTATTAATTACATCTCGAAAGTCACAATTATTCAATTCAATTCATTTATTTAAGTGTTTGCCAACAGCACGAAGCCAATAAGAGGCAAACACTGATAATACATACAATAATAATGAAATAATAATGAAAAATATTTCACAAACAAATTAACTAAAAATATATACAGTACTAAATATAACAGCGAAATATAGGCAAACCCAAAATATAAACAATATTATACACAAAGAAAATAAATAAATAAATATAAATAAAAGCAAATAATCCACCTAGGGAAACACTAATACAAATGTAAAACGCTAACGAAGTACAAGGAAATAATAACCAAGCATAATTAACTTCCTTTCTCGAAAAGCTGACAGTCGCTCAGCTGGTAAATAAATTCAGGAGAATCAGAAAGTATGGAAGTAGAGTGATATCTAATGGCGTAAAATTCATACCAAACTTCGTAAAGTCAGTCAGTAAGGTACAAATGTGTAATGAGATACACACACACACGACATTGAGATATAATAAGCCTACTTACGGAAACCAGACTAAAATGGATATGTAAAGACACAGATAAAGAAATAATGAAAGACAAACATAGAGAAAGACATTTTCTGGCTACTCTTGTATGCTTGAGGAAGTAGTAATGTGAGGACGGTCCATTTCTTTGTCCGGTTTGTGGCAATGCCAACCGTTATAGACGCAATTTACCTGGATTCTCTGGACTCAGAAAGTTTCACATTTGTTGTCGTCACACTTGAGTCACCTCTAGATTAACAGGTTTACAGCAGGCCAACCAGCGGAGAGAACAAAAGTGACACAAACAACATTGAAACTAAGTTAAAACATCAGTACGATCGAATATTTTTTACAGAGAATTAACAGAACGGACGTAAGAGTTGTCAGAAGATAACTGGATATAAACAATACCAAAAATGTCATCAGCAATCCAAAGTAACTCATTGGCTGTTTAATGACGCTGCATGGATAAGACATCGACAATGATTTAACTAGATGAGATTTCAGATTCTCACGACGAAAAAAATGATAACTTCTTGGATATTGTACCGTGCAGTATGGTAGAAATTTACCGACGTTTCAGAGGTGTTTGTTGCCTCCATCATCAAGACGATGTGATAATGGAAGCAGCAAGTTTCTCATAAGCACAAACACCATGAAGAAGTTTTTCTTGTACCTGAGAAGTAACTCAGTCAATGAATTAGCACTTCTTATGAAAGTCTCATGATTCCAGTCTACATCCTCAAAACACTTATTTAAGACATTTTAATATTATCTTCCTATTTGCTTATTGGTCTTTCAAGTGTCCTCTGGATTTTTCGAGTAAAGTCTGGCATGTACTCGAAGTCCTCATAACTGTAGCGCCTATTTTATCCTCCATGATTTGATTTATGATATTTGCTAAACACTGCACTTCATGAAGGTCTTCTTTATACAATTTTCTCCTCCTTCTGTTACATCCTCTCTCAGCGCCAACATCTTTAAACAAAAACGCTGCAACACCAAGCCCTACGCAACACAAGCAAATTCCTCAAACAACTGGAAAGTCCTTTCGCTGTTTAGTATAAAACGAAAAGTCTGGTGAAATTCGAAATTACGTCATCCATAAGTTTTCAAGAATCCCAAGAAATGTTTAGTCCCTAAAAACTAGTTCATCACGTGAAAAGATAAGTACACATCTTAAATAATAATTTCATTAAGCTTTATATATTTTGTATAATATTATTCGAATTGGTTAATTAACTATCTGGAGGAAGTTACACTTCAATCGTTATAATTTGTAGCAGGACCAGAATCGAAGTAAGTACTTCCTAAACACTTCGCGGTTGCAACAAAGTGCTCAGCTGTTTGTGTATTCAAGCGGCACTTCAAATGTATATGACAACGTGTATAAAAACGTTCTTTGCATTAAAATTTGATTAGAAAACAATTATTTTTGTGATGAATAAAACAGTGATATAGATAAATCGTCATAAGTTTGGGCATTGTCTTCAATTTCTGTGTACATACGGACATACCTCTATACGAACCTGTGCCTTGTAATTTGGTTTCTGACTGTCCAAATTTCCCCGAAATGTAACAGCTAACTGCCCTGTAAGGTCGTCATTCTCTTCACAAACCGGCTTACAAATCCAGGTTATTTGCCTTAGGATAATCCAGCCTGTGTGTGACAGACTCTAGTCGGAATAACAGGCCTTCAATGTCCATCAATCAACAACAAGATAAGACAGACGATTGTGACATACCTAGAATAGGCAGGCCCCAGCCCCGACAGGGAAGGCACAAATCGAAATCATACATAAAACGCGTACTTAGAATCGCTAAATGGAAGAAACTTGTTCATATTATCCGATTCGACGAAATGTGTGTCACAGTGTAAATGTCTTTCAACCACGGCACAATACAGATCCTTCACAAGAAACCACAGGAAGACGGGTACACAGGTCGACAGAAAGTGCAGTCAGTTCTCTGTTCCCCTGTAACGTCTTGCCAAATGCGTCGAAATTTTTTGAAATCAACGAATGTGCTTCATCCTAAGAAAAACTCGTATATTTAATGTTACAGACACAGAAAATCCCATAGAATTAAATCTCTGGTATTATAACTCAAATAACTGACACAGCAAACACAAAATTCAGTCATTACATGTAAGTGTGAAGTATTGCCCATAAAATTTGTATAAAAATCAGAAAAAGCACGATGTTTTTCGGTCTGCTAGTAATGCAACACGTGACTTCCCAGGCCACTTATGTCACAAGTATTTAAGCTAACTCTCGCCTTACAGTAGTGGGTATAATTAAGTAAAGTAAATGATATCAGGGATTTGAACTGAAATATTTTGCTTGGATATACTGAAGGAAATTACAAAGGTCATTACGTTAACCTGTGTCTGTGCGCTCAGAATGCATGACAAATGAAAAACTCGACTCTAAAAACTTTCTAGACGTTTATGAACGCGCCGTATACAACACTCTTATTGAGAAACTCCAATATATCTCGTTTAAGAATTTCTTTAGGAATATAACGAAATAAATTAAATTCTTTGAGGAACAGAATGAAATGGGCATGATACGAAGCAGTATGTCACGTTTGTAATATCGTGAACTAATTTATAGCCAACGTTTTATTGTCGATAAAACGCAATATCATCTGAACGAAACCATGACTCCAAAACTCATTACAAAAACCACAGAGGCAAGCGGATCCAGAGAAAGAATGTAATATAAACATAATATTTATATAAGACCTTCTACGAACATTCACTCTCGAATTGCAACGTCAGAATGTTCTACTGTAACCAGCATATATGTTTGCAATTTAACAACATTTCTGATACCAAATTATTACATATTTATTTGTATAATTATGTAAAACAGGCTTTTCAAAATTTCAGGAGCTGCTCTAATTTTTGTTGAAAATTCTCTCGGTAGACAATCTCAATGATTAAAAACGCAGCCGATAACAAAGATTCAGCTACTTAGACTACTTATAAAAATGTGGAGGCAGCAAGGACCTCCGAAACGTCGGTAAACTTCTACCAGAATACACGGCGCTACAACCAAGAAGACAGCCATCTTCAGTTTACTCATTGTCCACCAGATGTAGTAGTGGGTTGCCTATGGTAATAATTTCGCTTGTTTATGGGTTATGTGTACAAAGAATCTTAATAATTTATTGTCTTCATTAAGGTGATCAAATCGAAGGGACTGAGGTGGGTGGATCATGTAGCACGCTAAAAATAAATGAGAATTTCAAAATGCAAATGATAGAATATTTCTCATGGTATATATTTATTCGCAACAGTGTCAAAAACATTTGTGTTATTCAGTACAATGAATTTTAATAAAAGGTTTTACAATGAATGGTGGCTTTCTTCACCTGTTTATATTTCATTATAAAAATCATTTTAAAAATGATCAATTTCGTGTGCCGTGATATGCTACCTATTCTGTAGCCTCACAGAAATATTTTAAAAACACCGAAACAAATTTGTTCACACCTTTACATATAAATGTCTGTGTGAACATAGAACAGAAATACGTTTCACTATTGCATGGGGAAATTGCCACATGTCCTTTCTAATTGAGTGTGGCTATTATGATTCCCATTCGGAATCAAATCAACATACAAATGGACCGTATGTAGTTTACAGCTCTGGCAGTTTTCGCCAGTACTTCACATCGACTAGATTAACTCAGCGGTAACGCATCCGGCTTCCACGGAGGAAATACTCGGTTCCAGGCGGGAAATGTCGACTTATTACCTACAAATTAGTCGCTGTCACTTCTACGTGTGTGCCTCATATGATATTGACTTTAGAAAGAGGTTAAATTACGAGAGACTGTGCTAACAATGGTCCAGCAAACCAGACTTCAGGATCACTGATCTCACGGAATGTCAAGGTTCAGTGGTTATAATTCCTGCTTCGTAATACTGATGTTCTCGGTTTATATTTTGGCCCAGACAGCAGCTATCCTGACTGAGGTTTTTCTCAGTCCTTCCAGGCAAATTCCGGGAAAAGTAACCTTACTTTAGGCCAGGACCATTTCCTACCATATCCTTCCCAATTCATTATTTGCCATATCCGATGATACATAGTCTGAATCAGCCAACTAGTCATTCAGTCCATTTGTCCAACTACAAACAGTGATCGCCATTCAATTCTAATACGCAGAGACACGACAACGTGAAATTAGTTCATGATTAATCGTGCAGTGACGATACCTACCAATTTTCGTGAATATAGAAAGTAAATTAACGCTTTAAATAATGGCGACACGAAAGAAAATCTGTGTTATAACAATACTGATGCAAACACTTGCTTCTAATAACTGAAAGAATGAGCCTACAATGTTTAGCAGTTAAAAAAACTGCCATACGAATTACAAAGAAAAAATAAGAGCTCCCTATCGCTTTTCTTTGTCGACTGTATAATTTCACATCATCTCATTTCAGTGCTCAAAAATAACAGGTGAATTTGTACACGTTGGGTAAATTAAACGCATATAGGTTCCATATACGTAGATGATGAGGGCAAAAAGAGCGGGCTGCGTGGTGTGAGGCGAGTTCAACCCCCCCCCCCCACACACACACACACAAAAAAACGGCTTGAACTTAGTGCAACAACGTTACAAGTCTCTAACAGTGATCCATCCAATTCACGGTAGTTCTTCCTGTTTCCCACCAAACGTTTCGGGCTAGAGGTTGGCAGTCCTGATTCATAGTCGAGAGGTACCGGGTTTATATCTCGGCCAGGAAATAATTTATCATGAAAGTGAAGGTGTGTAGTGAGAGAAGGGGTAAAATAAACGCATTCTCAAAATTGGCACAATTTTGAGTTTATCTTTGCTGAGGAAGACCACGCGGTTAATTCGCTAGTCTCCGGGTCCAAAACAGAACTCGGGACCTCTTAAATGTGAAACAGGTTTGCTATCCAAGCACCGCTAAGTAAAGAAAAAGAGTTAAACAAGATATTTCGCTACGCGCCATGTAAGCGCTTAGGAGGAGTGCAGGTATAGCTCCTATTCATTCTCAGCCTCGGCACTAGATGGTGGTGGGTAATCAGCGTCACGCCCCGGCCGCGCTTTATCCCCATGGCCATTGGACAGGACGCAGAGGCTAGAAAAACAATCTGTCTTTGCCGAGGATCGAACTCCGATCGTCCAGACAACAGCCTGTCACCGGCGATTTTTGGGGAACGACATTATTTCAGGGACACGCAATACTCAACTTCTCATAGCGCCTTCAGAGTGCAGTCTTTTCAGAAGCCTGACTGCATGCACCAGTCCCGTTCAAATGAAGCAATTTCCTCCAGCTACGAACGTAGGCCACTCATGTTAGCAGAGGCTCACACGTACCTCCGTCTCTTCCCGGTAATATAACTCAATCGCAAATGCACGGCGTCACGCGTCGTGAAAAGGGGGTATGGGGATCGGAAGGTCAGAGCGAATAGTTACAACTACTGGGTGGTTCACAGGTAGTGTCAAAGAGTACTACTTTGAGACTACACGGCTTTAAACTACACGCCAGGTATTAATGTCATTGCTACCCGACAGTCGCTAATCGTACGACACAGAATTCTTAATCCTTAGCCTAAAGGAAAATTGGAAAACGCAAAACCTACTCTTTTTTCCCCATAGACGAATTATAATTTACATATTTTAACCATAAAAAGTGTTCGAACATGGGCTTTTAGGTATCTAGCACCCTCTAGCGAGAGTCAGGCCCGTCTGTCACGTTTTTCAACAATACGTTCGGAGGTAATTGTTCTTTTCACTGTAGTAATTTTATTGTTAATCCTATTATTTGTAATGTTACTATACCCTACAGAGTACACATTTCCGATCTTGTTTTATCCCATAAGCAGAATTAAAACCCGAGTATTCTTAAAAAAAACGGAATTATAACCCGAGTCCTTTAAACCAGTGGTATTCAAACTGGGGTACCCGTACCCCCAGGGGTACGCGAAGCTATCTTAGGGGTTACGTAAAATTTAAGAAATATATATATTATTTTATGATAAACATTGAATAATCAGTAATGCAGTTTATTTAATTTATTTTAGATGTAGATTATATACTATGTATAACTTGAATTATACACCAACAACTTTGGGGGTACAAAGTTGAAGAGAAATTATATCTGGGGGTACGCGAACAAAAAAGTTTGAATACCACTGCTCTAAACCACAGACGAAATTACAACTCAAAGTTTTAAACCATTGTTGGTATTGCCAACTCGCGAGGAATTAAAGTGACTGTAACAGGGCCTACATGAAATCCAAAATTTAAAACAATCCAGGATTAAATAATATATTTTTACAATAGTTACGGCAATTCAATCGTGAAGTCCTTGACTTGGTTTCGAGTTCCTGGTTGGACTATGTTCGTGTTCATCATCGACAATCATCATAAACAAGAATACCACGATTTGGGAAATTCTGACATTGGTTAGCCTACAACATGCTTATAAAATATTTACATGTCATAGAAAAGGACATGGAATTAGTGAGTGGCCTGTGGCCCTTACTTTGAAGTGATGAATACGCAACATTCCATGGGCCGGTCACGTATTGTGCCAAAATGGGAGTCATCAATTAGACTAGCTGCAATTAAGCATGTCTAGTGTACAAAACGCCTAACCTAGAAGAGGGTTCTGGTATGAAAGACGCTGAGATATGTCAGCAGGGTCTAATAGAATGCCCATGCCCGGCCACTGCCAGCTTTTAGACCCTCAAAGCTTCACAAATTCAATCTCCCAAGAAGTGCAGTTACGGGGCTCAAAATATGGCCTCTGTTATAACTATAGAATATAACCGAGCACTTCGGAGATCAAGGAACATGACGTATCTAAAACTTTGCTTTGTATCGTTGTATGAACTGGCGACAAAAAACCGCTTTCTAAAAGCATAATTGACAAAAAAAGGTACTGGAACCTAAACTGTAAGAGCATCCACTGTGAAAATTAAATTTTGTTATCATCGAAGTGAAAACCACACATAAACAGGACTTCATGTACAAAAGACGACCTATGGGCAATCTCAGATAGCCGAAACCTTATCAATTCAAATTTGGATAAGACATCTTGGAAAAAAGAAATTGAGTCAAGTATTTGATGCAAATGCGACTGTATTATTTCAGTCTGGAAGCTTTGTGACGAGCGGCCTCAAACCCCATTCCATTATACAAGAGTGTCACGCGTCATTGAACTCGAGTAAAACATTAGTCAATTGATTCTCGCGTACTTTACCTTGCGACATCAATCTTTCCTAGATTCTTTCTCGGTCTGTTTAACAACGATCGTTGAATTGTTGATTTCCGTACAGTTTTAAAACCAAAGTTTACCGCCTCCAATCCAGACTAGCATTTATAAAATAACGGACGCCACTGAAAATAATTGGAGGGCAAGAAAATGTCACGTGATGTCTAGCATTTTAAACGGTTCCTCAACTATGGTATTAAATTAATTTTCATTGATTTCGAGAATAATATTTCGGATTTACTTCAAAGTATGTTTTATTTTATTTATTATTTATTTAGTGTTCTGTCTGACGACAGGTCCATATGAACAGGATCCTTCCATATTTTTCTTGGCAGATGATCCAGAAGTGGTTTGCCATTGCCTTCTTCTGTGTGTGAATGGAGTAATTGTTGGGATGCCACGGAGAAACCGGGGAAGCCCCCGGAGGAAAACTCCGTGTTGCCTAGACCACGGCCTTGCCCAACACAAGTTATAAATTCGGGCACCGCCGGGAATCGAACCCGAGACCCCAGGATTACAAGGCCAGCGTTCTAACCGCTAGACCACCGTGGCTCTACAAAGTATGTAGAAAAATATAATTTTCTGTTTCAAGTGTCTCAGATATGAGGAACATACTCTAATCCGAAATTGGAGGGCGGACATTAAGACAAAAAAAAACCTACGTACTGTATTAATTAATCGAGTTTACGAGTTTCCAACTTACAATAATCTGTAATTTAATGAGAAGATTACAAATACCGCTGTAATTAACCTTAACTACAATCAGTAACACTGCATTTTGTATTTATGGATTTCGTACGATTCTCCTTGTAAACAGCGATTATTTCTTTACAATGAAGACGTGTTGTGTTTTCTTTGAGGTAGGGACTGAATGTTTCATTATTACTCTGGCGAGATTCGGCTTCAAAGTGTTAACATAATACATGATTTTGGAATGATTTAATGACATATCGACTTTAACAGTTCAATACAGCCACAGGGATTTAAACAAAACTAGATCAATTCCGGTCCATTGTTGTCATACGTACTCACCATTAGAGAGCAGCACTTGACGACTCAGCGCATTGTCGCTGTCGGTACAAATGAAGCGGATTTCAGCTGTACGTCATGTTACCTAAAGGTTTCTCACTGTTGAATCTATTACTACTCTTTGCTTAAAACTCCATCAGTGGAATTTAGCTCCGTCAAACAATATGTTCAAAAAATGCAGCATTTGTGGTTAGTATTAAATTGAAGAAGAAATTACCTAGAACGTTTTATTTTTAGAAATGTGACAGAAAGAGCTCTGTTGATAAATGGTGTAGTATTCAACAGATGGCACTGTTCTTTGTCCTTTCTTTACTGAAAGGCATCATAATGCCTGTACAGACGTCAAAATCCTCATTGCGTTGAAAGATAACTAAATACTTAACAGGACTATAAAATAACGGTAATATTACGACCCAAGGAAGACGAAGTGACAGGAGACTGTAGAAAACTGCACAAGTTCCATTAATTTGTACTCCATCAAATATTATAATTATAAAATCACAGAAAATAATATGGGCGGGGTAGGCAGAGCGTATGGGACATACAAGAAATGCACAGAACTCCAAGTGTACAAGGGAGGATAATATTAAAATGAATCTTGGATAAATAAATTTGAAGCGTGTGGACTGGATTAAACTGGCTCAAGATATGGACAGATGGTTGAACATAGTATAAAACCTCGGGTCCCATAAAATCAGGGATCGTATTCTATTATTGGCTTCTCGAGAAGTACTCTGCTGTACGGAGTTCGTTTAGTTTGGTCCAATGCGAAATACAACATATCGCTATCTCCGGACTGGAGTACAGGAAATTGTAAAATTATCAGGAATAACAGATGACACAAGAGTCCGGCCTTCATAACGTGCAGATGATGAAGTTAAATATTTACGAGTTTTTTTTCCCCTGTAGTCATTAGATTGGATAAAGACCTCAAAATACGGAACAAATGACGCGAACACCCAGTGACTGACCTACGTCCATTCAACAACACTCCTTCAAGCTGCGTCATTAATGACGCTCAGAATTAATTACGTTTCATTTCCCATTATAAGCGTTTGTCCCTGGAGGCACTGCGACATTGCAACTCCTCTTTACGATATTTCTACGTCATTTCCGCAGAGTCACATATTAAAAACGTTCTGTAAATGCTCGGAATTCTTCACTCCACAATCACTCGCTCTGGCACAGACAAAGGGAAGTAACAAAATTCAGTAAAACAGGAGCCTGAAAGCCCCGACCAATTTCAAACGAGATCCAATTACAAAAGCATATCCACCGATAAAATTATTACGTATTTTTAGAATATATACCACATCCATGTAAAGACAGAATTCAGTCATCACAGGGCAGATAATTCATACGATTTTCTCGTAACAGATAAAATAAAATTTGTCGATGTTTTATGAAGCGCCCTATGCAACATTGATTTCGATATTAAACTAAGATATGAGATTAGCTTCACGCCCCGGCTGCTTCAGCTCAAAAAAAAAAGTTTCCGTCGGATTGCATATATTTTGTATTACTCGTCTACTAAATGCATTATTACACAATAAAGGCACTTAGAGAAGAAATACCTAAATATAATTTGTAATCCATGTGGATTATAGCTATGAGCTACAAAATGTTCTAGTCTTTGAGACTGTGGTTCTATTTTGAAGCAACAACCCCCCCCCCCCCCCACAACAAGTAATTATTAACACTAGCACACAGAGGGGGCTACTGGGATTCACACCACGAGTCCTCAATGTCGCGTGACCAATGGCGAATTCGCAGTGGTGGGTGAGACAATTAATGCAGTAATCAGCCTCAGCGAGATTTAAGACTGAACTTGTGTGTAAACAGGACGGACACTCTGCTTCTA
>NW_019059980.1:562625-637530 GCF_000696155.1 Zootermopsis nevadensis | reverse complement strand
AAACAACAGAACGCAGAATCGACTCGATATTAGTGTTTTCCTAGCGACGTTTGTATTTTGTCGAAGAAACGTCATTTCCGTATGGTTCCACGTCGGAAATGTTAAGATCTTGAATATTTCTGTAGCACCTGGGTATATTTCAAACGTCGTTAAATAATACACGAGGGGCTAATGACTTTATTGAGAAACTAAACTAATCAACCCCACAGAGCAGAGTCCCTCTTCAGTAATTAACACTACGTTCAGCTATTAATTAAATTTCCCGCCTTTTATGGAACGCGATGGATCATTGCCGTGTTAACAAGAGCCTAGCACAGGTCTGAACCAGCAAAATTTAATCGACATCCTTCAACCTCATTTATCTAACATCCATGTTCCATCTACGTCTACGAGTGGCTGGCCTCCTTCAAACTTACCAAACAAAATTTTTGGTACATTTCCAATCTTCCTATTCGTGCTACATGCCCTTCTATCTTGTCCTCTATAATTTTAGCATCCTAAATGTACCTGAAGATGAGTACAAATTATGAAGCTCCTTATTATGCAGCTGTCTCCAGTCACTTTTAAATGAATCCCTCTTAGGTCAAACTTCGGTAATAAAGAATTCAAATCTTTGGCCCGAACACAGGTTATCCAAATTGTTTTTGGTTTTCTTCAGTCCCTTGTAACAAATGCCGAGATAGTACCTTAAATTAGGCAACGTAACACCGCTTCCTGTCCATACTTTTCAATTCATGATTCATTTATCATACAATCATTCGACACTACAAAGCTGAGCTACTGACAGCGTCGTTAAATATCTCATACATAAATAAAATATATGAAATTACAAAACGCTGATTCAATGAAACCCGTCCGTCCATATCAAAATATTTCACATTCACCTGGTCGTATTGAAATTGTCACTCACATTTTGACATCGATACTGCAATAAAACTGAACGGAGTGGTAGAAATCTACAGCTGTGCATGAGGGACACGCAAACAAAATTTGTCTATGGCTGTCAGCCATGACAAAAGCACAAGAGAATCCTATTACGTACAGTTCAATGGAAAACAGACTAAAGATCGCGCAGACTTTTGCATTGTTATCGGCCATAAACAATGCAATCAACTGTGGGTAATTCAATGAATCTCCAATAATGAAACTAGTACAGCAAAATTATGTTGGTGGCGATGATAACAGAATTCTAATATCCTAATACCTCCCTTTCTTCTCCATTATTTACGTTGTCTTGATCGTTATCATATTTTTCCTTATTCACCATTCTTCTATTATTATTACAATTATGTTGACAGTAAACTGTTGTCTTCTAAATCAAATCTTTGTTTACAGAACAATATTTATCCGAACAATTCCTATAAATGTGTGTAAAATATTTTTAAATTTTAATGTATTAATAAGATAAATTTATAAGTATAAATATTAATTGTGATTGATAGAACACGCTTACAGATTCAAACATAATTACTCGTCTGTTACAGAACGCTCTGTTCCAAATAGAATGAGATGCCCCATGAGAAACGCCATGATGGAATTTGGCGACAATACGTCTGCCTCAGTTTATTTGGCATCTGCTCTTTACAGTAGTGATTTTAGATCGGATCGTTATCGCTGCGTAAGTAATGGGAGCTTACGAACTGTAGCAAAAAGATTCCTTAAACCTGGCCCTAAAATGAAAGAATTTTGTTTCGGGTGAGTGAGGAATAAAGTGGGAGCTGATAGGGCCAAATTTGAAACTTTCCAAAACAAAATGTATCTGCCACCTGAACAAAAAATTACTCTAAATGGATAACATATACCTCGCAGTCGACATGAAAAAAGGTTTTAACATCTGAAAATCCAACATGGAATAACCACTGATGTCACCACAAATAGCTGCTACTATTTAAAGAGCGCGAAACCATACTCGTGCATAATAAAAGCTCCCACAAGTCCATCTGTCACAAATTAAAACTGAGTGTTTTATGTGATTGGTAGCGCATAACCGGATCTAATTTCAGATTTTACGGTGACAATGATTAATTTTCGGGGTTGCACTTAACGTGATTTCGTTTGAACTTCTAACTAGCTACCTAGCCAGTCAGTGAAACAGTCACCAAGTCAATCAGCCAATGAGGGAGTCAGTCATTTAATCAGTGACTGATGCAGTCAGCCAGCAATTCAAACAGCTAGCATCCGGTGAGTTTGCCACTGAGCCATCGATTCAGCCAACCATCTAACATAGCAGTCATTAGCCAGCAGCAAGCATCAAGCCATAAGAGTAACAGAAGCAAAATTTCTCGTCTACGTTTAATTCCATCCGTCCATTTCCAATATTTCCCACATGCACTAAAATGTGTGTATGGGAACCCACAAAACAAACAGTCGATGACAATACCAGTTGCTGTATTGGAGAGAGCTTGAGTGGCGAACCAATTCTCCGTATCTGCACTGTCAAGTGGTCCCATCATCTGCCCCTCTTCTGTCTGGATTTGCTTCCTCGCTCTATACCAGGTATTTGGACCTCTCCCCCCCTTTCCATACCATCCTCTCATCCTGTGCCCATCAATTACATCAGTTTGTGGCAAAGGTAACATGTTTACTGCGGTCATATGATGGATCATCAATTACAGAAAATTACCCTGTTGGTTCCTGTTTCAAAATGAAGCCCCGCCAGTGGCGTGTTACTAGAATGACAGACGTAGTAAACACCGCCTATCACTCACTGACTAGGCTAACACATTCAGATGTGATCGACTAACTTTATACGACGTAATTTTGACCATCCCTGTAGGCAACTAAATTATTCACTTCAGTGCTATAATTACCTCTGTGATAATTTTCAGGAGCACCGAACAAGCTATCAGACTCCTTACGGTGGAGGCAGAAATCACTTCTGAAAAGACACTCATTTTCTACGAGACTACACAACACAACATCTCAGAAGACACTCGCTGCCTTAAGAACCTAAAACCTCACTTGGACGCATAAATGTCAGATTTCGTCTTAATCTCAATAATTTGGACACAAGTTATAATATCACAGCATAAATGTTCATTATTATTTACAGATGCAACTGCAAATTTGGATTCACATAGCACGACCTCCATCTTTAAGTCCACACAACGTTACAACTCTGAAGACCAACATCGACGTCCTTGAAACATGTAAAAATATAACATATATATCTAAAAACATAGCAATAGGCTTGCTTAAAATGTAATATTTACCGATTTGCGTAAATAAAAATAGATGGAATGGTGATTACGAATAGTTAAATAGACAGAGATTTTGAAGTAAAGGATTTCACCTTGAAATACTGGGGTAAACCACGAAAGTAACTCCGCCGAGATTCGAGCCGGGTACCTATCGGGCCGTAACGTTGCATAAACCGTTTGGCTACATCATCTTTGAACAGCCTATAATCACACCCACTGCAGTCGATGCAGCATCGCTATATAAGTAACATAAGAATCCTTAGTTATACGTATTAAAATAAGCAAATATATTTCATCTTTATTCCCAGAGTTCAGGAATGCAGATTCAATGATGTGGAATCAGAAGCGAATTTAAACAGAAATGAGAAACTTACTACCTCGAAATCCTCCATTTTGACAATAAGCCCTCCACCTCGGTCTGCCTCATACAACTTCAACTCCTACGACAAATCCAATATGAAAATCAGGACCTTACTTTCAATTACGCTCGTGTTCAATAGCTCCCGACCGAATCTCCGCGTTGGGGCGCAGAAGGAAAATGTGTATTCGGAGAATATTACTTTGAGTAGCGAACGCTGAGAAATAAATGAAGTGAAGCAACAATCCTGTACACAAAGGGACAAAGGAATCCATGTAGTCTGCATCACCACACGGGTAAACAGGATTCTAAACAATCCCGAGCTATCACAGTGGCACTGAGATTTTGCAACCAATCGTTCCACATTTTGTGTTTACGTTATAACTTACAAATAGATTTAGCCTATACGCTGAACTTGAAATGAATATTAATAAAATTAACTTCATTTAATAATTATTACAAGATTTAGTAAGTCATAATGTCCTTATACGTATTTTTTTCCTGTAACAAAGACAATTATTCTGCTTTTTTAAAAGATGGCGTCACGTCTATTTCACCGCGCACTGAATACTTTCAGTTAATTCATTACGATACTGTTATTATTATTTAGTGTTCTGTCTGACGACAGGTCCATATGAACAGGATCCTTCGATCCTTTTCTCGGACTGGGACCTGTTCATATACGTTCTTGGCAGATGATCCAGAAGTGGTTTGCCATTGCCTTCTTCTGTGTGTGAATGGAGTAATTGTTGGGATGCCACGGAGAAACCGGGGAAGCCCCCGGAGGAAACCTCCGTGTTGCCTAGACCACGGCCTTGCCCAACACCAGTTATAAATTCGGGCACCGCCGGTAATCGAACCCGAGACCCCAGGATTACAAGGCCAGCATTCTAACCGCTAGACCACCGTGGCGGTTAAGAATTATTAATAAATTAGTCCCAAAGGACTACCATAGTACCTTAAATATCCAATAAAAGTTTAGTCACAAATAATATCAGAAAAGATAGTATGATATGCTCGTTTCAGGTCGACATATCTCGACCGCAGCATAAAAGGGTTAATGTGGTTATGACATTTAAACCAACAGAACGCTCAGATTTCAAAATTAAAGCCGGTCCATAAAGTATACATACACACACATACAAGCACTGTCCACTGGATATTTTAGAGCAACAAAATCATGGAGAATGAGATGAACGGGCATGTAAGCTACAAGCTTAACAAGTGTAATCGGAGTGGAACACTCGGATCAGTATAATTTGATAGATATCGATTAATCAGATATCAGAAACACCACACTTAACCCGTACTTGAAATCGGCACAGCTTTCAGGTATCTGACTCGGAAAAAACCTATAATTTGATAATGGAGCACTCCGCATTTAGACTACACTGCAAACGTTCGTTCAATTAGAATGTTGCTTCCTGATAACATATTAACTTGCGGACTTCGGCAAATAAAGCATGCCACAGAGTGATATGTCCTAAATGACCGAACACCTAAAATAACCATAATCCTGCAGGTTATCTAAGAAGTAGTGCCTCTAATATCGTTAGAAGATATTATATTTTAATCCCCGCTCGGGCACTACCTTTTCCTGAGTTATTTCGTCGACTTTACATTTGATCTAAAACATCTGATCTGAGAAGGCACTTTAATAACCGAACAAGAACTCTCTCAAAACGTCCATTTAGGTGTTGATCACAATCTCAGACACAATTAAAAAGGCGTACTCCAGGCTTCAATTTGGAGTAAGCATAGTTTCCATATTCCTCCTAAATCTATGTTACAATGTGTAGCCGAATGCTTTGACCAAACACACCTGAAAGCTGTGTGTTGTTCTCGGAGTCGGCCGTTGTTTAATTCAGCACCAAAACACGCCAATTCTGTCACAGAACGGCTGAAGACATCTGACCTAGTCGGTAAGCCCACAGGCAGTACCGTACTGTTCAGTTGGCGACAACTAGATAAGTCTCCACAACCCATATTTCTGCAATGTGGAAAACCTAACTAAAAAACGTTACTAGGTGCTGCATGAAGTCCAATTTTATCGGTGAACTTGCTACACGATACTAAGACCAGTGAAGAGGGCGAGGGATGAATCTGGCTGAAATCGAAAAAGTCGAGTTGGAACCGCAAACACGTCAGGCAAAGTGTGGGCACTGCCACAGACGAAGAGCAATTAGACACGAAACGAGATGGGACAGCCGTTTAAACAGTAGTAATTATTTAAGCTGCCAATCACAGTGGTCGCGCGGTGTTAAGGCGTGGGTTTTGATCGCTTGAATACCGAGATCGTGGTTTTGAATCCCGTTCAAGGCATGAATGTCTTTCATTGTCTATGTTGCCTGTGCGGCGTAGGCGGAGAGGCCACAGAGGCCTTGCGACGGGCCGACCCCTCGTCCAAGAAGTTCTGCCAACTATTGGCGAAACTATTCCGAAACCTCAAGGAAGAGGCGGCCAAGGCTCTCAGAAAAATGCAGTCACAGGGAAATAAAGAAGAAAAATTTATATTTACTGTACACCTTTCACTTTCCAGATTTCTTTATAAAAGCAATGTTTGTCTTTTAACTTCTAAGGCAGTGTAGACTTGTAGTTAGATGTCAACGTATCGGAAGAACACACTGCCTCCGTCTCCAGGGCAAAATACAAACAAGTCCACGCGACGTTACAACCCAGAAGACCAACATCGACATCTTCAAGACTTTGAGAAGTTAAAACTTCAAATTATGAAGAAGCAAGCAACAAGCGAACCCATGAATTCCGAGCGTCAGATGTCGAACATACTCTGACCGGTCGCCTGAATCCTGCAGACAGTTCAGTACCATTCCGGCCAGTCAGAGCTGCGGCTAGCCACTAGGACATGGTCCCTTGAGTGCGTCAGGATTTGTGGCGACGCAGGTCTACAAGGTCTCTTAATTCTGTTCTTCGTATCAAGCCATCTCCCTCCGGTTAGTTAATGCCTCGCACTTATTAGGGTCCGTGTTGCTACTCAAACAAATACAAGTAACAGAAAGAACTTAAAAAAAACAGGCTCTTTATAATATCATTAGCAAGGTGTTTATGGAAGCACTGAACTACGGGATTTCTAGAATATTCAAGTAATGACCTGCTTCTCAAGAAAGACCACACGAAGTGCCCTAACCAATAACTGGAAAAATGGAACCATCATCAGGTTTTAGTGTTGGCTTCAAGGCGTTGTTAATGCTGGAGAAATGTGAGTAAAGAAATTCTTCATAATTTAGAATTTCCATCGCGCGTCATCGGAGAGGATGACATCGGTGGGAAATATGAGAGAAGTTTACAGAATATTAGTCCGAAAATTGAAGAGAATTTCCATTGTGATGAAAAGTAGATGCACGAATACGGTAACACCTTTTGAGGTTATGTCCACCGTAGCACCATAGGACGTAACCAAATGTTTGCCGAAACCTTACAAGACCTTCAGCATTTGACGCGAACGCTACCCACCTAATCCCTACCAATTCATCAAACCCAACTCTCTCATATCATTCTGAAGCAGATAACAGCAGCGGCTGATACATCGTTGTTAAACAGCCAACAATTCACGTATCTGAAGATGCCTGTCTTTTGTGTTGTTGGTGCCGTGTAGTCTGGTATAATTTTACAGATGATTCAGAAGTGTTTCCTGCCTCCATTATCAGGGCGATGAATAAACGTCGGTAAACATCAACCAGATCACACGGCACAGCCACCCAGAAGACATCACCTCCGAACTCGCCTCTGGGAGAACCTGAAATCTCATCAATTCATGTATCTGATATGAATTCATTTCTGAACATAAAGACACGTTTCCATGAAGACTGTTCTGGTACTGACAGCAGTAAAATGAATTAAAGGAATCCTTTGAATGTAAGGTGTGAATGGAATTTGATTAAAATTACTATTCTAGTATGTGTTGTGCATCGGATCCTATTTGATGTAGAAATAGCAGGCAGATTATTAATGCTGTGCTCTGGACATGCTCCATACGACGTGATCTGTTGAAGTGAATGAATGCAGTACGATTAATCAGTCCCCTGGCAAGCCGGAGAACACGTGCGTAGTATGTGGAAAACATGCTATAGATGTTGAAAATTACATCGATTTCACCGATATTAAAAAAAATACGTAAATATGATTATAAAATTTAAATTTGAACGTCAGGCTGACAATTTTGGTAAATTACAGACACATTCCAACTGTATTTCCCCAAGATTCGTTTTAATATTATCTTCCTATCTATCCGTACCGATTGCAAGCTATCTCTTTCTCCTATGCTTTACAAGCATAATTTTATAAGCATTTCTCATCTAAACCATACGTGGCATATGCCCTGCCCACCTAATCCACCTCGATTTGATCATCCTAATGACACGCGGTGAAGAGTACAAATTATGAAACTCCTCATTAAGCAATTCTCTGTAATCTCCTGTCACTTCATAACACCCTCAACAGTTCTTCCCTTAATATGAGAGACAGTCTCTCCCGCCCACAGAAACAACGTAACAACAGCAAAGCAATCTCAGCGTATCAAAATATATCTTAAAGAAACAGGGTACCCCTCTATTACGATTTGCATGGGAATTATCTCGCTTACAGTATGACGCAACAGTAAGGGTCTTGTGAGCACAAAAATGGATAAAAGTTTGGGAATTTCTTGAGTAACTAGACGACTATCAGCTTCTCAAGAAGTTAATTTATTTCTTAATCCCCTTTAGTTTATTTCTGTAAGCGTCACATTCTTAGCATTTAAGAGTTCAAATAACACGCTCTGCCTGTATAACTACATACAGACAGCGCTAATTCTGAAGTAGATTTTAATCTCTCACGAAAAAGCGCACTTTAATCCATGTATCAAGCGAAATAACGAGACGCACGGAAGCGTTCATCAGACAGATTCCGGAAGACAATCCTTCTTATGTTAGCATAACAATAAACCATTTAGGTTCGTGAAAATAGACCCTTCATGTCTAAAGACAGACCATTTACGTGAGCGTAGGTACATTTCTTGCTGAGTGAAGTTTGCCATTCTTGAAATAGATCGCAATGTTACGGTTTTTTACACTTCAGTTCCACGAAATGTACGACATGAAAGCCCAAAGGGAAAACCTACTTCTGTGTATGCACACGAAGTCTGTCTCCCGAATCACGCGTTTCAATTAAATTTAGTAGGAAAAATGAACGGGAAAATGTAATTTATAGTCAGTCTTATTGGTCAAAAATATCAGCTACCATCAAACAATATTTTAAATTCAATCGCTTTTTAGTGTTTGCCAACAGCAAAGAGCCTATGACAGGAAAACATTAATAATTATATTTCTACATGAAAAGAAAAACAAATTAAAACTAAATTAAATAAAAAAAATCGATCCAAGCATTCGTAGTGAGAAAGTGTCCTCAAAGGAGGCTTTATTTCTGCTCAAAATATTAAAAAAATCCGCTTATGTCATTTGCAGCAATTATGCACCTAGCTGAAGGGCTTTGACGTAATGAACTGTTCACCCTATTTAATAATTTATACATTAATATGAAACCTGCTTCTCTCCTGCGTTCAGTCCAGCTGAATAGTCTACCCAGTCTCCTCGAGGAAAAAGCTACCAGAGCATGAGGATAATGAACATGTGGAACTCTACCTCCATGAACTCTTTTCGCCATCATCGTGTGTTGCTTAGACACAGGGAATCAATATCTTATTTTGATACAATGTCTTCCCTGAAAAAAAAATACCATTCAATCGTTTCATGGAATCCAAATTTTCATTACTATGTTCACAAAAACCTGCGATAAGCGTCCATCTTGAGAAAGTATAATCCATACCACAACTTCACATTTTGTATTAAGCGCCTTCTTAAGTCTGTTTTAATATTATCATCATTCATGTCTTCTAAGTGGTCCCATCCCAATTGGTTTACCGACCACTATTGCATTTATGTTTTCTCACGTGCGTGATCTATTAAAACTGTATCGATTCACTGACACATTCCCTATTTAGCTATTAATAAGCGCATTCTAAACTACAGCACAGAAATCTGAATGTAACATACCTACGGAGCGATACTGAAAACACAGTTTCATGTAGAAGCCGAACATGTCGGAAAAATAAATTACATACCCCAGTTCCTTGCAGAAACGAGTACGTCTCGCTTCTTGGAATTCCCTCCTTGTTTGTTGTTCTTGTCGTCACACGACAAAAACAGATGATGATCACACCGCAACATAAATCACGTAAGCCAAGCATAGTTACTCTATTTTCTTCAACTTTTTTTAACCTTTTTACGTGGAAGAAACGTTATATGCGAAGACTTTGACTCACTGGAGAGGGGAGAAGTCAACTGGGCCAAAGACGAATCAATCATATCTTGGAGTCAGTTTCTTTGAAGAGTAAATTAGGGCACACCGAGTAGCCATAATTCAGTGAATATAAACTCAATAAGCGTGTGGGAGAAAATAACTGATTCAACAAGGAATGATAAACATCTGTTCCACCTCACAAGATACAGTACCATCTTCTTCTTGGTCTTTCTATGTCTCCCTTTCCCGAACTCATTGTTATGCGGAAAAATAATACCGATACCTACTGTATCACATTTTGAGCCACCTAAATTCAGCCCTGAAGATGAAGACAGTATGTTTCTCCGAAACGTTAGATATAATGATGAGTCTACACGGTCAATAAAAACAGATAAAAAATCACTATCCTCGCTGCCGTGAAACCTCAAATCTCGCACAGCTTAATCTGAGATCAATTTTAGTGCCATACAAAGAATTTCTTTGAACACTGTTAGTTGTCTGAATAACAAAAGACCTTTCACTGACCGGCCCTGTTTACATCTCAGATCCTAACGTTGGACAACAAACGTAGACAACACTTCCAGAACAACAAAAAACTATAACAACCCTTCAAGGCACATCCACGTACCACAAAGAGAGAAAGTATGTGTAACAGGAGAACGGAAAACTATTGCATAATAAGACGCTTTTGTATTCTTCGCCAGTCCATTGTGTGACCACATCAAAAAATAATATATCACGCACAGAGGCACGAGAAATTTATAGTCAACGCCCGAAGATAAGAGACCACGTGGAAGGCCTCGGCATAGATGGGAGGATAATATTAAAATGGACTTCATAAACATAAAATATGAGGGCATGGGACTGATTCGTCTGTCTCAGGATACAAGCCGGTGGGTGGATTCTTGTGAACGCGGTAAGAAAATTTCTGGTTTCATAAAAAGGCAGGATGGTCTCTGGACCTTAGAATGTAGGTATCAGTGGCAAATAGGAAAGTTTCTCTTGGTGGTAAATAGGATACCGTGAGTAGACTTCAGTGAATTGAAACCCGGTCAGTGCGTAACTGTTGGCAACTCGCCGATCTTTCGTGTAGCAGCTTCCTAGGGTTTTCCTCTGTCAATAACACGTGCTTATAAAAAGACGTAAATCTGCCCCGCTACACCATGGTGGCGCTTGAGGGGAGAGCGATACAGCCCCTACTCATTCTTGCCCTCGGCACTGGATGGGGGGGGGGGTGAGTGGTCAGCATCACGCCCCGGCTGCGCTTTACTCCCGGGGAAAAGACCCCCTGTATCCACTGGATAGGAGGCTGGGTGTGCCACATATCTGATGTGAATGAATGTAAAGGATAGAAGAAAAATGCTTTGCCCCTGGCGGGGATCGAACCCTGGTAGACCAACAGGATAATAAACTGTGAAAATTTTGTAGCATTACAAAAGTTCGGAAATTAGAAATGGGGAGGGTAGAATGCAATTTTGATGCGTAATGTTTTGCGACGCTTTATCAGCTTCAGACGTATGACAACTCCAAAATGGAATAATTACAACTAGTTAACTGAATAAATGTTGCAGGAGGAAATCGCCTTCGATTCAAATACACCTACTCTCTGCTTCGAAGGAACCAAATAAACCCACGAAGAAGTTCAGTGATGGTAAATGCCACTACAACCGAGATTATATGGGTTATTTCCGGGTTAACCGCTGATCTCACCTGCTCAATACATTGACTTAGAGTATTTGTCGAAAAGCCTTCACGTTTGTGACGTCCTTTTGCCTTCACGGGGCCCTTCTGTCTACACTCTTACAAGCTACAAGACGTTTACATCCCTCTTCTTGAATATTATAATAGCATTAAAGTGTTTTCTATTGCCGTGTATCGACTTCTGTTAACATCCAATAGAGAAAGGGAGCGTAAATCCGATTATCTGCTGCGAAATGGTAATGGTTCTTTGATGAGGAGGCAAAGAGGCAGAAACTTTACATAACAAACCACAAGCCATCTTCAACTACTGGTCCGTGCATGAATCAGTGAACCAATAGAAACAGTGCAGGTTAACTCAAGCGGTAACTTCTCTTAATTGCACTCAGAAACATTCGGTTCGAATCTCGCCCGAGTCAACGACTGTCTCCAAGTTTTAAATCATTACGGCCCTGCAAGGCTGCAGACAGATGACTTATCATTCACCAAATTTTCAGATAACTAACACGAAGATGGTATCCTGATAACATATGGTAGTCATTCTTATGCCTTGCCTTTGCACTCGACATAAAACAAACTACACACGACGCACTTACAAAGAATTGTGGGCATAATTCGGCCAAAATCTCTTGTAGAATAATTTAACGTTCGTCACCAACCCACTCTTAGAGACAACCACCCTCACAAACACCCCTCCGACCGTTAACAGAACAGCGTTATTAGAATGCTAATCATATGGCACACTGTTTAAAATTCGCTGCATGTTACAGGGCACCTAGAAAAGGTCAATGTCCTGCCTTCTTCTGCCTCCTATGTATTCCGGAAGTAAAAACATCTGAAGAAAGAATAAGCCACAGACCATAGCAGGCATTCTACATCACACGTTTCCTGTTTGGACGGTATTAAAAAAACATACAACGGTTTTGAATCCACAAGAATATAACGAAGCACCCGACCTTCACAGACAAGTACATCCGGTTCTCTGCTTGTTACAGTTCAATACAAACGTTAGTTTCTGCAAAGTGTCCTACTTTCCATCTTCACTTCTTTCACGCTAATAAGTAACGGAGATTAAACACGGTGTCGCGTTTACTTAAAGTATTCCGCGTGAAAAAATAAAATAAATAAAACCCACTTGTGTATGTTTGAACTTGGTAGACAGTCGATAAAGAAACTTACACACTTTCCATTTCATTGTCTTGACACACATGAATGGATTGACCAATATTCCGTAAAGCCACGGAGGGCGTAATGCTGTGAAAAAAAAACTTCTTAACCATTACGCAGACCAGTCACCTGACGGCGCTGTTCAACACAAAGTAAGAAAATTACCAGCGAGTAAAACCACCACTCACAAAGCTGCCTTCATGAACGTCCTAGACCACAAGTACCACAGATTCTCAAGGTATGAGAAACTCCAAGAAATTCCAGAAATTTAGTTGTGCCCTATATCAGTGGTATTCAACCTTTTTTTGTTCGCTGGTCTAGCGGTTAGAACGCTGGCCTTGTAATCCTGGGGTCTCGGGTTCGATTCCCGGCGGTGCCCGAATTTATAACTTGTGTTGGGATCCTGTTCATATGGACCTGTCGTCAGACAGAACACTAAATAAATAATAAGATGGGGTGGTCTAGCGGTTAGAACGCTGGCCTTGTAATCCTGGGGTCTCGGGTTCGATTCCCGGCGGTGGCCGAATTTATAACTTGTGTTGGGCAAGGCCGTGGTCTAGGCAACACGGAGTTTTCCTCCGGGGGCTTCCCCGGTTTCTCCGTGGCATCCCAACAATTACTCCATTCACACACACAGAAGAAGGCAATGGCAAACCACTTCTGGATCATCTGCCAAGAACGTATATGAACAGGTCCGAGAAAAGGATGGAAGGATCCTGTTCATATGGACCTGTCCTCAGACAGAACACTAAATAATAATAAACTCCCAGATATAATTTCTCTTCCAACTTTGTACCCCCAAAGTTGTTGGTGTATAATTCAAGTTATACATATTATATAATCTACATCTAAAATAAATTAAATAAATTATATTACTGATTATTCAGTGTTTATCATAAAATAATATATTTTTTTTAATTTCACGTACCCCCTAAGATGTCTTCGCGTACCCCCGGTTGAATACCACTGCCCTATATAACATTTACTGTTAGTCCACTAATTAAAATATAAATATAAGCTCGGAAAGTGTGTTCTGTAGTAAACACGCGTTCTTAGAAACGCATTTAGACGTATTCTATCTGCCTTCTTCAATAGTTCCCACTTTGGCCACCAGATCGAAGCACCTCAATGTATACTTCACGACTTTTTCCTCTTACGTCATTTAGTTAACACAGCTCATAAGACATTTTAAAGCAGAAGCATTCAACTCGCGGGAAGAGACAAGTTCATATTCTGGTGTCGCCGGTCGCTCTAGAGCGGTGAGCCGGAGGATATAGACCACGATGATGAATGAATCCAACACACAGAATCTTTCCGTCTGGACCAAAGTTTTTCTGCTGTTCTTGAGAAAAAGAACATTATGTATACATTTGTACTTGACCTCAAGAACGTCATTGTTACTGCAGACTTCCGCACTGTTTTACATTGTTTTTATGAGCATATCAAGCGATGAACTCTAACAAGAAAAAGGTACAGTTATCTCTGTCATTGCAAGCGCAATGCCATTCAGACACCTGCTCCTGTCGGAATCCTAACTCTGGTCGTCCAGCCCGTCGAGTAATTTCTCTGACTAAGACATCCCGACTTGTAATCCAACTATAGTGAGGCAAACCCATCAATTCCATTACTTCCACCAGGCCATGCGTTGCATTAACCCCACGACTAAACCTCCAAAGTGATCACTAAAATGTATTTTTCATGTTCCCATGTGTGCTACAAGTCTCGTCCACCTCCTAAAAGGAATGAAGTCTATCATTATAAATCCCTGAAAACTGAATATCTTTATTTTCCTCCCAGAATCTTTGCATTCAGCATTGAATCTGATGTTGGAACTGCAGAAATTATTAGGAAGCATACAGAATTGACTCGTGAGTAATCAAATTCTTTTCCAAGTAGTATTTCGTGAACGAAACGCATAAAATAATGTTATAAATTAAATAAATTTATCAAAACCGAATCTATTTTTTGTACGATGAGTCATTTCTTTGAACAAGTATTTTTCTATTACAGACTCTTTTGATGTGTGGCCTGAATGCAGTGGCGGACTTGCGAAAAGCTAAGCTATAGCTTAGGGCCTCGTAATATGAGGGGCCTCAGAAAATACGTTATAAATATTAATGTGAAGCTTTGTAAATGAATGATATCACAACGTTTTCATTCACATTAGTTTCGTGATTATCAATTAACATTCCCTTCAGTCAGAATAATAGACGTATATTTTAATTTTAGAATTTCTGGAGCCTCTTAAACTTGACATAGTTTAGGGACAGAAAAGGTCGAATTCCGGCCCTAGCTGAATGAATTACAATATTCCATTGAAAAATTGTGTTCAAGTTAAACACTCAAGTGGGACAAAATATCCAAATTTTTCGACTGTGTGGATTTTCTCTGACAGTGAATAAGCAGTGTTCTACAAACCGACTACACCAACCTAGTCAGGATTTACATTCTACTACCAGCCACAACACAAAACCATATTAAGGTAAACAAGACAAATGATAACCACATTATAAAGATATCCCTTTCAAGTACAAAAATATTCTTGTTCCTGCGTTCTTTATGGCAGTCTTGACAATTCTTAAATCAACTGCAGCACATGTTTTAGCTCAGACTGTACAATGTTTCGTTTTCAATAGGTGAACGCCTGCCCAGACTGGTTTTGAAGGAACCGCTATGCAGCTCATCCAGAAAGAGAATGCAGTCACGTGACTTATTATTCACGCTACAAAAAACATTACACTGCTAAACACAGCCTGTCAACCCAATTATATCTAATATTACTGCATCTAATAATTTCTAGATTGAAAGTCCATACTGTAGAATTATTGATCATTTGACCTCAAAATAATAATTAGTCTTATCTATTTCTCTCACTCGCTGCCTTCATACAGCAAGGATTACAAGAAGTCAAAAGCACTTCGCAATGTTCAATTTCTGAGTGACCTTGACTGCATAGTTGAAACGATACACATGTTAATATCTGACAGATACTACATAAACCTTAATCTATAACCCAGAGTGTCGGCTTGTGTTGGAAGAACGCCTCAAAACTTTGTTTAAACGCCCGTTTACAGCAAATGCTCTTAAAGAATTTCAAACGGCGAATATATTTGGGATAGGTAATAGTCAGACCGAACCGCTAAGCACGCCGCCTGAGGGTGAAAATTCCTTGAGTCTACTACGTACATGCTTCATGGTGAACCAACCGCGCCTTTCTATGATCTCAGATCCGTGAAAGAGTCAACACGTCAAATATTGTACTGTATTATCTGAACAAATGCAAGAGAAATTATAAGTGAAAGCTATAGCTCAATTAGCATTCATCTACATGCGGTACCATAACGTCACGTGGAATACGTTAATACATACAACATGCATTATAAAACAAAACCAAAAGAAAGATGGCGATAAAAATAATGCAAAATGTACTGACAGGTAACGGAAAAACACTATACCTGTTATTGTGATCGCCAATCATTGTAAGAAGCCGATGATCAGCTATGACAGATGACCTTTCGTGTCAGACAACTCAGGTCTCGGCAGTTACAGTCTTCCAGAAAGCATCGTTAAATGAACATTCACTAATGAATCAAAAGAATATATCAAATACACTAAAACGATGGCAAAAACATCGAAACAGGTGTTTTTAACCGGCTGCATTAGACACACCACGAAAACAAGTACAACAACACAACATCAAATTTAATCACACCAAAAGATACTCATAAAACATATAAATACCAAACACACTACAGAACCAACACAAAAAACAATCGTGAAATAAACGGCTAAGTCGTCTGCGCAAGTTTATTACAAGAACTTCAACTGCTCAACCTTACGACTTCGACTTTCGAGGCGGAATACTTAGTTCCATTTCACCGCTGACACTCCGACTGCTTCCTACACATGCGCTCCCAGGGTCGAACTACAAGAGGTGAGAGACTGCAAAATAGACCAAGAGATGACGCTACTGACGATGACGCCATTTTAAGTCTAATAAAATTAATAGACAATAACACTCCTGTGGTGTATGGCACGATACAAAGACTAAGGGAATGCTGATGGTGTGTGGTATGTGGCGTGCGGTATGGGCCACTTATATGTCTTATATTGGACAAACTACGAGAAATTTGCTCAATTGATCCCGTGTTCCCTGCTATAGTTCTTTCAGAAAAGTGTCTGTACGTTGTCTTATACAGAGGAAGTGCGTAATGTTCGAGGTTACGAAATTTCAACGAGTAAAAAAACCACGTAAACGGAAAAGAGGGCATTTATTTTTTATTTCGTCTGAAAGAAAATACTATTGCCTACCCTTTTTTGAAGTATGATGATTTGAAATTAAACATTTCGGACGACGGAAATAGGCCTCTCCCCTCCACCCGCAAATTAACAGACGTAAAGAATGTGTGATGAGAAATTATAACAAATTGGTTGGGCAGAAAGTAATTGTATACAACAAAAGAATGTTAAACAAAAGTATTGGACCATATTTTTTTAAAGTAATGCAGTTCCTACATTATACAGAAATGCTAATAACCAAATTTGATTAAGATTCAGCTACCTTAAATGCAAGTCATTTCAAGGCTCTAAAAATATTACAGTGGTGGTCTCCAAGGTTCAACACCAAGTTCCTAACCTCAAAATACACTTGCCTACAATTCAATCCAGTATCTAACTCAGCAAGGGGCTGTGTACCCAAAGTTAGTTACATACTTTTAGAAATGATTTCCCATTCCCCTTACCTCCTGTGTTCCCAAATTTTCTAACCTTATTTTAATCCACAGTTGTAATTGTAATTAATATTCTATCCAAGAACAGACACCCACATCAGCTATTATGAAAAGTAAATAGAGAGAAATGGTAAATTTCTGTTGCATGTCACACAACACTATGATTCAGTAGTTTCTTATTAAGAGACCCACTCTCTTTCTGTACGCCAAAATGACCAAACACCAGGAAAGGGGCTTGAAACCATGTCAATTTTGATCTGGATTGTAAACACCCTGCGAGGTTATACATTCCAACAGTTCAAATAAACATACTACCTCAATGTTAAGGGCAAAGACAGGTGCAGTAGGTTTACCTACCTGCTATTCCACATGGTATTTCAGTGCCAGGAACATTTTCAAGGATCCCTGACAGAAAGGTTGAATCCAGAACAAAGATGACCTTCATCCATTCCTTCGGGATAAGAATGAGAGACTAAGATAACCTGCTCAGAGCTCATCCTCTGAACATTCAGATGGAGCTCTGTTTCTGTTGCTTCCCTGGCGATCCTATCCATCTTGATTTATTTGGCAAAATATCAATGTCATTTATATGCTTACATTTTCAAAAGTATGTAAAGAAAAGCTACATTTTCAAATTAGATTTCACACATTTACTTCTCCTTTAGTAAGTCTCCTTACCTTCAAAGTACTGAAACACGAATTAATCTTTTCTTATGCAAGCACAGAAATATTCTGATTTGTTTCATTTAAGTGGCTTTAGTTTCACTATGTATAATGCAAGCACTTTTAGTAGTGTTACCAAATTTTTGTTATATACATTAAAACCAAAGTGAAACACAAATTTGAGGGAAATGGTTGGCATTCATCTTGTTCAGTGCAACAAGTTTTAATAAAACTGTTAGATCTGAAAGAAACAGTAATGTTCCACGACGCAGGCAGTCAACACAGGCCGGTCCTCTGAAGGGGGGCTTGGACAAATGGCCGACAACTGCTCAATTTAAAATACTAGCATGTCACACAGGGCCTTAGCTAATGAATCCTTTCAAAACATGGCATAGTTCAAGTATTTAGGGACATCAACAGGTCACCAAGGAATTAAAGAGAATTAAATTTGTGAAATGCTTGCAGCTTGTTTTCCTGTGATATTTGAAAGACATAGAGATTGAAATAGAACCATAATTTTGCCACTCTCACATCATGGGGACAACACATCCAGCACACTTGGGAATGGGGTGCTGAGAACAATATTTGAACCTTAAAGAGATGATGTAACAGTAGGTTGAAAAAAAAACTGCTCCTCTGTACTACCACATGTTTCACTACACAAACATATAATCCAATAACAATGACATGACTGTGAAATGAATATATTTCCTACAGATGTAGTACTTGACAATTTTAACAACAATGTCAACTCATGTAATGAATGAAACTACAATCTAATGAATAAATGAGAAAAATTTGTTAAGTGTATTAATTAGGGGGAACAATATGTGTGAATATCACACTAAAATATGACATTCTCTTTTCATTAGGTAACACTATTCAATTTTAAAAACTCTCTGGGGTCTCACAATTTCAGAAACTTCACTCTGGATTTCATAAGTGATGCTGTCAAAACCAAACAAATAACTAGTAAAAAATTATTGTAGTTTCATGAGTCACCTTTCAAGCAAACAGCAACATAATATTTCATGTTTGACATGAAGTCTTGCTGATTCAATGGTTGGTCATTTCCATTTTTTACTAGCTACTTGTTTGGTTTTGACAGCATCACTTATGAAATCCAGAGTGAAGTTTGTAAAACTGTGAGACTCAAAGGTGAAATTGTGAGACTCAAGGTGACTCAAAATGTGCCGCCAATAGCATACCTGGCAATCCATACTTCACTCTGATCCCCGACACATTGCATACAAAAAGAGATAGAAAAAACCTGCCTCACAAGAAAAACACATTGCAGAGTTATAACACACTCTTTTAGTCTTCCTTGGGCTAAGAGACAGCCACTAATCATGGTCTTTGTCTTCACAAAAATAGAACTGCACTTATTTATGGAACCACAATTATGCTGGTTTCTGTGAACCTTTCTTCCCAATCAGTGACTTATGGATATGTGGAATGACACCTGCAATAAGAACAAAGATTATTTTATAACCATATACCTTAAATATGCTTGTCACTTCTATTATACAAGCAAACTGAAAGTTTGTAACAGGCTGTTTTTTTTTGTTTTCACCACAAAGCATCAAAGGTCCAGGCAATAAACTTAACACTGTGTCTGTTAGATCAGATACTTAACAAGGCACTACCAGGCTTCTATCAACAAGAATTCATAGCAAAGTATATTTATAAATTACAAAACATAACCCTAACCTAACCAGGCAATCACAGTTCTAAGTCACCGGACATTCCGCATCTTTTATTCAGCTGAACTTTATCCATTGTCTTAAGTGTTTTAAATGAAACAAGATTTTGGAAGTTGGTTCTACTTTCATCTCCAGGTAAGTGGTGGAAGGATGAAACCTTTCGCTACTGTGCCCTTGGTCAAGTTTGTCTCAACCTCAGAGAGCAACAACATTAAAACACCAAGTATAAAAACCTGGTGATGTCATATAGAGCTCACAAATTAGCCAAGAGTCCTATTACCCCAAGCTGCTGCAGACAGCTGGTTACATTAGCTGTCATTACAGTAGGTTTTATGAGTGTCAAGATATTAAGCAGTCCTTCCCCAAAAGGTGTTTAGCTGTCAAAAGTAGATCTGCATGGACATCTTTATCCATGCACGATCATGCAACTGGAGGAATCACAGCCAAAGCTTTACTGATTAAGCCCATATCACAACAGGTACAATGAACAAATTTCTCTACCCTAGCTATTAATAGCATCACACATCACAGAATGTCACATCCCCCACATGACCTGCGTGTAGTGTATCCACCATATTTATAGCACACATAGCAGTTACACAACCAACCACCTTGTCAAAGTCACAGCTAAGAACAGTAAAGCATCAGATATGGTTGGACAAGTGACACAAATGTTCAGTATTAATGCTCAGATCTGAAGTGTGTTATTGAAGCCTGCGAACTAACTGACACTGAACATAATGACTGAATGTGATGCACTCATCTTTCATATTGTCCATTCCTAATTACAAAACATGCACTGCATATTAAAGAAAGAAATTCTTAACATACCTCCTCCAGCAATAGTTGCCTTTATCAGACTGTCCAATTCTTCATCACCTCTGATGGCCAACTGGAGATGGCGGGGAGTAATACGCTTCACTTTTAAATCCTTTGACGCATTACCAGCTAACTCAAGAACCTATAAATCCATAATTAGGATAAATTTAAAATAATTTCATATATCTGTCAAGCTGTTTATTCTGACAATACCACCGTTGGAAAAAAAAATCCCGCCAAAATTAAACTACAAAGGGCCCAACATGATTTTCACATGCCAATTAATGTACATCTAATGTCATGTCACATGTAAGGCATGCTTTGCTTAAACCTATATTGTTAACTTTAATACTAACATCACTCATGTCGAATACCAAACGTAACTTCCAATCGTACACAAAGTATTTGTTTTGTTCAAGTTAAACACATAAACAGCAGTAGCCATCTTGATTGCACCAACTTACCTCAGCTGTTAAATATTCCAGAATTGCCGCACTGTACACGGCTGCCGTTGCTCCCACACGTCCATGGCTTGTTGTTCTATTCTTTAAATGTCTATGTATTCGTCCAACAGGAAACTGGAAAAACAAATGCAAACGTGAGTGAATGACTTCTCAAGTGCCTCAAAACATGACACTGCCACTACTCACTATTTCACTATAAACACACTGTTAACAAACATAATAAATGAATTATATATGTTCCCGTACAAAAGAGCGGTACACAACTTAAAAGGAAATTAGAATACACTTCATTCACTTCTGTTACAATCATATCTTACCTGTAACCCGGCTCTCGCCGAGCGCGACACAGCTTTAGCCTTTGCCTTCCCCGAGTCCTTTCCTGCTTTTCCACCAGCCTAAAAAAGCCAAAATATGTGGTTAATTTTCCAGCTAGCGACTCAAAACTTCGCTAGAGTATAGTTCAGAACATGCAGAAAACGGGTGTGCTAAAATCTTGAACCGATGCCTAATATTTACCATATAAACTTCTCGATACTCACCATTCTGTAACGTCTTTCTGTGGCAACTTCCAAGACACGCTATGCTGTACCCGCCAAACAAGACTTGTGGCGTACGTATGAAAGGAGTCACGTGGTTCTCCCAAACCAATAGGAAAATTAAGAATTTAAATACACGGCGCGGAAGCACGCCATCTATCGATCAAAAGTAGGGTTACGTGTTACCTCTCTCCTTGCTTCTCACCCTTTACCAGGGATGGAAGTAAAGATGGCGGGAGGGAAACTAAGCTATGAAATGGGAAACGCCGTACATGAAACATATTACGTCATACATTAGTATCCTAAAAAAAAATTATAGTGGCATGCCCAATTTTGAATATGGATAACTTTCATGTAGTAACAAATATGCAGAAAGCTTCTAAAATATATACATATTTTGTGGTAATGCATACAGAAACTACAAAGCATCAGGCTTATATCCACATACATTGATTATGATGCTTAATTAGAGAGAACTGCACTGTACTGTCCTTAAATGGTTTAATCTAAATTATCACTTTCTGGAAGTATGTAGCTCTTTTGTTCAATGCTGTACAATTTCAGATCACTTAAAAGTTATTTTGTCATCCTGAAAATTTTGTAATTCCTGACTTTTGTTGTTGTTGTTTGCTAGAAAGTCATATATTCATATGCGTGGCCTCGTTTCGTGAGATCTGAGAAATGGAATTCTTCTTATTTCAGCTTAATGAATATTCCAGTGTGTAATGTATTAAGGCATAACGAATGGGTGTTGTATAACCAAGAGCTTCATAATTTACACTCTTCACTAAATAATATTAGGGTATTCAGATGGTAGGACCATTTGGGAACCCCAGGCATGATGGGAGAGTAATAGTAACACGAATCTTAAAGAAGTATGATGTGAGAGAGGACTGCACCATTTGGTACTGAATAGTGTCCAGTAGTCAACTCTTGTGAATACGGTAATGAGCCTTAGGTTTCCATAAAATGCGGGGAATTTGACTGTCTAAAAGATTATTAGCTGCTCCGTAGAGTTCGAATTAGGATTACGTCTTACCTGTTATGATTTTTATTTTCTCTGTTCCAAACAAATTCTGCAGGTTGTTTTCCAAGACGGTTTGTTGTAAATTTTATAATTTTAAATGTGTCCTCTCTATAGTTGTTAGTAATAATTGGCAGTGGTTTACTAGGTTTGTTGTTGTTGTTATTATTATTTGGCTATTTTATTCATCCTATAGTCAGCATGTGAGATGTTGAGCGAATAATTCCAGTCACAGGCAACAATTTCGAGATTTAGGAACCTGAAAACCAGCCATGCCACCAGCGTTATAGGGATGATGCAAGCCTGTTTAACGATGTAGGGGTGATGAATTTCTAATGTTTACAAGTAAGTCGTAATTTATCTATTGTATATAATGGGTGGATTTATTTGTAACTTATCTCTACTTCATGTGAACCCTTTGTTTGTATTTTTGTGACATTTATATAATAGTATGACTTGTATTTGTATAACATGTATTGTATTATTATGACTTATTCTACATCCTATTGTCATCTGACTAACTTATGGATCCATGGAATGTAATAAAGATGTATGTATGTATGTATGTACGTAACAATTAGTTTCTTAGGTAACATGACAATGCACGCAGTTCATATAAAAGCTGACCGTTGTTGTTGACGGCAGTAATGTAACACAACAATGTCGAGTAAACAGATGACGTAACAATTAGTTTCTAGGTAACATAACCATTGTTGTCAGTCCATATTCACATTACACATCTTCATTACGATTTTTTGCCGAATGACCCTTACGTATTTATGTCAAAAGTAATCTGTAAAATGCCATCTCCCTTTATACATACCTGTTGATTAGTGCATGAAGCACTAAACACAAACACACCTAGGCATAACCTACCAGATCTCATATGCAGGCAGAGCTGCATCAATAAACATAGTTCTAAACAAATTTTAAATATTTTGAATCCACTAAAAGAAAAATCAGAACAATGGTGCATGTTTCAGTACATTTTATTAAATAATAGGCATGAGATTGATAAGTGATAATCCTGCTGCTCTATAACATGTATTTGACTACTTCATAGCAGGTCATATTTCAGAAAATGGGAGCTGTGTTCAAACTTCTAGAAGACAGGATAATAATGCTTCAGGAAGTAGGATTCATGTCATCTTATTTATGAAAATTGGAACCATGTTTTGTACTTGGAGCAATAGGAGTGACATGACATATTTTAAGAAAATTAGGGTAATAAGCTTATTAATTACAGAACAATGTTTAAAACTTTATTTAAAAATACAAGTCCAAAATTGTTCAGGAATTAAAAAACACAAATTAAATCAGATATTAATATGGCAGTGTTGAAATCTTAGTTGTGATACAATTACAATGTATAAGATATAATAAACTTATGTAAACACCAAGCAAAGTGGAAAACACAAAAAATTATAAAAAAAAACACAAATGAAAGGGGGAAGAAGTTATATCTTCCATATCACTTCATTCCTAGATAAGAAGATTAACAGTGTCAAAAGTTGTTACAACAAGGATAATGAAGTTGCAGTATATTTTTTATTGACAACCAAAATGTTTATAAAACTTGTTAAGCAAGCATTATAAAATGTTACACCCATAAAATCTAGAAAAGAAAATTATATTCTAATTTCAGCTGAGGAAACCTTTGTTTTTTGTCAGAAATAGGTTAAGAAAGAAAGCATATTTCTCTGCTTGATCAATAAGGTGTTTGTGACAGAATATTCATGTTTTCCAAGATCCATTTTTCATTTCATCGCTAGACAGAGATGTCGCATCACCAGTTTCACCAATAAATGCTAAACACATTTTAATAATTAAAGTGAGAATACATCTTCCTACATTCAGGAACCCAAGCTTATTGTTCTTGCAACGATTACATTTTAATTATTTTTGGCACCTTAAACCATTCTTTAATTTCTTTACTCTGAACTTCTAACAAAACTTAACTTTCCTAATAATTAAATATATTATTTGACAAATATGACATTTTAACTAAAATAAAATGTAAAAGTTATATAATTCTAAATTAAGTAGTTTCCTTCCTTCTGTACAAAGCTATATCAACTGTAGGATATGTATATACCTTGTATAACGAAACACTTAGACATAGGGAATATTAAGAAAGTGAAAAGAAAATCAAGTTCATGTAAATTAAAAATTATATATTGTAAATGTAAGTAAATAATAAATCTAGTTAGTTCTTAGACATCTAACATGTGTACAGAAATACAAAAAGTCATTCAATTAAAATTATCAGGCAGCCCATTATATAAAAAATTAAACATAATGTTCAATTCAATAAAATCTTTTAACATTGCAAGTGTTGTTTTTGTAGTTTGGTAAGTAAAGAGACACACATTCCTGTCTTCTTCCCTATGCATAAGAGTTTTTGTGAACACACTGTAAAAAAAAACTAGACAGTAAATCCTTGATATGGTGTTCCTCTATCTTACAATATGCAGTAAAGCGCGGTGTTACATAACTCTGCATGTAAAGATCAATACAAACCTACAATTACAAGGGTTACAAAGTTGTGCAAGAAATTACATATCAAAGAATTGCCAATATTCAGTGTCTATTTCAACAATTAAAGAAATGTTTTATTTCCTCCATAATATTATTTGCCAGGACATGATTTCCCTCTTTTCTCTTTCACAGGGATACACCACACCAAGGTTTCACATTGTAGTATTAGCACCACATTACTGATTTCACATTAGTACTAAACAGTACTGATACATTTTGCAGAAACCCCCCCATCTGCAAACTTAGAAATCTCCATTGTTTTCGGGGAGTTTTGTTGGAAACTGCAGGACTCCTTGCAGAAACTAGTAAGTTATGAAAACGATTTTTGAATTAATCGTTCCTTAGTTCATCACATTTCTCCTCTAGGTCATCCTACAGAAAGCAAGAAAATTGTACAAGTCATAATCAATACGCAAACTTATGACAAAACTATCAATCTACTTGTACATAATGAGATCTCAATCTCCAACCAAGTGGCCTGTCTGATTTGAAACAATTATCTTACACAATCAGTGGCCGACTGATTAATCAGCTTCCTGGTATATTTTCTTCTCTATGCCTTCCTCATGGGGTAAAGCAGCCATTGCAAAGGTTAACCATTCACCTCTATCCACTGTCAAGGTTAAGAATGTGTTGAGCTAAACCTCCAAGCCCTCATATATCTACACACTGCAGCGCAATGCACCAGGGACAACCTTTATCTAAGCAGTATATTGATATTCAGCTGTTCTAAATATGTCCCATTGTTTCAGAACTTGCAAGTTCATTTTTGACCTGCTATTAGATGCTAACCTAAAATAGACCTGGAAACCACAATTTTAAAAATCAACTTATCACGGGTGCTAACGAGATCAGACTCCACTTTAGGAATTGATTCTGGATTCTAAGCTTCCTATGACCTGTACAGGCCAGAAAAGGTCTCGCAGACAATCTCTGGAGGCATCACAGAGCAACTAATCATGACTCCAATTATACATTAACTATACAGACCAATAAAGCCGAATCCATTCTTAAGGTAGCAACCATACTTGAAGTAGCGTAACCAATTGGTGGGCTTTCTTACTGATTACAATTAAAATGAAACTACAAAAGAAACCATACCTCTTCAATTTCCAGACATTTTCCCCACTCCTTGAGGGTAATACGATGATCATCATCTACATCACAAGAATCAAGAAACGGTGCAATGCAATGTTCTAGTGCCATCAGTGGTGCTCTGATTGGGAAAAGTTCATGACGTGACACTGAACTAGAGGATAAACATAATACAATGTTATAAGTCTGGAGAAAAATATATTTTATGTTCCTGTAACACTGTGTAACTCTGTATAATCAAAAATACTTAACCGATATCCTGCTTTGTTAACGTCAGTTACTATCTTATGAACATTTTACTCATTTTACCTTATTTAGGAGCATCAAATTAAGAACTGGAAGACACTTTATTGACAATCACATGGCAGAAATCATGCAAATCACAACAAACAAACAAACACTGATCAAGGAGAAGTAACAAATATCTCACTAATAATTAGTTTTGGTAAAGAAAAGTACTGAGTAACAAGAAAACCTGTTTTCAATAGTAGGACTAACATAAGATCAGCCAGTACACACTATTAAATAAACCAAGAGTCATGCAAATAAAACAGAAAGAAGAGTTAAGAAATGCTAAGTTATACTCCAGATTTACTGATCTAGTATTTTACTTGTCATGAGGATGTCCATCCAAATCACACCACTTCCAGACAGCAGCATTGCTCCAGCGCCTCGTCAAGTTGGTCTCAGCTTCGCGTTCCATCTTCAGGTAGTAAGGTGTCAGTTCCTGGCGATCAGCAAGGTCGCGCATGATGTTGAACAACCAGTCTCGCATTCTGCGTGGGAAATCTGCCATTTGCTCCGTGGAACACTCCTATTAAAACCCACAACATTTCCAGTTAACGGACACACTGCTGAAGAAATGTGGACTTGGCTAGCTTTGTCAGTATAAGATAGACTGCTTCAGTCTTAACTAAAAGAAGAAGCGGTGAAATCTTGTTAAGTTCAGTCACGAAAACTGGACAGGAAACAATTAAGAACCAAAGGAAGTGTTCCTTTACACCAGCACCTACCATAGCTGACATAGTGACAAGTGAAAATCATGAAAAACACAGTCACAAAAAATTGTATAAATTCTAATTCACTGATTACTAGTGAACTTTTTGACTATCTAACCAACCAACAAACAACAAGTGTAAGTTTGCTTCTGAACAGTTGATAGTCACTCAGCTAGTCAACAAATTCCCTAACCACTAGACTACAGTGAAACCTCTATCCATCGTTCCCGGAACTATCGTTTTCCCGGATGCATCGTCCGTTTTGTTCGGTCCCGAATACATCCCATATAAAATAATGTTACATTTTCCCGCTTCTATCGTTCCTCGAACTATCGTTTTATCGCATCGATCGTTCAAAAATCGTAGTCCCGGCCCACAATTTTCCCGCAATGATCGTTCCTGAGAATTTAAAATGCTGGGTTTAGAGATAAATTAATACCGAAAGACGCACAATGTTTTTGGAATAAACAGTAGCGGTAACCTGTTATGTCGCCCAACCAGCACATTCTTTTGGAATGAGGGTCAGCGGTGCAGGGGTGATAGTTGGAGTGAATGGCGGTGCCCATTGTCAGAAATTTTACGATTTTAATTAGGGTGCACTCATATTTCGTTCCAGCGATGCCAGATGGCATGTGCAGTGTGAATTTCTTCACCCGAGTTTTGCCGAAGCACACGCTGCATTGGCGAAAGTGAAGTCGTTCTTTTATGCGCTTAATATTAGTGAACGTGACGAGGAAAATATTTTGAACGTGGAAAGTGCTCTGTTTGGTCTAAAACGTAAAGTTTCGACAAACCAGTTGTCCATTAAAGACTTTTTTGGTAAAAAGAAGTAACTTTGAAAGAGAAACATTGTTTTTTTTAAAATTTTTAATGTTTTCCCGCATCTATCGTTTTCCCGCATTCATCGTTTTTATTTCCCACCCCCGCCGAAAACGATGCATCGAGGTTTCACTGTATATCTAAAGTCAGTTTAACCCTTTAAAGCACTGTGGTAACAATATGTACCACCTGTTTCAACATTCAATACTTCTGTGTTTCACTGACAGCATGTGTTTGTAGGTTTAGTAAGATTCTCATGATAAACAATTATTTCCTTAAACAACATTAACTAACCGACCTTTGTAATTGAGAAATGATGCATTTTATTTGAGGTTAGGGCTCAATATTTAAATATCATACAGATATGTGCTTCATTTTCAAATTACACCTTCATATTCTGCATCTCCAACAACAAATTCAATATTATCTCCCCTTTGATGCCCAGCTCTATCAAGTGGTCTCTTCCCTTAAGGTTATAATTTTGTATGCATTTATCATATTCTCATGCATGCTACATTCCCCATGCATCTCATCCTCACTGACTTAATCGTCATAATAACATTTGGTGAAAAGTTTAATTACGAAGCTTATGATTTTGACGTAAATACGTCTATACGGAAGGGCCATTCAGCAAAAAAGCGTAACGAAGATGTGTAAGATCAATATCAACAGTGTCTAAATATGGACCGACAACAATGGTTATGTTACCTAATAAATTAATTGTTACGTCATCTGTTTACTCGGCATTTTTGTGTTACATTACTGCCGTCAACAATCCACTTTCCTTATTACGGAAAGAGCTGATCTCTGAATCGCTTGTAGAAGAAGTGCGTCGTAAATTAGATCATTTTGTGCTGGTAAAAACGTTTTAGAATATCACAAGTACTTATCTTATATAAGAATTATTACATTACATTTCATTACAGAGACGTATTTACGTCAGATTCTCTGGAACCGTGGTTCCACTGTCAACTTTTTATTCAATAAAAATTATGAAAAATTATTTCACACTGAAAAATATAAACTTTTTTCAAATATAGATACATTAGTCTAGTTCACTTTTCGTTACTCATTCAAATTCAAGCGCAACCTAAATCATGTCACAGTTCTTTCAAATTAATATTTTCAGGAACTCCATCACTGATACTTTTTGCATCCGACGTCAAATGTTCGTACTTACGGGCATATCACGGCAGACTCCATAGTACTCAATGTGGACATGTTTGTATTTTTCTCCTCTGCATCCATCTAACTCTCTGTCACACCAGCATCGCATCTGGTACACTTCGCAATCTGAACCCCATGTCTCGTTGTGATTTGAGCATACCTGCATATGCATTTTAAAACATAGATTCAAAACACAGGCAAACGCTTGATTCTGATGGTAGGTACCATTTTTAGGGGTAAAGTTGGTACCTACATACACATGCCATCACATTCCAGGAAAAAACTATGATAATATCTGGTTTGGGAACATTAAAATCAGTGAAATGAAAAAGTAAAATTACTAAATCATCTTAAACAAAAGTGAAATTAATCATGGTGAAGTACAAGGATATCGAATAAAATCTTCTATGGGAATGATTCCCCTGATTATAAGTGCAGAGATGGTCTCTGAAAAATTCGACTTTTTACCATAACGGACACAGTTTTGTTGTCTGAGAACATTTTATCAATTTCAGTCACTGTGAAAGCTTCGAGTCTTGTACCAGGAAATTGCTTATTGCACAACAAAAACCAGTGTTTATATAATCAGACAAAATTAATTGCAGTTGAAAACTCATTCATTTCAATTTGGCTGTCAGACACTGGAACTGGCACTGTGACCTTGCAATACCAATGAACCTAGACAGACAGTCTAAAAATGAGAAGCAGGAAAATGCAAAGTTTCAGTCATTTATCTGTTAGGTCTATTAAAAGTTGAGAAATTGAGACCAGTGAACAGAGATGGTGTGGATAAAACTCTGATGCAAATGAATGAACCATAAATTAAAATAACAAAAATAGGAAGACTGATGGAAGAAAGTTATTTTTCAAACTCTGAAACATGGATAAGATTAATTACATAGGTTTTATGGTCAATACCATTAGCTGATGATGGTTTATCATGGGTAGCAAAAGCTTAAGGAATTATTCATCAAGTTGAAAATTCAGGCAAGATTTACTATTTTTAAGGTGGTTAAATCAAGGATATTAATAAGGGTTTAACACAAAACACAAAGATAAATATAAATGTTTTCAAAACTGTAGTCAGAAACCAAATGGACAAAAAACATTTACAAGATCAGAGCTTAGATATCAAATTCATCTTAAATAAATAGGTTTTGTGTAAGTGAAGTGGGTTTAATAGAATTGAAACAGTCTATTGATGGGCTAATGAAACTTTCAGTTCCACTAACAAAACCATTTTGTGTACAGTACATAATTCTGTGCCAAGAAATTAGTTATTGTTTGTCCTTAATGAGTTTAAGAAAGACAAATGGGTAATATTTATCCTATAGAAATAGAGGATTTACATTCCTGTACTATAAGGCTGATGGCTCGACTTTAACTTTGGCAAACCGTTCATCGAGGCGCTGCTGTGGTGCACAACCAACAAGGGTTAAGTAACTTAAGGATCAATAAATTAGTGTATTATTTCTTGTTAAAAGTATGTCATGACAACAGATTCACCTTAGCCCTTTCAATGTTACTTCAATGTTAGAATCGTACCAAACAGCTGTCTGCACTTACCAAGGCAGAAATAATCTGACCAGTTGCTAATATTTCTGTTCACAACAACAAAGGTAGGAAAAAAAGCACGGGAGAGGTAGCATGCAAGGATCAGTTATTCCTCCCTATAATGATTTATAATATATAACATATACACAGAAATTATCCATATAATAACATTAAAAGCAAGACGAATGCAGTGAGAGACTGTACTAACACGGTTAAATATTGACAGTGAACAAACTGAGAGTATGGTATATTTGCAGTATGCTTATTTCAAGTGTTATGTACCTTTCTTCTAGGGTCAGCCTCTTCAGGACATGTCGGGATACAGACACAATCTGCCTCCCCCTCTTCTGTTAGCTCACAGACTCTTCCAGCCCCACAGTGTTTCTTAGCACATGGATCTGGAAGACGTCAAACAAGCCATCAGATTAAGTTTACAAAAACACTGCCACATACTCAACACTGGTTTAAATGTGTTTGCCATATGGCTATGGCTACAGACTGACTATAATTGGAGAAAGAAATGCTGTTACTGAAGTAGGAAAAATATTCATCTCTGTATTTAAAACAATGTGTTCTAGAGCATTTACATAAGTATAACCTATTAGTAGAATATTATGGAAAGAATGATGCCTACACGCAAATATAACGTAATGAATGGCAATATTTCGTACCAAAGCTTAAATTACTTTAATTTCCATATTTCCTCAATTCAGAAAGACCTCTTTTGTTTCAAGACAAAAAGCCTAGAATGAAATAATGGCCATTCTAACATAACCTTAAAAGACAGTTACAAAATTACCAAAATATTACAAATAATATCTAGTGAGACAGATAAAGTTGCTATCAAAGTCAGATAAGCCAGTGTGAACAGCATTACATACTGCCAGAAAAATTCCTGTGCACATGAAATGAAATGGGGGATTTTACAAGGACACAATTCAGTTCGGATAATGAGGGGATGACATGTGTTTCGATAGATACTGCTACTGGAACATACTGCAAATGGAGAAATCCCTTACTCCCAAACCAGAGCAATTCTAACCCAAAATATGAAGCTATACACATCTTCGAGCACAGCAAAAATAACTGAAATGATCTTAGCAAGCACAACTCAATGTATGCAGAAGACATACCATGTATAGGAACATCATTGTCCCTAATGATTTCTCTGGAAGCTTCATCTCTGGCCTCTTGTTCTTCTTCTCCTATTGGTTTTTGTTTCTTCTCCTCTTCTGCTACCTCATCATTTTCTAACATTGAAAACAAGTCTTTCTCACCATCTCCGCCTTCAGTTAAATCATCAGACACAGGATCTGATTCTGTTGTCGTGGTCGTCGTGGTTCGATGACGACGGAACTTCTTCAGTTTCCTCTGTTGTAGACAATAAAGTTAAATTTATAGACTTTTTAAGTACATGCATGAATAAAACACACAATTCTATACATAATCTGTTCTTTTCACAGAATCAGCCCAGTTATTTGCTTGTCTGATATACGTTTCTGAAAGCTTCATATAAGAGTTTATCAAACATATTTGATAGCAATTAGGCTGGTGATATCCATCTGCTCATCTGCATTCTATAATTCTATTCTGGGTGAAAGAATTTTAATGAAATTTGGTAGTTTGAGTTGTCACTATAAATTTATGAATTATGGTCCAAAATTCATAAAATGTAATTTGAATTCATATGAAAGTCTAAATTCATTTAAATGCATTTCAGAAATTACTGAATCAATTAGAAATTGTTTCAGATAAAATGTTATCTTTTAATTACTTTGTTTATTCATTCTGCTTGTTTCTGAAATTATGAAACTGATCCTTCCAAGTCATAATATTCTCCTCAAATTTAGATAAGTGGTAAAGGAAACCAGTAACTCCCCCTAATCCAAAATAATTCCCAAACACCATCAATTTCTACTTGACTACATGTTGCAACAACCCAGAAAACAGTCATCTTTGCCATTATGTTCATGAGAAACCACTACTGGGTCAATTCATCCACACATCGTATATTTCTTCACAAAGTCCATTTTAATATCATTCTCCCATTTATACTTAGATCTACCAAATGGTCTCTTCCCTTCAAGTTTTCTGATTGACATTTTATATCAATGTCTCATCTCTTTGATTCACGCTATATGTCCCACCAAACTCACCATATTGTTTTTGACCACAAAATAAACAATGCATAAAAAATATATGAAACATGGTGATTCAAATGGTTAATTAGGGCCTTAAAAAGCACAAACATTTTCACTGTTATTCAAAACAATCATAGATTTCAAACCTGTTTTCAGTGGAGAAAATTAGACTCACCACTTTATCTCCATAAACATCAGTCATAAGAATGAAAAGGATAAATACCAACAGCAGCCACTGTAGCTTCATAGTGATTTTGGGTACCTGAAAGGACACATACGAATAATATGTTGCACATTTTCTTTTTATCTAATATTACATTTAAACAGTCATGGTTCAATTACCTCAGAACAGAGGGGGGGTTTAAAATCATTTCAAATAAAATATAATGAATAGGATGGATTCATAAACTGTTGTACATTATGTGCATTTTGTTACTTAACCACAAAATCTTTGTGCAATCAAATTTTGGATACTGGATACATAATTGGATATTAAGAATGAGCTGCAACGAAAACTGTTCAGTTGGTCGGCAAATTCCAGTCAACCTTCCATTCAACATAGTCTATGCAGTTCAGAAAGCGTCGTCAAATCTACAAAGAAAAAGAATGGGGCTAAGAAAATGAATATATTAGCTATTTCAAACAGAAAAGGTGGTTCTCTTCTACACAGCCAGTCTTGGGTATATATTACAAGCTGGAAATCACAAAATGGACAAGCAAATTTGTCCTTTGAACTTAAAGGGGGAAAGAAAATGACACGCAAGTCTTCAGCCAACATATGATGAACTCATGAGCCTGAACAACGAAGTCAGGATATGACCTATACAGATTGCGTCATCTAACCATAGCAGAACATCGTGAGAAGTAATAAACATGATGTCATACGAACTGTTGATCATCTTGCGTCCCACTACCACATCAAGAAAGTCCTCGCCAGCAGAATCAACAACTCTGTTTAACCTCGGTTACTCGAGCAATGTAGGCGTCCATATTACTTTACAGTCGAAGAAAATACAGTCATGAGGCAGTTCGCTATTGAACTGTTGATAAATATTAACCAATATACGGAGTATTACAGGCAATAAAGAATTGTATTGCCAAGCCCATATCTACACATTTCACATCTGACATATTCAGTTATCAGCAGACTAACCCGCACACCTCATGTTTGTGAGAACTGATTAACCAACGAATCCGCGCAGTCCATGTCAGCGGCCACCATAAAACATCAGACCTGTACACAATCGATACAACCCTTAATGTCACGGTTCCTATAGCTGGATTCAGCAGTCACAGAAATGTTTTGCATAAAATTCTCGTTATGAATTCGAACCTAAAAAACAAGTTTCCATTAAAATTAAAAAAAATTGCATGCTAATTATTTCCTCCAGACATTCTTTAAGCCGAAGTTCTAATACAAGAGTGAGGAAATGTTCGTCATTTTTAAACGTGTACGTTCTACGCTCCTAGATCCACTAACTCAGAGACGAAATTAAAACACCAGCAACGATTAAAAATTACAATCTGATTATGATTACAGCCGATTCAGCTGCAACGAGCATTCCTTCGTTCTTTTCCTGAGAAATGTGTTTGAAAATTATCCAGAATCGAATGGCGGCCACATGTACGTCATCCACAACATATATCGATGCACCGATTGACAGGACTTTACGAGAATCCAGTTTTACACACTTCTCACAATATTCTGAGAACCTGCGATAAGAAATATGAAGTAATTCGTATGAATAGTTCAAAATACAATATGGTATATCAAAGAAACTAAAAGAAATAAATTTACTCACGCAATGCTATTCTCAGTTACACAGCGTTTTTCCAAATATTTGTTAACGAATGTGACAGAGGAGTAGAACATGGATTCTAAATACCCTGGGCTCTACTTTATGGTGTTTTGAAACAAAGTTTCGTGTGGTACCCGAACAACGTACGGTGCTTCGGGCTGTTAACCAGACAGTGAATACAGCAGATCTTTGTACGGGAAATCTGGGACTTCTTCCTGGTCAGTGACTCTGTTTATAACATATCACTGCGCTGCAAGATGGCTACAAACAGAAATCCGCAGAACAGAACCACGGGTCAGCCAACAAATCCCCTGACTTTTATGGAACGCAAAAGTTCATTACCTGCAAAGGAGAACCCTGCTTTCTCCGCATGGCACATTCTAGAGTCAGGAACAATAATTAGTCACCGTAAAAGATTAGCGTTGTTACTGTATATATAACCCCGGACAGCTAAACAAAACAATGTTAAAATGGAGTAAATGAGTCAATACTGACTTCCATGTTGTTACATCATGTGTTCTCATAGGTAGATACCAACGTTTAGTAGGAACATACTGCCTCCATCTTCAGGTCTTGAAGATGGAGACAACAGAATATCATCTATATCTTCACCGTCTTGAGAACCTCAGATCTCATGAAGTATATGAGTCGTTTACAATGAAACAGCTGTTTTTACGTCGTATAAATTCCTGCACTTAATGCATCAGTGAAACATGTTCTTCACAACTGACGCAACACGCAGAGAGCAGTGTTGTAAACTACAATAAAAATTAAATTTTAACAACCTGTTCCGGAATTAATGCAATGCGGTACGGTTGGTATCCATGCCATATGGCCAAGCATATGTGAACTCCTTTGGCCTTTGTAGCTGGTGTCACGACGACGCCATTACAATTAGGGCTGTACAAAATTGTACTTTCATTTTCACGGAGGCAGTCTTAATCTATCAGATATTTTAAACGGATTCAGCAGATCTGTTGTCGTCACTCGGATTCAAGCCATCCAAGGAAGCTGACAGAAGGTAGTTTATCTTGGCCGTAAGTGAGACAGAAACACGAGCATTTTGTTTCACAGCTGCGGAGTTGGGCGAGTGATCTTTTAACACGAAGGCAACAGTTACTTCAGGGAGGCCAACATTACACACAAGACTCCCCATCCAACGCCCGATTTCGTAACTACAAAGAGTTTTCAATCTATTGGACATATGCGACCCTCCGAAGTGAAAAAATCTGTATTATGAATTTAATATCTGTTTTGAAGTGAATTAAAAACAAATCAAAATTTGTCGTTTGTAACAGAACGGCTCGTGATGGACCGAGTGGTTTCTTACCAACAGATTTTCCAACCAAAATTGTGTACGTATTTCTTATGCCCTCTTGCGCCCAGCCCATCTCACCCTCCTTGATCGGTTCTTTTTAATAATATTGAGTAAGTACAACAAATTGTGGGGCTCATCAGTGCGTATGTTTTCCCACCCTCCTGTCACTTAATCATTCTCACTTAAAAATTGTGTTCTCAAACACATTCGGAATCTCTTCCCTTAACGTGAGAGACCAAGTTTCAGACAAAACATAAAATTTTAGCTTTCAGAGAAACTATAAATCCAAATTATATGCCATAACTTCAGGTTAGGTCCAATCTAAATTAAAGGCTTCTCCCATTCATTCTCGTTAGTGCGATGACCGGAAGAGATAAGGGTGTGTGATGCGTCTAGGGGTGACACACTCCATATCACTTCAACTTCCTTTCGACAGCCTCGGGTTATCACATCGGAAGTCAAGGAGAAAGGGGGCCATTAGTTCACAAAATACAGTGTAGTGTAAAAGTCAGTGCATCAAAATGCCAAAGAATGTCGACATTAAAAGGGGGGAAATGTTTCTAGCTTCACTGTACATGCCCAGACTCTCCCCTGCCCTTTCCTTCGGCTCTTACTGTGACGTAGCTCAAGCTCCAATTTATTTTGCGCGTACTGTACGTGAAAACCTCAAATCTCATAATTCTGGGACAAAATGTTCTTGTTGGCAGCAACTTCTGAGTTTCTAAGTTACAACACGAACTTTATAAATATTTTAATGTAGTCTTAACGTAATTTGAGTTATAAATCATGTTAGCTGCTTCTTCTGACATCAAACTGTACATCTGTACATATTTCGAAAGACAAGCAATTTCAGACACTTTATTAATGATTTGTAGTTTAAACATTTTCGAAAAGGTCTACTCAGTTCAGCTAAATATTACAATGAACTGAATAAATGAAAATAACATTATATAATTGTAATTTCAAAAATGCCAGATACAAACTTTCGTATTTTTTCACTGTTGTATATTGTCTGTCGAACAGTATGACTGTGGTAGGGACCCAAAGCTGGAAGATACGTAAGATGGACGCTGATTTTTCTGCATTCATACTCCTGCAACATTGCAGGACGTCGCTTGCAAGTTTTAACTGTTGCTGCTGGAATGTGTAATATTCATTTGTCGATGAGCTAATTCAGTTGTTATCACTACCACGAGTACACAGAGCGAAGGAGAGGGGGGAGGATGCTGCACATGCAAGAAACTAGTGTTGAAATTAGTTCAACTCCTCTTCGTCTGAACTCCCACGCGCACTTCCGGGAATTCATTACGCAAGCTAAAAACATGTGACCGAAGAATCCTTATATGGAGAGTTACGATATGGAACAACACGTAATATTTGATGCTGGCTCAGAAATGGATGAAACGTATTAATTCTCTCAAATGAAGCAACTTTGAGGCATAAAACACTTGAGACAAGGAAAGAAACGTGTCTTTACCAACTTCTAAAACGCGTAGCTTCGAGATGTAATGTTTCAGAAAATCACCACAGCCCAAATGCATAAAGAAAAGCTTCAGTAAGAGTAACATGTTTCATTTTTAATATTATCCTCCTATTTAAGAGTAGATATGGTAAAGTATCCTAAATAATTAAATTCCGATAATTGTTCTTTCGTTTTATTTACAAGTTTTATTCTTTGGATGTAAAAACTGCAAATTCTACTTCTAATGTCAGCCCATAGATTTTCATTTAATATTTACTTGCAATGATGTGTAATTGGTGGGCCATAATTTTTATTAATCGTCTAAGAAAACTAGTAGGACTGATCCGTCTGAGCATAATAAATGTGTGCAGTGTTCTAAACGTAATTTTACTTCGCTCATGTGAGCAATAGCTTATTTAGTTTAATGGAATCTACATGCTAAAGCCGGTAATGCTAGGAATTTCACAAGAAAGTGCGGAAATACGCCATTAATTCGCACGTATGCTCTTTGAAATTCGCTGTAGCATCGTTGTGAAGGCAGATTCATAACTTGTTTACAAAAGCAAGATAACTTAAGTTCAGCCCACAGCTTTGGTAAAAACCGAAGGTGTTCGGCCTTGGTTTTGCATGTCTCCTGATATGTACAGACCCCAAATAGCGTTGGAGTAATGGCGGAAGACAACTCAAGTCACTTAATTCTTTGAAGCTGAAACTCGCCTCAATAGCACCTAGGAATTTAGTCTCTACCTCAAACAAATCACAAGACTTCTACATTACAAATATCGATTGGTCAGTGTGCAGTTTAATTAAAGAAACTGTTTTCAGTAAGAATCGTACGAAACCCCTAAAACTCGACGCAGAGCTATTTGTCGTCAGAGTAGGTGGTACATATAGTTACCATTGATGGTAAAGCCACCACAATCATCCATGAGCGGTTGGTGGTTACGGTTAGAAAAATCACGGACTTTTGTTCGTGTTCCTCAGTAAGTGTGGACGGTTTCGGGAGCCCAAACCAGAGCCATGTGCCCCACGGGTTCGCTGCAGTGTCGGTAGTGTAGCTGCCTGCACAAACGGCAAGTCATTCAGAGTCTCTGCAGCACGGGCAATCAGTCTAGACTCACTGAGAGAGACATTCATGACGCAGCACATTGTCTGCAGAATTCGTTAAAGTTTGCAAAAGAGCTGCTATAATCTGACTTTAAGTTCGCTAAGTTCTATGGCAATAAAAAACGACTGACTGGTTTGTTAACTCTGCACGGTCTATGCCTAATAGGAAATTCCTGTATGTTTCCAGACAGTCTTCTGCGTAAACGAGGGTCGACAAACTTTCCATTACCGCGGGCCGCATTTGTCGAGGGCCCACAGGAAAAAAAATTATGTCGTGGACAGTGAAATTCGGTTACAAGCCGGCATAGAAATTACAATTCGATATTTGGTGCATTTACGTTTCCAGAATTATCTGTTAAGGCCGATTCACAAATTCTGTGTATCACCTGTTACAACTGATGGAGACATCAAAGGCTTTTTCTTACTGGCGAATCACCCGAAGACGTCACAACTTACGTGACACTGGCCGTGTCACAGCACGTCATGTGTTAAATTAAGTGCCACGAAATTACGACACATGGCGGATCGCAAGTATCGCCCCACTATTTCTTAAACTGGCCAATGGATAAAGATTTTATAGCGACTCTTAACTTTCCCGGCTCCCAATACGGTATATACATTAAAATAGCATCTGGTGTCGAGATCATATAAAGAACAGAAGTCCAGATGACGTCATGGGTTTTAGCGCCTTCTAGACTCGCAACGTGCCCCCGTCTTCGGCCATGAAGATGGAGGCAGTATATTTCTCCGAAACGCTGGAATGTGCAGACGAGTCTACACAGCGCCAAAACCCAGAACATCATCCTTACCGCTGTGACAAAATGTAGTCTGGTTACATCGGATAAATTTAAGTATAGTTTGTAAGCTTATATATTTCCCTTTCGGCTGTCAGTTCGGTAGACAGCTTTGAAAAAAATAACGAAAAACATGAAACATTCCACATGTGTTTATACACCAGACAGCATAAAGAAATCGCTGGCCTCCTTTCATTCTTTATATCAGGATAAAGGTGACTGACCTTTGCGATGGATCAGCAAGTCAGAACAGTAAAACCTGCTTTCAAGATTTAAAAAAAAAACATCTTTCCGTTTTAGGCAACTTTCCGTTGGATACAGGCACTCTATTACACAATACACAAACACAACTGTGAACACAAATTAGCTCATAAGGCTTACTTGGACCAATCACAGCTGCCTCGACGTTTGACACTCACCATACAGCAGAACGCCATCGCAAACAAGGAAGAAAATGGCTCTGATATACGAAGAATCGATCCCGTTAGGAGCATAAATGTATGTCCCAGTGTCGGAATTAGGTATAAACCAAGTACCTATATAAGCTTTACCTCAGATAATCCAACCGAATGTTTCATGCATGACTCCAAGAAGCAGATTTCTTAAGCTGACAGTCGTTCAGCTGGCCAACATATTCCCCTCTTTTTACTTAATCTCTACGGTTATTTCATTGCGTGTTTACAACATCCCGATCAGACCCAAATCTGTGTCATATGAATCCAGTCCACACCCTCAGATCCTATTCTCCCCTCTATCCCTAGGTCTACCAAGTGTTCCCTACCCGTTTTCCGTAAAAATACTGAAGCCATTTCTTCTTTTGTAAATTACTACATCCTACGTTACTTGATTCCACTTTGGTCCAAATATTCTAATCAAATCGCTTATTCTCAATCGACCTGTCTATTACTTGTCTGACTGTACCGGGTGGCACAGGACATGACGTTAAAAAACAGATTCCAGTCTGAATATAAATTTGTGGATGTAAATATTTATTCATTTCGTACTTACTTCAAATTTGCTGAGCCGTTCAATTTGACTGTTACACAGGGTTCCAGCCCCGAAGTTGTAGTTCACCCGCACGACAAAGTACAACAATCGACAATCGTGCATGTTTTCGATCAATATCTCGATAAAGGCAGGTCATCGTTCGATCCTGCTGCCGTTATACTGTATAAAGGTACAGGTCTGCCGGTAAATTTAGTCACGACTGTTGTCTGATGCAGCTCACAATTTGATATTTTCTTTGGCCCTTTAATCTAGTTATTTTCACGGAAATGCATTAATTTTTATGTATCAAGATAAAAATTTATTTTCATTGTATCGGAATGCCAAGCATCCACAATTCTAACGTCATTAACACTCTATACGAAAATTATAATTAATTTTTAAATAATCTTTCTTGTCATTCTCTAAACTTTGGATGAAGTGCATTAATGCAATTGTTAGCTTCTGAAGGACTCCATGGTGTCAGCTCCTCAACCCTTTGCGAACAGAATGAGTACAGTGGCCTGAAAAAGGTCTCAACATCCGTTCCTTTTCCAGAACTTACAACTACGTTCATTAAAGTAATTAAGGATTATTACAGTTACATTTGGACTCACCCCGTTTCAGGAGTTAACTGGTGCAGACCCTCGAGCCCCAGAGCTGTAAATGCTATGGAGATCACACAGGCCTTCCTTCCACAGACACCACTCCCAAACCAACAACCTCACTCGGCGGGACAGACAGCAAGCAACTTGTATCTACAGCGTACTCCCTCGTCCTCCCTCCTACCAACTTCGTCTTATTCAACCGCCGCCAAGACTCAGTTTACACCAGCAATTCAGCAGCGCCGCGAGATAAATCACTCAGTTCAGAAACTGAGCTTCGTAACTCCATGTAGGAGAGTCCCTGAGCAGTTTATTTCGTAGCTCAGCTTCTTAGAGAGAAAAAAACTTAACCCGCGTGTTCATGTGTTACCATTCATGCATGGAGACATAAGAAATGCTAACCAGGTATTAATCAAAAGTCCTGAAGGAAGGGAAGAGACCAGTAGAAAGACGTAGGAGTCGCGGAGAGGACATATTAAAATGTATCTCAAAGAAACAGTGTGAATTCGGTTTATTTAACTCACTACAGGAACTTGTGGTGGGTTCTGTACTTAGGGTTCCATAAAAGCCGAGGCATTTCTTTACAACCTGAGTGAATATTAAATTTTCAAGGACTTCCATTGAGTTAGCGATAAACAATCGATTCTCCAGAGCTACTTTAAACTCCAACTCACCGCATTTCCTGTGTGAAGCGGCCTGTCAAGTGAGTAGTTAAAAAAGACTAGAAGAATGCCGGAAAGCGAAGGCGGACTGGGCTGGCTGGAGTGCTTGCTTATTCCTCCAGAGAGTTAGAGGGGCGAGGATACTTCTGTTACATAAACATGGATTCTCAGCTATTTGAAATGCGTGGCTTATACATGATAACAATTGTGCTCGTATTTGGTAACGTTCTCTACTGCCCCAAAACATGTAACTTCTTGGAGCAGAGTCCTTGAGAAGCTGATAGTCGCTCAGGTAGTCAAGAAACCCGAAATTTCATCACTCTTGCAAGAGCACGGCGATCACTATCCTGAGCCAGATTATTCCAATCCATAGCCTCCAACCCTAAAAATCATTGGATATTATTTTCCCATCTGTGACGAGGTCTTTCGAGTGGTCTTATCTTCTGGCTTTCCAACCATAATCTTGTTAACATTTCTCACCTCCTCTATTCGTGCTGCATGCCCCGCTCATCGCATACTCTTTGATTTGATCATTCTATAACAACATCTGGTGACGAATAAGCTCTTCATAATGTAGTTTTCGCCAGTCTCATATAACTTCATCCTTGGGCCCAAATATTCTCTTAAGCACCCCGGTTATCGAATTTTAACAACCCAAAATGTTAAAAAGTGATTTCAAGAATATTGACTGATTCTTAGGTTATTCAACAACGCGTTTTCAGCTCCAATGAAAGAAGGCGTATTGGGGGCTTCAAGTTAAAGCTCAGCCTTAGTACCTGATAGGGGCAAACGCTTTGGCCACGGAGGCTCTGAACGCGGCTTTCACGGTGTCTACTGAACGCAAATCCGAGTTAAACACAAAGCCGTTCAGACATAAATATCTGGTGGGGTTGTCAAGTGTTTGCATATATGACAGTGCCTAGTGCTTGCGTGTTGATTGTGCTGAGTGAAGTATATCACGTATGACGTGCACTTTGGAATAAACATCATGCTGTGAGAAGCAAGGATTACGCTTGAAACAAAAGCCTGCTTATTTCAATATCAGCGATTTTTCATTATATGATACTCTCACTTCTACAGTTTCTGGACTTTGATATGGTCTTCTGGGCGTTTCTAAGAGAATGGTTTAGTAGCTGAAGGCAAATTTCTGCTTCTATTAACAAACTCCATGGTGCAGAATCATTGAGAAAATGACGCACCCGTATGATTGAAAATATTTAATCATATGGGTGCGTTATTTGATTGAAAATATTCATTTACAGAATCGAAAGTTCATTAGTGTTCGCAGGAGCCACAGATTGCCTATGGAATATTTTATATCATGCTAGCTTTTCACTACACAGTTCTTAGCCCTACCATGGTGAGAAAAGGTGTTGACAAATGTTGGATAAAAAATTGAACTGTCATGTGTATCTGAATAAGCTAAAAATGAATATATTATACGTATTACATTTATGCTCTTATGTAAAGTTGTCATAGAAACTGTGATATAAACAAAAATTGTAAATTTTTCGTATCTCGTATATTAATCCATTCTCAAGTTGATTCATGTGTATGTGATTACTCCACGCACATAACCTCACCTTACTTTTCCCACCACATAGCCTTCCACTTAACCAACCCTTGTCAGCTGCATGTAACTACCTCTTCAATATATTTGCACTTACCATCCAAATCCAGAGGCCATGTCCATCTGCAACCCAAGAATGCCATACAAAGATGATGAGGGACCTTTTAACATGAAATTTATGTTAACAAGGACAACATAGCTTCTATGTCCATCCGTTACACGTAAACTAAAGATCGGAACATTCTTTGAATAACACGGGTCAAATGAAAAACTGAACTTTGTTATATCTGTACAATACTCAGAAATGAATGGTCTTGCACAAGGCACAGGTAAATTCTATGCGAATAAAATTAATTTGAATATGGGTCTGGAAAAGCTTCCCAAGTTACACCACTTTCAACCATTTTGAAATTTCTAATGCTCAGAGCAATAATTTCATATCGATTGTTCAAAACGATGTTGGGCATTGATAACACATTACAATTAATAAAAAGTTATCTTAAGGTTGATTTAATCACAGAGCAGTTGTTTAATTTAACTAACCTTCTTGGACTTTGGAATCAAAGTTCCATACACTCTCATGCTCTGCTATTACACTTCCTACAATTAACATAACAATTATGAACTTTTACCAAAGAATTTATGTCTGATGCTTCTAAATTTGGTTGAAAATAGAACATAGCATCTTCCTGATGATGTTAAAAGATGACAAAGCTTTCCTGAAGTCTTCGTCCAAGATTATGAATGCTGACATCTACTTAACTCTATCGAAGTACATATATACATTACCTTCCTATAAAAACAAAACCATGTTAACAAAATCTGCACATGTTGGAATTTACTTTCATATCAGTACAGACATCAAGAAACAGGTTTATAATTGAATTTAAAATTTTGGGCACCATCATTTACTTTTTTCTGTGTGAAACATGAGTAAGTCTTAAACACATAAAACAAAAACTTTGAATACAGCAGAACATTTATCATCCAAACATTGGTTAGGCAGTGAAGATATCACAGAATTTCATCCATCTGAAGGTTAACAAAGAAGTTAGTTTGTAATCGCTTCCAATACAATTCACTAAATGCTTTTTGAGAGGACACATTTTATTAAAGGCTGGTTTACGGTACAATGTGTTAAATGCATCCTGCCACGATACACTCGTTTATAGATTAAAATGCTTTCCAATTACCTTGGATAATCAACGCTCTACTATGTATTCCCGTAAACACATAACATAGTTTAGCTTTCCAAGTAAAACCCTGACTACCTACATGAGATTCAGTTTCCAATTACCAATTTCCTGTATGCATCATGTCATTTCAAATTACACTCTTACTTACCCAAACAGCATACAGACATTTCTTTTCTTCTGATCAGCAGTTAAAGTGCACAAAGAAATTCATAAAAAATATCACATCATCACTTCTCCCCAGATGAATACATTTGAAAAATGTACTCTTGAAATTAATGTAGTATATATTACGAAACTTAATATGATCAAGGGGCAGTTTCGACATTAAGCTTCGACCCCACTTCAAAGTAATCTCAAGGTAATGATAAGGAACACGGGAATTTTGTTACTTGCACCCAGCACACTTCCTTCTAACCTCACAAATTCAGGTATTTAATATGATGGGCAACTAAGTTCTAGGCCACACCCAGTTACGAAATTTCTAGATTTAGTATTAATGTATGAAATTCCAATATCATATAGACAAAATCAGTCAGTAGTTACTGGAAAGCCTCGCATCTTACGACATGAATTTCTTTGGCATCGTTTATCATGTTTACTGAAATCTCCTATATTAGTATAGGATTTAAAGGAAGACTGGGAGAAGATTTCTGTCTTCTGGGTTGTTGCGTTGTGTAGTATGGTAGATGTTTACCAACGTTTCAGAGGTCCATGCTGTCTCCGTCATCCTGATGACGGAGGCAGTATGACCTCTGAAACGTTGGTTTACATCGACCATACTACACAGCGCAACAACCCAGAAGACAGAACTCTTCATACTCATTGCTGTGAAAACCTCAAATCATACAAGACTGGGAGAATATGTCATGATTCTAAGCTGGTGCATTATTAATGATAAATGGTAAAAAGCAACGTCAGGAATATGTATTTGGATTGTACAAGAAGCATGGAGTATCAATGCTCCTTGTACGACTCCAGCCAAGTTTAGGGAATGTGCAAGGAATACTAGGAATTTGAAAAGGTTTCATAATTCACACAACATAATAATCATCTCATGGCTTGTTTGTTATGCAACCACTTTCTTTCCCATTATAATGTGTAATTAAATTTCCCTTGCAATGAAACAATATTTCTTAATACTGTACGAATGTCGAGTTATTTTTATGTATTGACTAGTGGAAAATTGTACAACAGTTCTTTCTGTCAGCTTCATCTCTTAAAGGAATGACGTTCTGGCACTTAAAGAGCAATTCCAGAAAAAATGGATACATATTCAAATAGTAACATTCAACTTCTAAAAAAAATGAACATACATCAAGTTAACTTAAAAAAGGAAGCATTTTATTATTATAATTATTATTATTTTAAGTTATCACAGGGAATACTACTGATTGCATGATGGCCAGAGGGGGATGTTATGTAGATGATTTAAAAAGAATAACACACAAAAAACAACCAATTCTCAAGTTGGAGGAAAACAACAGTAACAAAAATGTACACTACAAGACTCACCAAGTTAACAACTGCAGCACTGAACTGGTTTCGGTTCGCAAGAAAAAAAACTCCACTCTGAATTGCTTATACCGTCCAAATACTCCTTGCACAAAACACATTTTTTTCTTTTATCTTTAAAAAGTCATTTTAGTTCCAACTTCACACAAATTCTTGTCCACGAATCATGACACGTCACTCACAAAAAATCTCTCCACAACTCCAACAACAAAGAAAACAAAAAGCCACCTAAAACCCTGCAGATAAAGTAATAATAAGTTAAGATATCTGAACATCAAGTGATGCTACTTTTAAAGATTTGGTTAGGCGTTGAGAGAGATTTCTGTTACCCCCGTCACATGTAAATGTTCACTGCTTGAAATCCAGTTTAAGAAGTCAATCATTACACTTGTTAATCATGAGACACAGGAAAAACTAAACATCTCCTCCCCCACATTCTTTTCATGCCTATATAATAATAATAATAATGAAAAGAAAGGAAGAAAAAATATTGACAGCACCAACATTCAAACATTCTCATGCACTGTGTGATTTGAAATCTGCTGTCCAGCTAGCAAGCTAGCATTATTTCCCTCTCCACGTCAACCACCTCCTACAATCACGGACAAGGCTTTCCTCCCAGTTTGTGATTATTCTGTTCCCCTTTAAATTTAAGACTAATTCCAAATCTCCCATGACTGGAACCACATTTAGAATGGTGGAAAGGGATTTCAAACACTCAAGCAACGGAACAGTGTTCAAACAGATAACAGTAGTGAAAACCTCATTCCCACAATTTCTTGGCATCCCAAACTTAATTTTAAAGGGGAAGAGATTATAGATGTATAAAGGAAACCCGTTTCTCTTCAAGTCTTGTGTTGCATTATACTGGATTATGAAGATTGTGATAATGGCAAATGCGCGCAATTTCATTTTCAAACATCTTTTTACTTGCAAATAATCATTATTCAATTAATGAATGATTTTAATAAGAATGTTCATAAGACAACTCCCTGCATTGGTAATAATGAACATGTATATTATTTCGTGTTTAAACTGAGGAATTGCGCGCTTCATTTTTGTAAACACACACATTTCTCAGTAGGGACTAAAGTTATCAAAACAATGCGGGGTCTGGGGGTTTGTTAACGCCGTGCATAGGCACCCCGGTTCATTCCTCCTCCACGCCCTTCTCGGGTAAAACTTCCACGGCCTCCTCCACGGTGGTGGCCCATACCTGTCCCTCCCCTCATCATTCCTGGAACTGCACGAGGCCCACCCAGGCCACTGGGAGAAGGACGCCCCATCACAGCATCGCCCCCGGAACCCATACGGCCACCATCCATTGACTGACGGCCGCGGGCCTTCTTCTCCTCCACATTCAGCTTCTGCCCATTTTCTTGTGGAAAGTAGAATGGCTGAAATATACCAACAATTTGTTATTAATTTGCTAAGAATGAGTTACTACATCGGTATCTTAAACATGCATATCGTGTCACACAACACACATCTTCCTGTGGCTCTACAACCCAGTGTGGGTCTTGGCCGCCTCCTTTCGGAGGTTTCTTAGTCTTTGAAGTGCGCATTTGTGAGTAGTGTGTGACCAGCCCACGGCCTCTGCACAATTTCTACTCAATCCTGATTTTGTCTGCTAGAGCCATCAAGTAGAGAATCAGAAGAGACATGGGTGAGAAATGGCAGCTGAATTTTGCTTACGAAACATCTCATTCATGCTCATAACGTTCTTTTACTTGCCGTAAATCTACATGGGACCGCCAGCTTTACTTCCCCTCTGAAGGAAGTCGTGCTACAGATTTTTATCACCCTCAAAAATCCATCAACCTTGGCCGGGTTTGAAACCGCAAACCTTGGGTCCAGTGGCGAGCACGCTAACCACTAGTCCACCGAAGACGACACGCAACAAACATACTTCTTGTAATTTAGAGTACAGGAAAATCGGCTTTTCTTTATTTTGCACAACTGTTACTCCCCACGCCATGACTGGCACCCACTGTGTTCACCTACAGAAGTTTCAACTTCTTACAAATTTATTCACAGCACAACAAAATACTCTCTTCACCAGTACTTTCTTATATAACATTTATATGCAACACAAAGTGTAATTAAATTTTAAAAAATCTTACAATAGCAGAATGTTTAATCTATTCTTAAGCAACGTACTACAAAGATCTGTTACACTACATTTCTCCTCTTGCAGCTTATAATCCCATATGCCAAATGCAGCAGAACACAGTAAAATTAAACACTCATGCAATGCTTCTGATACTGAATCATACCAATAACGTATAAAGAGAATTTAAATTACCAGCCTGGTATATCAAAATTCAGAAAGTTCAAGTAACATGACAACAGATTATGTGGGACACTTCGTAACCTTAGATGAGTGCTGAATGGCTAAAACTGCATAAAAAAGTTTCAGTCTGCCTTCTGGACAACATTATGGCCTTTCACTGCACCCACACGTCTGGATCATTTGTGTACGGGGACTTAATTTTGTTGCCAATCTAACAGAATTTACCATATAATAACTTACCCTGCTATTAAGAACCTGTTGAACAGTGTTTGCATCTTCAAATGTAATGAAACCATAGTTTGGAACTCTGTTTCCAGGTACACCTTTATTATTCGATTTGCTGTGAATACGGAGATCAATGATGTGACCAAACTTGCCAAACAAGTCCTACAACACAAAAATACCTGTTTCTCAGAATCCACAATTCAATGAACGTGTTTTTTTAGTAATATTAACAAAGAATACACGATCAACTGAAGAAAAAATAATCGACAATTAAAAATGAGTATCTCATAACACTTTCACATATGAGGAAGTGGCATGAATCATATCCAATTAGAGTTATGCGAACAAAATAAGGCAGGCACGAATAACCCACTTGGTGTAGAGAACAAGTTACTATGGACCACAGTTTAATATGTTCTATTAACACATTTGGAGTGAAACATACTGGATGACGTGTATGTTTGTACTTATACTATGTAAAGTCTGTACAGGTTTGGACAGAAACTCAACTGCGTATGTCATTTATTCATTCAGTAACGTGCTTCGTTAAGGCCACAATTAATGTGTTTTATGTGTACCGAGAAATCCTGGCAATAGAAAGAAGTCACCTTGCTCAGGTATGAGCAAAAATTTACCTTCAAATCATCTTCGGTAGCATGAAGTGGGAGGTTTCCCATGAACAACTGCTGGCTGTCTGGGTACTGTTGCATCATGTTGGGTCCCATGCGTCGTCGGTCGCCATCTCCACCAATACTTCCTGTTGAGAACGGAATCCATTCTTTCACAAGACAAAGCAACCCTCCCGTCAATTTATATTCATAAAATGGGAAATGTGTAACTAAAATTTACAATGAGATTTAAAGAACAGACCAGTCAGTTACAGTTATAGCAGTTTAAAACCATAATCTGAAGATAAACTCACCATTATCATCATTGAAACTTCCCCTTCCAGATCCACCACGCTCATTCCTGACCATACCTCGGATGCTAGGTCCTCTAGTTCCGCCCCTGGAGCCTCGTTGGCCTGATCCCATAGACCCTGGCCCTCCAGATACATGCATAGAGTCCCTTGCATCGATGCTGGTACGGGGCCCAAGTGGAGGCTGAAAGATGCATCATACTTCCAAAATTTCTTAAAAATAAAGGCAAAGTTTCTTTTGTAAAGTAAAGTAAAGTAAAGTTTGTTCCACTATGTGCCGTAAAGGCGCTTGGTGTGAGTGGAGGTATAGCTCTTCGCTTTCTTGACCTAGGCACTAGATGGGGGGAGTGGTCGGCATCATGCCCCGGCCGGCTTTACCCCCGGGAGAGGACCCCGGTACCCATTGTAGAGGCTGGGTGGGCCCCAGAGCCGGTCTGGACGCAGAGGCTGGAGGAAAAGTCCTCTACCCCCGTCGGAGATCGAACCCCAGCCGTCCAGCCCATAGCTAGTCACTATACTGACTGAGCTATCCCGGCTCATAAAGTTTCTTTTGTATCAAATCACAATATCATAGATGTGTATAGGGGATGTGAGAGTAAGGATCCACAAATATTTTATCATTGGTACCAACACAAACAATGGCGGCCTACTTTTGGGCACTTCTGCACATCTAGTTACATGCCCTCATGAGCCAAATGGCTTCAAAGAATTGATATGTAAAGAATTCATTTACTACATGCATGAATCAGATGCTATTTGCACATAAATGTCGCTCTCTCTGCACCACTTGTCTTCGTTGAGCTTCACATTCCCCTGTAATGTAATTTGTATGTGGCAATCACTCCACGATACATTAAATGAATCAGATTGGTCAAATATTTTGCTAATGTCTTATTTCAGGTAATTTTCACTTGGATGCACAGCAACAACACAGAAGCTACTAACATTAAAATAACTTCAGACATTAATAAGGTACATAATGACTCACCGGTGACGTTGTAGGTTTTGCAGGAGCATTTGGGCTTGTTGACAATGTAGAGCTTAGTGATCCTATCCCCACTCCAGTTCCACCAGACTTCACCAACGTTGCGTAAGTTTTGGGCTCGTTCAAAACTAAAATGCGTGTGAAGTTTTGTGTGAAAACATTACAGGCTGCAACATCTATGTTACAGGGAAGACTATCACCATATCAATATCATAACAGAAAAGCTTATATAGCACTAATAATGAGGGCAACTAATTAGTAACATAAAAGAAAATTAAGTAGATGACCACGCCCTATTTCAATAAACTATTTTTGTGGCTACTTTGACACAGGAAAAGATTATGGGACATTTTATCATGATGGGAAAGTGTATACCTCAAATTCAATTAATACAACACCAATGAAATTGTTACAGAAAATAAATTATGTAATAAAACACAATTTAAATAAGAATGGAAGAGACTTTTACAGGATAACCAACTATGGTGGAAGTGCCAGTAGCCTGTGTTTATTTCTCTGTCTATATCAGGGGTCGTCAACCTGGTCCCTACTGCCCACTAGCTTTCATGGTGGGCGGTGGGGTTTTTTGTCCGTTACAAATTTTGTTCTTCCTCCATATATCGAATACATTGCTAACAACTTCGCAAGTTTAAATTTTTAAAATATGCTTTTGCAATTTACTTTTGAATTCCATCTCTAAACTTTGAATATAGATAATAATTCACCGGACACTTCTCGAAGTATACTCGTGGACGAGGAAGCAACGAATGAGCTCCGTAGCCAAAGGCACGAGTTTAGTGTGCATAAAGAGGGTGGGTCTTACCACCGGCCATCACTCAGTCTTCGAGCTGTACCTCTTTCATGGTGGTGGGCAGTATGTGCAGCACCAGTGGGCGGTAAGGAAATATTACCATCAACAAAGATACAAAAGTGGGCGGTAGGTATAAAAAGATTGATGACCCCTGGTCTATATACTTAAGTGCATTCTATTAGCACGTAATATCTCACCTGATTCACTATGATGATGGGTATCCTCAATTTCTTGTTGGGCTGTTTTCTCCTCTTCTTCACCTGCAACATCATGATCATCATTTCCCTCTTGTTCCTCTTCATTGTCATCCTCAGCAACATTATCCTGCTCCACTTCCTCTTCTTCAGACTTGATCACAGCGGGAAGTCCTGGCGAAGTGACAATACCCGGTGCAGTCGCTTGCTGCATCGGTATCTGTGCCTGAGGAATAGGCTGCAGGTTGGGTATAGGAGTCTGCGTTGGAATAATCGCTACCTGCTGTGGAATGCTGGGAGCAACAGTCACAGGCGATGGCATCACAGCAATAGGAATTGGAGCCGAAATTACTTCTTCAGGATGAACTGTACCATTGACAATGGCAGTTGCCACAAGTGGAGCAGGTACCACTGAAGGTGGTGGTGCCATCTGCTGATGTTGGGTTAGAGCAGCAGCAGTCAGCTGAGGTGGTTGCTGTTGTTGTTGAGGCTGTGGTTGTGAGGGTTGTTGAGTCACCATGCCACTTGCTACCGCAGCAGTGTTGTTAATGGGCGTGTTGGCATTATTGTAGTACGCCATTGTTTGCTGCGGGGCCAGCTGTTGGCTCTTGAACAAGTCATTTATAATTACAACACTGTTGATTTCAGTGTGTTTAGACAATAACATAATTGGACTCGTAATGCATACTAAACATTACAACAATCATAAAAAACAAAATATACTTGAAGAGCCAGCAAAGTTTATAAAATACAGACTACATCTGGAGGGTGAACAAGAAAACAGAAAAGCCAGGGTAGCTCAGTCAGTATAGCATCAGACTACAAACTGGACTACTGGGATTCAATAATCAGCAGGGGAAAATGATCGTTCTTCTAGCCTCTGCATCTAAACCAGCTACGAGGTCAACCCAGCCTCCTATCCAACTGGTACCAAGGGTCCAACCCCTGGGGGTAAAGTTCAGCCGAAGTATGATGCTGACCACTCATCCCCATCTAGTACCAAGGCCAAGAATGAGTAGGAGTTACACTCTCTCCTCCCAAGTGCTTCCATGGTGTGTAGCCAGACAGCTTTACCTTACAAGAGATCAGTAAAGCCAAATAATATGATTGCGTAACAAATGTATAGACAAAAGAACAGAATCAGGAAAAGTCAAAATATTAAAATCCTCAGCTGCACGTAGTTACAATGCATCAGGACAGTTGAAGAAGAATTACAAACCTTGTTGAAAAGGAAGTAAGAGGATAACAATGGATACATTGGAAAAGCGATTATGAGAATAGTATAGACTGTACAATACCCAATCCATGACAACAGTAAGATTATTTTATGGCGGTGCTTCTTAAACTATGCCCTGTGAAACATCAAAAGCCCACTCACACATGGGATGTAAACTCAGTGGAATCATGTGGCAATTTCGCTACTCAAGTAAAACATGGCAACTGAAAAGACTATAACTATATTCCGGTGTGGTTTAGAGGTATAAACACCAGTCTGCAAAATGCCACATTATTTGCACAGTTTACCTCTTGCTCAGTAAAGAAATCATACGGCAATACTAAATTCTGATAAACTGTCAGCAGATGTGATAACACAAAATTTCAAAGACCATCTCTGCTAGATATGTATACGTACACTAAACTCAGAAACGGTAGCTGCAGTATACCAATTACAAAATTAATTGTATGCTAAGAGAAATCCATATTTCAAACTTACAGGAGGAATGGCATCAGCAGTTGGGGAATGCTCTGGTTCTGCATCTTCTTCGGCTTCAGAGCGTCCAGAATCTTGTTCAACTTCTTCATCACTGAAAATCATGTCCTGAACAAAAGAGTGCAACATGCAGTCAGCAAACAATAGGCACACCATCAAGAATGTAGGACTGACAACAAAACTACCAAGATCAAGAACAAAATCACATTTAAAATACTGGGATACTGGGAACGACCCGTTCTTCAAGTGCCTGAGCACTGCGGGTCCCAACTTTTCATTGGTTCGATCTACAGACAATCGGTAAGACTCCTTGGACGAGGGATCGGCCCGTCGCAAGGCCTCTACCTGTATACAGGGCAGCACAACACAGAAAAACGCGGACAGACATCAATGGCTTGAGTGGGATTCGAACCCACGGTCCCAGTGACGAAGCGGCACAAGGCCCACGCCTCAGACCGCGTGGCCACTGCAGACCCCCACAGTTAAAATACCATTCAACAAATAGTGACATCATCTTTGAATTACAATGCATTAAGCACTTATTTATCATGTCAAATAACACAACTGTGAAATACAATTATAATGCCATAGGTGTAGGAATATGAGCCGGCGCACCTCAGTCAGTATAGTGACTGGCTACGGACTGGACGACTGGGGTCAAATATAAAATATGACAAAGTATATGAAACTGTACCTGGTAACGAAAGATGTCATTATGAACGTAGTATTTCTTCGGAGACTGAGCAGCCAGTACAAATGTTTGGGTAAACCGACGCATGGGTTGTCCACTATTTGATAATTCTCCTGTAACCTAATATAAACAAATGCATTAGAACAAAATTAACATTAATCACCTTCCTCCAAATTACACGCGCAAATCGTACGAACTTTACCTGCACTACAACCCCATCACCCAAGGTGGCCTGTGAATCAACTTGGCTGATCTTGGCGTGGCAATCTCGAAAATTCAGCTGTTGAATCTTCTGATGAATTTGTTTCTGACCGACGACAGGCTTCGTCTCACGGTTTGGGGCGTCCAGACCACCATGAACAAATGATGAATTATTGTTGTAAAATCTGAAACATGGACAACATATTTGCCATCAACAAACAAAAACAAATATAAAGTTAGTATCTGCAAAAAATTCTTAACACCAATGTTGTTATTACAGACTATTTCACTGAAGTCAATGTTTACTAATCTTGAAAACATGAAGATACCATTTTTGAACAGAGGACCTCAAGAGACCAACAAACCATAATTTTGACATTTAAATCATGTTAATACTGTACATCTTAACAGTAGTGAAATGTACTGCACACTGTTTTTTATTAGTATATGCTTTCCTAATACAAGTACCCACTCAATAATATAGAATCTTGCCAGCAGATGGCAGGAGCTTGTTCTTTCACCAGGATTAATTTTCCAGCAGGGGCAGACACTTTCCTCTTTGCAACCATGTTAAGACAACCAATTTTTACTAAACACCAGTAATTTTATAGCACACTTCTCTGTAACGGTGTTCTTCCAACTATCTCAGACACTCCAACAAAAATCCATAGGGGATATCAATTTTTATACTATGGGCCTGCTGGTTGGACTTAATTCTTGGGATTCATGGTTTAGCAGTCTGCTACTGTGACAAACAGCCAACTAAACCACACATAAGATGTAAACATGGGAACAGTTTAAATGCCACGGTAATTATGGAAATTTGTCCCTTTCATCATCATGTGTAGAAGATGTAACTACAAAAGATGTGTCTGATTTCTCTGGGCAAAATGATCTATGATCTGTGTGGCTGTGAATGAAATGAAAGACAGAATATTTCACTTTTTCCTCAATGATTCAGCAGACAAACATCACATTCTACATAAATGCCAATATTCAGGGGCCAAGAAATACTTGCTCAGTGCACCAGTCACAAATGATTTGTACTTGCCAGACACTTCTCGACAACAGAAACAGACCCCCCCCTCACAATGTTGTAATTGCTTAACACCAGTATAAGGTTATTCATTTATTTATTTCTGTGTCCGGCAACGCCCAATGGATGTTCCGTGCTAGTGAGAGTAGTAACTCTACACAATTTATACTCAAACCTGATTCAGCTGCCATCTAGCAATGAATCAGGAGACTTGGGTGAGAAATGGTCAATGAAATTATGCTGATGAAACATCTCGTTCATGCTTGTACGGTTCTTTTACATGCCGTAAATCTATGACATGGGACCACCAGCTTTACTTCCCTCCGAAGGAAATTGTGCTACGAATTTTTGTCACCGTTAAAAATCCATCAACCTCAGCTGGGTTTTAACCCAAGAACCTTGGGTCCAGCGGCAAGCATGGTAACCACTAGTCCACTGAGGGCGACGCCAGCATAAGGCACAATGACACTCAAGACATAACATCCCTTACATGTCGACAAACAACTTAATACAACTTATTTGCACAGTGGTGAGGTGGTTCACCATTATCAGCAGACCTTGGCATCTGACACATGTGAAAACAAAGTTAATGTGATGGATCATTAACAGTGTCAAATAAATACAATCAGCAAACTGCATTTCACTATTATCTTCTTCCTGCACACCAGCATTCATAAATTCATGTCACATCAACAAAAGCACTTATACTCATGCCAGTTACTAATTTACAGCTCAACATCTGTAGAGGAATAAAAAGTACAGTGGGAGGTAATATTAATCGACAAATCAAAGATTTTTCGTTCAACTGTGATTATCGCTTATCACAGAACAAAATATGTGTGGATTTAATATGAATAATACAGTCACAAAAACACAAAACATGGTTTAGTTTAAGGCATTATTCCAACATATACACGGTGAAAATGAGAAAAACCATCAGAATCACTCTTAGTTGCCTTGAAGAATAGCTACGGACATCACAGTGAAACAAAACAACATACTGACCCGCATAGTGCAATTACAGCCACAGCAAGCATCTTAAACAGTATTTAACAATGTCTCAGCCAACTTTGCTATTTCTGTAGACATTCTTAATCAATTTATTCTCTTCCTTCTTCTTAAGGGTGCTTACAGCTCCTAGGTGACATCTGCGCAAGAATTTCTAGATTCCCAAAACCTTCGTTAGAATAGCAGAACTCTGTATGTTTCTGATTATGTTAGGTTATGTTAAATTGTTCTGACTTTGTCCATCAACCAAGTTTAAGACTAGTACAACCAAAGAGGCCAACAGATACGTTTTTCTGCCCTCCCTTTCAACTGATGACCAAAGTAATATCCAACTTCCAAAATATTGTAATTTTATATAAAGATGATAGATTAAGTCCAAAAAAAAATTTTAACATTTCTATTAGATGTTTATTATAACTCCTTGACTTGGGGAAGGGGTCTCATTCATTTAAAAGGCCTTTTGAGAACGGCACATAAATCTATGCCTTGAGTGAGATTCAAATCCACAAACTGAGTGCTTGTGAAATCATGACCCATGCCTTATACCAGGGATTCTCAATGAGTGGCCCACATAAATTTTTTTGTACACTGCCATTTTGTATGATAAAAACTGTTGCCAGATATCTGGAAACATATATTGTTAATGACAATATTTGGCAGTGACTATCGCTGTTAGTAACTGTAGAACTTAATGAATAACTATGTCACATTTTACTAATGAAAACTTGAAGGTATATATGTGAACTGAAATAGCAAAAATGAAACTTGATGCCGGAAAATACGACTGATAAGCTTAAGAGAATTCTGGAGTAATATATAAACTGAGAACGGCACATTCCTTTTCTGAAATTAAATCATAAAACGACACTCCAAATTACTAGATGATGCCCATCTTGTTTGCTTGTTTAGTTTATAAACTGTCAGAATATAGATGACACACTGGAGTCTGACTGAAGAATGGTGAATCTTTACCCTTTAGTACTAAACCCAAACAAACCTTTCTTATGTTTTTATATTCTCTGTGCCAAACACACATTTATTTTTAAGTTAAGCTACCCTCATCAAACACACATAGTTTTGTTGGGAATTCTTTGTCAGTATTTATGCAAAGAAGTATATGCTTCCAACAAATGAAATCAAATGGTGTAAGTGAAACATGAACTATAAGACTGCTCTCTAAATATGGTGACTACTGTGAACTACAGCATTTTCAAGGAAGAACATTTTCAAACTGAAATGTAAATAATTAAGTTCTTAAGATGAATTCTGCATGACTATATACTTATAATACTAAAATAAAAGTAAAGTTTGTCCCGCTATGCGCCATGTAGGCGTTTGGGGTGAGTGGAGGTATAGCTCCTCTCTTCCTTCACCTCGGCACTAGATGGGGGTGAGTGGTCAGCATCACGCCCCGGGCGGCTTTATCCCCGGGAAAGGACCCTGGTACCCATTGTAGAGGAGGCTGGGTGGGCCCCAGAGCTGATCTGGACGCAGAGGCTAGAGGAAAATCCTCTGCCCCCGTCGGGGATCGAACCCCGGTCGTCCAGCCCATAGCTAGTCACTATACTGACTGAGCTACGCCGGCTCTGCCCTGTGGATCTTGCAATTATGCAGCAATCTTTTTCCATGAAAGGCAGGGTATTTATTAACAAGAAGTAGAAGCATTTGGTTATATTAAATATAATCTTCCTGCAAGATACAGCTTAGTCTTTCAAGTAGTATCAAGCTGTACCATGTTGTTAAGTAAGAGCCATGGCTTCTTTCAATGTAGACAGACTGCAGATGACACTCGTAAAACTCTTATTTGCAGATTCTGAATGCGCAATGAAAGAGTTAAAAAAATACAAATAACATATGTTAAAGAACATACAAACTCCATTTCTACAACAAAACCCACTAATAAACATTAATATCAACATATACAACATACTGATATAAGCTGTTCCACCCAAACAAATAACCACTACAAGATGAATGCTGAACCAGCTAACATGTACATGACAAAATAAAATATAGGACACAACCAGGACATTAAGTTCTGTAATCTGAATGTACATCTCTACGGATATACTCAAACAATTTCTACTTTATCAGGTCATGAAATCAAACACTTGGTAATGTAACGCCAATCCTTTTTGCTCGTAAATGAAGCATAGGCCCTCATATATTATTGGCCACAAGAATTAAAAAATTCAAACAATGTCATTACAAATTACTGTTGTAAATTGCAGGTCACCAGCTGGCAACAATATGCCTAAGGCAAACCCCAATGTGTGTGTGTATATATATATATATATAAAACTTCTAAATTGTAATTTATTTAGTAAGTGTATGGAACTGCATACACAATAAAAATCATTCTGAAAATATAGAGTAAAATACATGTTATGTTTTACTTATATCCCAACCAAAAATAACTTCAGCTATATTATAGCTTTACCACAATGAACTTCCTGATTTCTTTCCAAGTTGTCCAAAACAACTGATTAGTTACAATCTAATACATGGAATTATATGAAACATATTTTTCATACCTGTGAAGATGTGCTGGTGCTTGATTCAGTAAAGTGTAGTACTGTCTCACAAACTCCCGACCTACACATTGGGGACTTGGGGGGGCTTCCATGACCATTTCCTAATTACTTACTTGTGCTTCCGACAATGAAAGAGATAAAAAAAGTTAAAAGAAGGCTGTTTAAAGAATATAAGACTGATTGATGGTGTATACGCTGCAAATTAACACCTGAAATAGAAACACAGTATAAATTAAGGCCATATTAGGAAAATATGCATATCACTTGGTTTAGTCTACAGTTATCTGTACAATTATCAGCAACTTACACTCCCTGCTTACAAAAGACAATTTATTGGAGGTTAACCCACAGATATACATAGAATTAGACAGACATTAGGCTGGCCATCAATACGAGTTATGTTCTGGTTGTAAAGACATTTACTATTCCCGTCTAGGCTGGACTAACCCTATTACTAGAACTGTTTAATTCAACTAAATATGAACAATGGAACACATGATTAGACTATAAAAGCATGGACGGCAGTTGGCGGGCAAATATTGTGTAGAACTTACCTGACTTCTTGCGGATATAATACAATACAGGATCTCAATACCCGGAAGAATTCAAATACTTGAATAATGTGTCTAAAGCGCTACTCTAACACTATCTTAACACATAAAATTATATTCTCTCACAACATAGCAACAAACCCACCCCACAAGAACTTCACTCACGGGTGTAGCACTATATTTTTTAAACCCTTTCTTATCATACTTACCAACGAAACTTGTTGCGTTTTCTGGAAGGAAACAAAAGTCTTAAATACAACGAAAAATATTCAGTTTTATATAAATAATTAAATCACAAATATATTAATAATAATATACAAGATTTTATTGAGAACTACACGCACTCTGGTGTCAAAACAAACTTGCGCACAATAGATGCGCAAGAACAAGTCTCGTATCGTAAAATACGAGATCCCGGTTTGAGATTAAAAAGACCCTGACATAAGTTATGTGACCCCCGGATGTCCAGAAAGCCAATTTCTTAAACAGTTGAACATCATTAGCCGCAGAAAAATATTCTCGTAACTAATGAAAGTTACGGACATTAAATTTTATAGATCATGCTATGAATCGGGCGGCTTAGTCGCTGGTTGCCCACCACGAAGACTGGGTTCAAACTCGGATATCTTAAAATCACATTTATGGTGGATCGCGTTTTCCGCAACTAATCATTATTCCATACGTAACCTATCTCTGTCGCACAAGATGCGCAATAGCCTTGGTCAAGCAGTACATTACTTACCAAATATAACCATCACCTTAAGTAAGGAGCTTCATATATGAGCCAGCAATTAAATACTCTTGGACTGTAATTTACAACGAACCCTCAGAAATATTCCTTGCGTTCCTGATAGCACAGCTACAGCTATGTTAAAAAGGAACTGTTCAATTCAGACATGCTATTGGTGCCAATGTTTGATTCCTATGAAGAGGCCGGTTTTATTTCATTATGCTATGTACCTACTAGATAACTGGTATAGTGCTTCACTTTTCGTGAAGCGGCACGTTGAAAATCAAAACGTTTTGCCCTTGGAAAAAAGCTGAAAACTGGTGACTAGTTTGTAAACACAGTGAAGTTGCACAAAAAATTTCAGCTTCAGAAATGCACAAATCAAGACTTCCACACTGCATCCCCTTTTTGCACTCTCCGGCACTTTAATGTGGTCACAATTCACTGCCAGTGAATATTTTTTTCTGGTCCCCACCCATTATTCAGATTTGATAAACAGAACAGTCTACTCAAAACTCAGAATTAAAAGCAGGGTGCAGCAAATAAAATGTATAAACCCTAACACTGGGGAATGTTGAGTGGTTTGAACAAATGCATCCTGCAAACACCAATCAACAGAATAGCATAATCAGACTGAACTACCAGAATAGCCTTAAATTACACACTTATGGATTTAAGGCTTCCAACAGAGGGATGAGTATGGCAACAAATCAAAATACATGTTTTATGCAAAATAAACTGGCCAACTTCAAAACCTCCCTCTCATCAATAGAAAAGTTATCAGATCAGGGGTAACATAAGTAAAATGAAATACTTCTCACACTTTCTCCTCTGAAATAAAGCCAACATTTTTGCAACAGAAACACTTGCAAATAGGTGAACAGTGTTCAGTATCCAGCATCACTCAATATTTCTGTAGAACAAACTCATTTAAAAGACAAAGAAACTTCAACCATTTATCTTTATTGCTTTTTACTTTATTTTCGTATCTTGAAACATGTAAGAAATCAAACATTTCAATAATTTATGCAAGATACAAATTGCAGAAACTGTGACTTTAACACAGCACAAATATTTTTAACACTTTGCATTCTTCTTTCATTTATAAAGTAGTTCCCTTCATTGCTCATGTCCTATAGCAGAAGTTCATTAGAAGCTTTCACCCCCAGTGATGGCAAATTATGCCATACCAAAATGTTTGAAGAATGTAGACCTTGCCACATAAAAAATGCATGAATTACAACCTGAACTTCAAGGTAGCATTTCCAAGGAATAGGGTTGGTGGGTCTGGCTCAGGACAGGCTTTTGTAAACATGGAAACAGACTTCAAGGTTCCATGAAAGGCAGTGAAAAATGTACACTTCTCACCAAATGTTCCATACCATTAGCTGGTATTTTCCCCTGCAAATTGATCAAGAAATTTGCAGCATCTTTAGTGACCAAGATTAACTAATATTCTCAAAGCAAAAATGCTAGCAGTGGATATTAAACAATATGCCACTACTTCAGTTTCATGTGATGTTGGTACAACTTGGCACATCCAACTATATAGCACATGATGAGTTGGATGGGAAGTTTATAAGCTTGTGGCATATTGAAGTTATTACATGAGGTCAGACTGCCTATGCATCAGACTTGCATACTACTAATCCATTAACACGAAAGTTTCTAACTGCCAGCCCAATAATACAAGTGTTAGATGTTGCAGTACTTCCATGTTCAAGGTCACAACTTCTACAAAATTCTATAGAACAGATCTGCTGAATATTTGCCAATACTTTGAAAGAGATATTTCTCTATGGACCTAACACTACATTATTCTGTATCAGATTGTGGACTGTCAACAGCAGTGTTCACTAAAACAGTTTCTACCTGCAGACTTGACTCACCTGTTCAATTATTTAGAAATTTATACAAAATTTTACTTTTATCTTTCTGTATTTCACATCAAAGATTATGAAATTAATACTATGTACTTGTATTTAAGAGTGTAGGAAGATTGCATTTTCTTCTGATTGTATAAACTATTAAAAGTCTAATCTGACCTGTTCATATACCACCTACATATTATTAACATTATACAGAAGCAGTTACATTCCCAGATGATGTGGGAAAAACAAAAATTTACACAAAACTATTTATTGAAAATCATCAGCACAATGTTGAAATTGTATTGTCAAATCACAATTTAACATGGCATTCATAACAAAATGACTCACAATTTGTTAAAACTGCAATGTTTATTTTTCAAATAGATACGAATTGTGGCAATACAAGTGCAAGCGTTACTGATGTTACACCCAAAACAAAGTTGATCTTGAAACCACGTAACTTCACTGCATGGGAACTGCCAAAATGAAGACGAGCGAGCAACAGTCATTTGAACCTTGTGAACTTCAAGGTCTTCCTCAATTATCCTGTGAACTGTAGCAACTTAAACACATGTAACACAACTTTCAGTATATATGTGTATATATAAAAAAAAGACCGGTCTTGTCAAACTTCACACTGACTCCATACTTCATTAATACAGCCACAGAACACTACTGACAGTTTATTTTGCAACTGTAGGACTTGGTGATAACTTCTATGTGAATAAATGGAATGATGCAATGTACGATGACATGGTTGATGATTAGAAAGACACCATGTGGACTAATCTGCTGCTGAAAACAAAGAAACAAGAACTATAAACAACACATCCCACCGATCTCATGCTACTCCCACTTGGAATAAACAATCTAGCAAATCCATGAACTATGTTGAAATGAACTACCCGAACACACACCAATCTGTCAAATAATACACACAGGACAAAAACACAAGAGTAACTTAGTATAAATTCAAAATACTGGGAAGGGGTTGCAAAAAATAAAAAAAATAAAAACACATTTAAATTTTGAAACTGCATTAAAAAGTAAGACATGCACAATGTTTCAGCTTTCTTACTTACCAAGACAAAACACAAGAGTGACACAGACACAGAATTTGAGTTAATATGGCTGGTGTCTCTGTGTCTGGCGGCTCCCACCCCTCTGCTTACCACTGTAACCTCCACCTGTACTGCCTGCAACATTCAAACCCCAACTGTTAGCTTGACCCACCCTTGTGACCTTTGTGATAAAACTAAGTACACAATTCAGAAAATGCCAAACTAAACTTCTACAATGTGCAGACAAATTCAGCAGGCTGCAACTAAAGAAAACTACAACACTATTTTGGCAAAGTTACTCGAACAGCATATAAAAGAGTACGATTTAACACTTCGAAAAGAAATGGACCAAAACATACAAACTGAACAGGTGCTAAGTGGGGTAAGTTAAAAACTGTCATGACATCAAATTAAAGATCAAAACTGACCAGAAAAAAGAATTTCTGAAGTTAATATTGACCAAACACAAAGATATTTTGAATACTGTGTGTATAGTTGAATGGTAACAATTTGGAAACTAAGAGCGGTAGCCAACAGTGTGTTTGACAGAGCAAGGCGCACTATTTCCCTATCTGAAAACTCCACTAATAGGAAAGCTCAATTTTAAAGCACTATCTGAACCCACTATCAAAGTAATATGATAAAAATGAAACTATCATTAAAGTAAAAGTGTAGTGTCACTCATCAACCCTCTAGATTGTGTTAGGTCTCAAGACTCCAACCACCTGGAAAATAGTTTGCATACCCCTGTTCCTGGTTTTAGGAATTTATACTAAGCTTCATTTGTTATGGGAAGTAAGCCACAGACATCACAAAAACCGTTATTTCCACAGAACTACAGCGGAGCTCATGCTGGATTCCCAGAGAAAAGCTACATCTCAACTTGAGATGCTGCTAATAAACCAAACAGATCTACATATCAACTAACAAAAGACGATTTTGGTAAATTATGTAGAATTGCTTATCAAGCAGGAGTTAGTATATATTATCTCAAAACTGAAGTTGGAAAGGATACATGAGAAATAAAGCAAGACCATTCAACTGTAAGCAACAGGTAGGTCTACAGCAAAGTAGCACAAAATATTAACAAGTGTGAACAAAATACAAGTCATCATGTTTGTACCTTTCCCACGGCCACCACCTCTTCCACCACTGTATCCGCCTTCATAATTATTGCCGTAGCCTCCGTAGTCTGGAGGGGGGAAACAAACAGTAACAGCACAAATCAGTGGTCTGTAAAACCCAGCATTATATGCAATGTGTTCAGCTTACCCATGACACCATAAAACCACCATACCTTCCTGATAAGACAAGGTAGATTTACTTTATCTTCACTTCATTAAGTTGACCAATCACAAACCGCAAGTTTCTGAAAAAATTTGCTAAAATTTCTGATATACTTCAAATCCACTATTAACTGAATTTCAAAGACGAACTGAAAAATAATTGTAATCATGCACAATTCTAGTTGTACTAGCCTCTATCTGGAGCAGTTGTTACATAGTTGCCAACAACCAACTCCTTGCCTATAAATTTGTTCCATAAAGAGGAATTATGATGAGCAGAACTACAAGATGAGAAATATTTTCATATTCACAGCTGATCCTGGGTTCAATCTGCAGCAGGCTGACCCAAGATAGACATTAAATATATTAAAAATTTAAAAGTCTCGGAGACAGAAACCTGCTGCTCACTAGTTAACAATTTTGAAGTCCCTGGTGATGGATCTGAATTAGAAGATAGATCATTGATGGTTTGGATGGTTATTCTATGGCTACACCAGTATAGACAAATGTCAACTTCATGTGTAAGATATGAGGTTTTCACAGCGGTGAGTATGAAGATTTCAGTCTTCTGGGTTGTTGCGCTGTGTAGTCTGGTCGATGTTAACCAACGTTTCAGAGGTCATACTGCCTCCATCATCAGGGCGATGAATATTCATATATGACCTCTGAAACGTTGGTTAACATCGACCAGACTACACAGCGCAACAACCCAGAAGATGTAAAACTTTGTCAACTTCATGTATTTGTAGCAATCATGTGTACTGGGTATGGTACACATTAGTAGGGCCAATATAAAACATGTGCCTTCGAAGTGTTCACTGTAACTGTATGTTACCCAAGGTTGCAACAAACCATGAAAACGTGTGGTAACACGGACTTGCAGTATGGCGATGGATTAAACTATTTTAACATGACTGTTACCAGCTGTATCTCATATCCTTGTGTGGCATCAAGAAAATAAAGAATTTTTCAAAGGCCAGTAACTATGTAGGACAAATAACACGCAAGACCTATCAGAAACAAAGGGCCTAAAGTGGGAAACCAAGAATATGAGAAATTAAAATATGTGAAAGACAAGTGCATGCAAGAATTTCATCAAATGAAACTTCCAAATGTACAAGTATGGTATTTTCATTCAATTAATATTAAGGACACAGCAACACAGACAACTGATTAAAATGAAAGGCCTGTGTTTTTCAAAATGCAACATTTAAATTAGCCATTATTCCACAATCAAGTCACTTTTCATTACAACTTTACCGAGAGAACTGCGTGTTCATACATTCACTAAAGCTGAAAAGGGAGGACAACCTAATGCAAAAAAGTACGTGCCAATGACTACAGGACAACTGGCATTAATCTGCTACTTAATGTACATTCACATGAGCAGGTAAAAGCATGTCAAAGGTCAGACATTAAAAAAGCACAAGTGGCAACACTGATGTAGTTTGTCCAAATGACAAGGCTCTCAATTTTCTGACCAACTACAAAAGCATTTTTGCATTCTTCCAAACTGCAAACTTCACAAATCACCATACTAATGCAGAAAACCTGCAAGATGAAACCCACAACAAGTTTGCTGTCACACAAATGAGATTTATGTAAGGCCCAAGGCTTGTATGTGTCAAAAATTCCTTATTGCCTAATGCCAAATCTCTGTAAGGAACTTTGTCACAAATGTGTTGAAACAGAAACCAAGTGAAGCACAGAAAATAATGTATATTAGGCAGATTCAAGATGAGAATGTATAACATGCAGAGACAAGCAACCCATTTCATAATGGGATGATGAGACCAATGCACACCATTTATTAAATACAGGGAAGTTTATATGCTATGATCCAGCTCTTATGGTCTGTGAATGAACCGACTACAGTTACATACAACCACCTACAAAATACTAACAAATGAAATAAAATCCATTCTATGAGTACCCAGTCACCAATTCAAATTGAAAAAAACACCTCAACAAATGTAAGACATTAACCATCAAGCAGTACTTAAGACATCCATTTTCAAGCTGTTCATACAGTATGTAACTTGCAATTTGAAAAAATTCCTATTAACAAAATATGTTAGAAATTTGTAATACAGACAGTTCACTATGAACACATAATTTTACCTAAGATGATTACACAAATGCAAACATTTATGGATCCATGAACTGACAGAAAAAATTCAAACTGTAAACACAAATGTAGAAAATTATATACTATGCAGTAATTACAACATAATGAACAGCCTGAGAATGTCAATGCCAAACCAAGCAGCCAATACTTTTCATGTCACCAGTCCTTTAATAGAGATTACACATGACCAAGTCTCAGTGCACTGGTGGGTACAGATTACTTGCGAGTTCTGAAATACACACCTTTACACGTTTTCTACCTTTTTCAAAAACACAACCTTCTAGATGGCTCTGCCCTCTGGACTGTTGTCATTGGATTACCAACATTTCAGAGGCACTTAGAGTCTCCATATCAGGGCACTTATCACCCTGCCAATAGGCAAACAGAATAGGTTTTTCAAACAGCTATCACGCTACTCGGCTCGTTCAAGCACCAACCAGGCAGTGCTAAGTGCACACCTCTACAGCACTTGGGATAACAGCCAAATAATCAGGCCCAAGCAGGAAAAACTGTCTACCCACAGCTAATACAGACACCTCCACAAGTCTACCCCCAAGAAAATTTGTACATTACAAATATACAAACGAACCTCCCAAACTACAGATCAGATTCTCTAATTTACTTCACAATATTAACTTAATGTCAAATGTTTCCTCCACTTTTAGCAACAAAAGTGTACACGATAAACAGGAGCCAACTATTCTAAAATTCAATAAGTATATTTACCATAGTTTCCATATCCACCATATCCAGTGTAATCATATCCACCATAACCGCCATAATTTCCATACCCACTGCCGTAGTAATCGTAACCTCCATAACCTAGAGACCAATACATATTATCAATAGAAAAAGGAAAATAGCTGGTGACTACAGAACAAAAAAAAACCTTAAAAGAACTTTTCACATAATGAGCATAGCCTATTACATTGCACGAAGGGTCAATTTAGTTCACCTCCATAAGCATACACCAAATACTGTGCTTCCCGTTAATTCGTGTATTTCAACAAATTCTAGAACTGAAAACTCTAGGTTACTTTCAAGCAAAGAGAGGCCAACTTTTACATAAAATGCAATTCTATGTCAAATATAAATAGGTATAACATTTTTGATAGTAACCAGTATGATCAAATCTAATCTGAAGTGCACTATATACTTCAATCTCCAATTTTCAAGTTCTTTGCAGTCAAAACGTTCATACTTTTGAACTATACTAAATTTTAATCCTTTCCAATACAGAAAACCTAAATATATATAAAAGTAATTTAAACACGCCAATATCATTACAAGACTGTCCCAGAATCCAATTCTAATGCACAAATACAGCCCTTTGTAAATCCCCAGCTCCATACAGTATACCTTAATACACAACATGCAATCAAATTTTTTGTCCAAGATTTCTTTCGAGATACTACATTTCCAGTAAAAAATAATTTTACACACTTGACTGGTCAGAATATCAAAGCACTGCAGAACAAGAAAACTCCAGGAGATGCACCATATTTATGTAACTTTAAAGCCTAACACACTAGCAACAACAACCGCAGACATTGCGTACCTCCTCCATAGCCTCCCTGGTCATAGCCGTAACCACCATATCCGCCCTGGTTACCCCACCCTTGGCCTCCGTAACCTAGTAAATGGGCGGGAAAAGAAACTCCATTACAACCCCAAATAAAAAATATGTATTGAATAACAAAACCATATAAAATGGACACAAATCATATAAAAAGGATGTGGTAATGAGGGAACAACAAATGCACTAGTTTTATTACTGATGGACTTAAAAAAGAAAATGTAGTCTGAACATGCATACCAAACAATTAGTACAGTTATCGCTCAGATGCTTTAGATATATCACATCACTCAATGGTGTCCTAAGCAGTCATCATTGCGATTACATAAAAAGGATTTTATTACATTTCAATACTCACAAAGAAGTATGTACAAATTTAAATACACCAGAACTTGTGCACAATCAAGTAACATTTTGTTTTCCAAAGTACACCAGCTTGTTCCCCCTTACCTTTCACCCGTGTGTCCCTACCTCCTCTCCCTCTGCCGCGACCACCTCTCCCACCGCGGCCTCCTCTCATTCCACCAATCCCATCAGGTTTTGGGGTAGCTTTCTTAACATCGACCTGATAGGACGAAAATAAGAAAATAAGGACGAAATCCCACATTAAACATGAAGCTGAAAATATATAGCGTTCCAACTGACAAACATTTTAATGAGATTCCAGGTTTCTGAAATGAAACAATTCAAACAATACAGCTGTAACAGAAAATAATTGCCACACAGAAATTAAAACTCAGGAAAAATTATTAATTTCTTACCTCCATTACAATTGTTTCACATGATAAAAAACGTATACTGCAATTTGAAGCACATTTGCAAAATGTGTCACTTCAAACTTTTCACACATTCTTTGGAAAATGTATTACACATACATATCTATTATAGCAAGCAAGAGGATCACCCTAAAAAACTACAGAAGGAATTAACCTTTCCATTATATTAAATATTCACACAAAACCTGAAGCAAGCCAAGATGTTTATATATATCATCTGCGATGTACCAATTCTTATGCACATTTAGCCATTTAAAAGTGATCCGAGCTTCATATAGGTCACTCATACCAAACAAAACCAATTCTATCACAAAAGTCAATTTCCTGAAGAGGGTTCAACTTAAATTACATTTTCCATTTATTCTTCAAAGCAGGCTAATAACCCACCATCAGCTTGTCCAGATAGCCACAACAAGAATCTTATCATACCAACTCACCTAGTATGGATGTGCCAATCACCATGCTTTGCTGTGACAACTCTCCCCTACTTGATAATGCAAATATTGCGACCTTTTTCAGTACAGGGTAAAGCCAAGAGACAATACAAACAACAAAATTAGAGACAATCTTGCAAGGCAAACAAAGGGACGGTATGGCCATATTTTAAAAATAAGGGAGGCGGCCAGAGTAGGAAATGTCATACATGGAAGACTGTACAAATAAATTCTGATTCTGTGAGAAGGTGGAGATAGGGTTGGCCACTAAACGTAGAAAACGCCTTGGGAGCACGATGTAGAACACTCAAAACTCAAATTCTTTCTCACACCTGAAGAATCATAACAGGCATGAGCCATTCACATCTCCCGACACAAAGCAAATGTGGGGGTAAATTAACTACATAATTATGGACTCCGAAGTGATAGCCAACTGTACAATCATTCAACAGTTTCTGCTGTAAGTGTGAAGTCCCTTTTAGGTCTACAAGACAATTTTGTGTCTTAATCCATCAAGAACAGACTTCAGTGGGGTCCCAATTAAATTCAAATAGCAAACTGGCTGACATCACAAATAAAGAATGATCAATGAACCAAATCTCTTCATTAATTTCATTTCTGCGAATTCATTTAAATCAGGGTACTTGTGGGTCATCGGGCCACATTGCTTTAAAAATAAGTTAGGTTAATGTGTGTGGATAAATGACATACTTGAAAGTTATTATATTTTATTTCAATTAATGACACATTATTATATTTTATTTGGATATGAATGAGATGTTAACTGTTGTTACTACCAGTCTCCAGAGGCCGAAATTCGCTTATAGATTTAAAAATATCGTTGTCATCATTTGTACACGGCCACATGAACTCAGCTAAATATGAATCCAGATGATGTCGGGCCTCGTCTTTGTTGAGTGTCCCGATAACCCACAAGTACCTAAATCAGTAATAACTTAACACGCAACGCCAATGCTAAGGATGAATTACGACAGTTGTGTTCTTGGTTATAGCAGTGTAGGCTGGTAGAATTTTACAGATGATTCAGACGTCTTTACTACCTGTCACTCATCACCCTGATGATGGAGTCAGCAAGGACCTCTACATTGGTAAACTTCTACCCAACTACATGGTGCTACAGCCCAGACAATAGTTATCTTCATACAAACTGCTGTGAAAACTTAGAATACTAAGAGACATTATCCAATAAAAACGAACGTTACCTCCTTGCCATTGATTGACTGTTTTGGCGATTTGAGCAACTCCTGAACAACTTGTTCAGATTCAAATGTAATGAAGCAGAAACCTTTCCTCTGGTTCTTTGTCTTGTCAAATGGCATTTCAACCTCGACAATCTGTAAAGGAAAGAAGATTCCAGATACATGGTATATAATCTTACCAGTTCTACCACGTTCCAGTGTATGGAGTTACAATAAAAGTATGATAGAAGATCCCAACTTCTGTTGAGGTTGCTAGTCACAATCATCTAGGCTGTACAATAGCAATACAAAGTTTGCATTACGAGGCCAACTATCGTGAAACATGTTAAAAGCAAATGAGGATATAGTTTATATCAAGTCACATCTGACATTTCATGTAACCAGTAATACACTATATATATATATATATATATATATATAAAACTCTTGGAAATTAACTCTTTATAATATACCAATGAATATGAAGCCATACGCTAAACTCATTTTTGTCTAATTCTATAATATACTGCCATGGCATTTCAGCACAGCCCAAGCATAAATAAAGATGTGCCCCGAGGCCTGGGTAGTCCACAACCTCTGCCCCTCAACGACTTCCAATTATCAAAATCATTATGTAAACTATCATCTGTGGCTCTACAGCCCTTGGAGTCAAGGACGAGAGATATGCCTAAAAGACGACTTAAGTGGGATTCAAACTCATGGTCTGGGTGTCCAAGCAAACAAGGCCAACACCCCAGATCGTGAAACCACAGCGGTCATCATTATGTGAACATTACTATGACACGGCGTAGAAAGTTCTTTGAGAAATTAAGACTCCCAACTACAGGCCAAAATTCAACTTAAACAATGTAAACACGTCAGAACAATGTCCACTAAATAAGAACCCACTTTAAAACTACCAAGTTAACTACAGCTGCACATTAACACATTCTACTCAAAGCATACCGTGCCATATTGCGCAAAGAAACTCTTGATGTCATCATCTGATAGCTCAGGTACCAACCCGCCAACAAATATCTTGCCATGCCGTGCCTTCGCTTTCTTTGGATCCACCTTTTTGTTATTAATGATGTGATCTCCAGCAGATAAAACCTACAAAATGAAAACAAACACAAATAACACTCAGGCAGAAAATGTACCTACAAATGGCAATCCCAGATTCAACCATCAAATACCGTAAACTCATAGTTCAATCTTCATACCACTTCTGAACTATAGCGAAACTTATGTGGACGTTAACGATGTATATGGTATAATTTTTAATATCACCTAACAGCAATTTAGAATGCACAGGCACAAACAACACATGAAAACTGTATTCTGGAACAGAATACAACTTCCCAATCTTGTTATGCATTCTTTGCAAAGATGTCCACATGATTCAACTTGACAACTGCTGAACAGATTTGGGTGAAATGTGGCATGGATATTATGCCATTTCAGACTACCCTAACTTTTTACACAGAGGAAGAACATACTTATTAAGTTAAATTGATATTACAGCCACTTGCAATGAGAAAAGGCATGCCATTTACTTAAATTACTTGACTTGTACAGCAGAAAACTGAAGTCATCACAGATATATAACAATATTTTATTATTAATTCAGAATTTGAAAAGGGCATGCACATATTTCAGAAAAGGCACATCTTTCCAGTCTTGCCATCAATGTCAGAATAATCATATTTCAAAGATTATCCCACTACACTGTTTAGCACATCCAACTGTTAGTCAAGTTCAAGAAATGGAAATACCTTATCGATAGAATCTGCTTGTGAGAAGACAATGAATGCAAATCCCCTGGATCTGCCTGTGTTGGGATCAGTCTTCACATTTATACTCTCAATCTCGCCATATGTGTGGAAATGTTCTCGGAGTTCCTCTGAAGAAAAAAATTGTTTTCAGCTATTTGTTGAAGCACACCAAATTTAACTTTAGTACAAAAACAGAATTTTCAGAGTCTACTGTCATCAAATTATTCAGAAGCAGAACTGACATAGTTATCATCACAGGTGTGTGTGTGTGTGGGGGGGGAATCAGAAAGATCAAGAGCATGGCCCCTCTGTAACATTCCTTAAAATGACTCAACCAACAATGGGTGTAACTGGTTATATGGCAGTCCCAACAGCAAACGCAATAAATATGTCAATGAGCAGAACGTAATAACTGCCATTTTGCACAACTTAGATCTATTACAATATTATTATTTAACATTGCTTTCCTGCGGACAGTAAGTTTCTAACATGTACTGAGGGCTGATAACACCATGTTCTCACTCTCTCATCATTATGAAAGTAGCATGAAGCAATCAAATTTTACAATGAGAAAAGATTCAGGCAATGTTTACACACATGAAATGCCAACTACAATTAATGTTACCGCACAAGTGATTTATAGGATTCAAGACTTCCATTGCTTGTTATTTGAATCTGGGGTATATGAGGTTCAACAATTAATTCAGTTGGCTGTACCAACTATTTTAAAAATAAAAAACTAATCGAAATAGCAAAATCAACAGGTTCACAACCTACTCTACATATGAAAGTGGTGAAATGTACTGGATCACATTAATTTATGAATAAATAAGAAAAATTGAAATAAAAATTCAACTTACTATCTGTTGTTTCCCAACTTAGGCCACCAACAAACAATTTCCTGTAAAGAGACAACAAATACGTCAAAGTTTAGAGTTCTACAAGAAATTCCAAGCATTGATGTTAATACTTTGCACAGAAAGTGAGAATGCTTGACATTAAGTTGTATCGTACTTTAGTCTGTACACCCTTTCAACTGCAGCAAACTGAACTGAACTGTCACTAAGTTCAAATGGCATCTGGAAAAATCTTGAGCAAGAGAAAAATCTGTAAGTTTAAAATGAAGGCTTGGGTGACAAAATATGGTATTAAAGCAGGTTAACAATGAACAACTTTTAACAAAAATGACTCAAATAAGTAAACATAGAAATGATTATGGTCAAGTACTTTAGTGGCCCATCAAACAAAAGCAAATGGCCCTAAATCTGACCAGTAACCAAATGCTTGATCAGTTTACTTTGTGACCACAAGAAAGTAACCCAGGAATAAATACCATGGGTCAGCGGGCCGGTGTCAGCGACCTTGCATCTTGCCTTATGAGGGTGAGGCACCTGAAGGAGAGGAAGGCAGGTTAGTTTACAGCAACTCATCAACAATCACCCCCAAGAAAACAATACAGTACTTAAATCTAAGTGAAAATTGCCCACATTTACAAATATAAACCAATTACTCCTCTGCTGGGAAGTCAAATTACACAAGTTCAGGAATCTGGTTAATCACTGCTATGAATGAAGCTCTGTAGGCAGAATATGAAGTATTCAAAATTTACAATTTAAGCAAAGGCAAAACCTTTGAAGACTTACTGAACACAATATATATAATCTGAAACAAAATAGGGTTTGCAAATACTTTAAAAACTTCAGAATTTAACAAGTGATGTCATTAGCAATGAGTACAGACAACTGGATAACAGATGAAACATCAATGAAACTACAACAGCTACAAGGAACCAGGGCTATGAATAAGATAAAACAGGCATGTTTACAAGCCAAATTTAAAATTAATTGCAATACCCTTTTTCCAGTACCATCTGGATTGTCCCTTACCGTAACTATTTTGATAGTACAGGCCTGATATTTACAAGCATGACATTATAACTTATCCATAGTCCACACAGTTCATTTGAAAAATTGCAATTTTGCAGACAAATTCCTAAGCCTTGTAAATGAAAATCTGACAAAACCAATTTTCTTCACACAATGCCTAAAATTGGCCACAAAGCAACCACTCCCAAACAAAGTTCCATTATATTAAAGGATAAGCTGAAAAAGAAGTATTTGAACTGGGTTACAAAGCAAGCCAAAGTTATTTACATGAACACTTGTACACATAACAAATAATTTCGCAGTAACTTTCCACGGAAAATTGGACTGGCAAGCCTGTGTATCTGAAAATAAAAACCAAGATCCAGGAGCAACTAGGCTCATTATATTTTATCACTTCAGTGTGCAGTATGAAGTCTCTAAATGAGGGGGAAGTGGTTGCAATTTTCAAAAATGCTTTAGTTGTCAGCATTAATGGTACATCTAGTTTTCTCACTTCAAATCTGACTCACAGAATGACATCTGTAGTAATCGAACCCTTTCAACAACTTATTTGCCGCCTTGCGAAGCTTTTGCAAGCCGCCATTTTTATTGAACAAGTAGGACAATAGATCAAGAACCCAGCATCAGAAACAAGGCTTGTAATTAAATTACAACACTCATGCTTAACATCTCAATACATAATAAACTTAGTACAATAATAATTACAGCATAAGTAATAACTAGACGTAAAGTGCAATACATCAATGGATGAATAGAGATACATATATGACTACGAGGTGCTTCACAATCGCCATATTGAAAATAATAACCTTGTAACACGAATGTATAAAGACATATCTTACAAAACAATTGAAATCAGTACTGAAACACATGAATGTAACAAATATGTACCTTCAGTATGAATATTACACACAATTTTATGAATGTTACCTGTCATCATCTCGACCCGGTGCTTCTGCACTACCGCTATCAGCAGGAGCATCACCTCCGCCAGATTCTTCATTTCCTCCTTCACCATTCATTTGATCGTCCTGTTGTTCATACTGC